>CM040240.1:63191125-63791125 GCA_022545495.1 Chrysanthemum lavandulifolium | reverse complement strand
ATAAGCTCATTTTTTTTAACTTGTAAGCTTATAAAATTTTCAAGCTTTTAAGCCAAGAAAAAAAAAACCAAGCTTATGATGAGCCTCTAACATACTGCCATGTTAAAGACTTTAACCTCATCATCTATAGATGATGACCACGCGCATACTGCCATGCTAAAGACTCTTTGGTTCTGGACGGGATTTTAGTGTTTGGAATTATGATACGATAACTTGTTAAATGGTCAATGTATCTAGATGCTCAGAGTTAAACTTTGTAACTGAATTGTGATTCTTATTCATCACGATAGATTACAATTGTATATATAGAATACATAGTTACATATTGTATTCTATATATTATACTAATATTATATATCAGACTAATATGCCCCCGCAAGCTAAGGTCGGGAAACGACCTGCAGCTTGAACCGTATACTCTCAAATTGTTGTGAGGACAGAGGCTTGGTAAAAACTGATAATGTATGTATATTCGATGATCATAATAGGGATTACAAGGATATATAAATACATGGATGCTAACTAACCGGGCTTGGCCCAATACATAATACTAGGGATGAGCATTTCGAACCGAATCCCGGAACCGAACCGGAACCATACCGAAACGGTACCGATTCTTGAAATACGGTACGATACCGGGACTACGAAATAAGGTGAAAAAATCGACCACTAATTGAGACGGGACCGGTGCAAATCGAAATTCTAAAAAGCGGAAAACCCGATTTCCGAACCGTATCCGAATCCTGCTCGATGCGATCACGGTACCACTAATTTATGCTCGAAAAAATCGGTACCACTAATTCGGTACGGGATCGGTACGGGACCGGTACGTGCTCATCCCTACATAATACATAATACTAGTATACTAACAGCCCCCCGCAGTTAGAGCGGGAGGAAGCAAAACGCTCAAACTGATCCGGAACTCATCAAACAATGCATACGGAAGCCCCTTAGTGAAAATATCGGCATACTGATAACGTGAAGGGACATGCAAAACGCGAACCTGGCCTGTAGCAACCTGATCCCGAACAAAGTGAATGTCAATCTCAATATGCTTCGTGCGTTGATGTTGCACAGGATTAGACGATAGATATACCGCACTAACATTATCATAATAAACGAAAGTAGCAAAATGTAGAGGAGAGCGTAGCTCTAGAAGAAGATTCCGCAACCAGGAAGTCTCAACCACCGCATTGGCAACACCACGATACTCCGCCTCAACACTAGAACGTGACAAAGTGTGCTGCCTCTTGGAAGACCAAGACAAGAGATTGTTGCCAAGGAAAACACAATAACCTGAAGTAGAACGTCGAGTAGTTGGGCAACCCGCCCAATTAGCATATGAATATGCCACCAAAGAAGAAGTCGTGGAGGAATACAACTTAAGACCATAATCTAAAGTACCACAAACATAACGTAAAATCCTCTTAAGAGCTGCGAGATGAGGCTCCCGAGGATCATGCATATAAAGACAAACCTGCTGAACTGCATATGACAAATCAGGTCTAGTAAAGGTGAGGTACTGTAAAGCCCCAACAAGACTCCGGTAAATAGCCGGATCAGAGACCGGAGAACCATCAGCTCCCAACTTGGACTCCATATCGACAGGAGTTCGGCACGAATGACAGTTGCGCATACCAGCGCGGTCAAGAATCTCTGATGCATATTGTTTCTGACAGAGAAACATCCCCTTGGAAGAACGTGTGACAGAGATGCCCAGAAAGTAGTTCAGCAGACCAAGATCAGTCATCGAAAATTCCTGATGTATAGAAGCGATAATCCTCTGTAAAAATGCTGGAGAAGAAGCTGTCAACAAAATATCATCTACATATAGTAATAAGTAGGCAACATCAGGCCCCTGTTTATAAATGAACAAGGACGAATCACATCTACTATGAGAAAAACCAATACGAGTAGCATAAGCTGCAAACCGCTGAAACCATGCACGAGGTGCCTGCTTAAGGCCATACAACGATCTCTGTAACAGACAAACATGATCAGGACGCTGGGGATCCCGAAAACCTAGAGGCTGATGCATGTATACGGTCTCAGATAGTGTACCATGAAGAAAAACATTCTTGACATCGAGCTGATGAACTTGCCAATGTCGAGAAACGACAAGACTAAGAATCGTGCGGATAGTAGCCGGTTTAACCACCGGGCTAAATGTCTCATCATAATTAACAACTATCTGTTGGTTGTTCCCATTAGCAACAAGACGAGCCTTGTACCTGCTTAAAGATCCAGCTGCAAAGATACTTGTGCTGAAACAATCACATGGAACGAACAATGTTCTCGTCAGGCGGTCGCGGCACAAGAATCCAAGTATTATTTTTAATTAAAGCATTATATTCGTCTAGCATAGCATGTTGCCAGTGAGGATCGTTGATAGCAATAGTGTAGGACTTAGGAATAGGATAAATGGTGGAAACATGACAATTATAACGAGGATTCTTTTTAGTAGTACCAACACAAGAACGTGTGACCATGGGGTGAGTAGAAGTTGGGTTAGAAGGTTGTGAAGGAGCGGAATTATTAGGTTGAGGAGAAGGACTGGTTGGAGAAGTGATATTTGGCGTGGATGGTAAGGGACCAGAACGATCCAAGGTGGAGTTGGCCGTATGTTGTGGTGTGGCTTGAGTAGTGGATAAGGGGTTCGGTGTAGAAACAATAGGTGTAGAAGCGGGAGGAGTGTAGTCAGGTGTGATTGATGGGGAGGCAATCATGGGTCCAGTAGGTTGGGATAGAATGTGGCGGGCCATAATATTTGGTGAGGTTTGTGAGGTCTCAAGGAAGGTGTATGAAGGTGCATCGTTTGGTGTAACGGACCCATAAGGGAAAATTGTCTCATCAAAGGTGACGTTGCAGGAGATGATAATTTTGTTTGTGGAAAGGTCTAAGCAACGAAACCCACGATGGTTAGATGGATAACCAAGAAATATACAAGGTGTGGATCATGGGCCTAGCTTATGATTAGTGTCTAAGTGAGCATGACACAAACAACCAAAAACACGTAGAGACGTGTAATTGGGCGTCGTGTTATATAGGCGAAAGTGAGGTGTGTCATTGTTTATGGCAGTGGAGGGTAAGATGTTTAATAGGTAGGTGGCCATGTGAAGAGCTTCAACCCAAAAGTGAGGGGGGAGGTGTGCTTGAAAAAGCAAGGTACGGACAAGGTTGTTAATGGTCCGAATCGTTCGTTCGGATTTACCATTTTGTTGAGATGTACGAGGGCAAGAGAAACGTGTGTGAATGCCGTGTTTGGTAAATAATTGGTGGAAGATGGTGTTATCAAACTCGCCACCATGGTCACATTGAAAAGCTTTAATATGAGCATTAAATTGAGTTTTGACAAGAGCACGAAATTCAACAAATTTAGCAAAAGTATCATATTTACTACGGAAAGGATATACCCACAAATAATGAGAATAATTGATAAGGATTTAAAACGTACACTTTTAAGGGGTCATTTAAGCCCTTAATCGCCCAATTTTATATCCGCATCGCTAATTTCGCCCTTTTCACTTTTAGGTCTCTTGAAAGCAAAATGTTGGAATGATGCATTTTGGACGAAAAGGAGTGAATATATGAAGAAAATGGCTAAGTCAAGATCAAGACACTCAAGTGGAATAACACTGATGGCGTCCCAAACAGGCTTACGCCGTCCCTATTTTGTGACAACTCAGAGCGAAATTGCTATTTTACATCGACGTCGCCAGCTTAGAAGAGTAGGCGTCACGAAGACTTTTCTTCTCGACGGCTTAGATCCGATTCGACGACGTCACACCAAGACCGGCAACACAACCACAACGTGACGCCGTCCCAGTGATGACTTGGCCAAGACGAAACCCTAATGGCGGCCTTCTGACGCGTCCCAACTATAAGGTGACGCCATCGCAGTTATAAAATTATATATAGAAATCGAATTTTCAGACTTTTAAGAGGTAGACTTGTGGAGTAAAAACCTAAAACGGTTTTGGTCCGGTTTGGACAGTATTTTAGGGTTCTCATACCATATTTTACATCAAGATAAGTTATTTACTTCATTGATTTCATTATATCTTCAATTGTATGTGTGTATGCTTGCATGTTTAACATGCCTGGCTAAATTTCTTGTGTGTTTGCTTAGATCTATGAAACTTAGTTATTAATTATTGATTGGTTGTCTCTTATCTTAACTGTAATTGGCTTAGGATTGCACTAGGTCATCGTTGTGTTTTTAATGCTTGAGTAATCTTTGTGATCCTTAGTTTATAACCACCTAGCGTAATTGTAGGCTAAATATCCAAAGATAACCTTAGTGTTAGTTTATGAATCCTAAAGATCTCGTAGGCAATAACCTTAAGGTATACTTAAAGAGTTAGGGATAAAAGCATACTCTACGACCTTAGAAGACACAACGCGTTAAGAATAAGGACGTGACAATTCAACCACCAATAAAAGATAACTAGGGAGTAATAGTATCTAGGTAGACACATTTTTAATCATCATACGAACACACATAAATAGACATAGACTACCCCTTAGTTTAGATAATTAGATAAGTAGAGTAATTGGTAGAAGTACCAATCCCTAAATCCAAACCCCGAGATTTTACCATTAGCTTTATAAAAAAATATAAAAAGATAAAAAATAATCTTCCTCAACCTCAAACCTTAGCATAGTACATCTCTCACTAGCATTCCTGTTCCCCTAGAGAACGATATCAATACCCGAGGCTTACCCAATACTACACTACAACGATTAGGTTCACTGCCTAGGGTGTTGAAAAACTTGCTCGACGAAAAGGAAGTTTCTTTGACCCCGAACGCGTTATACGCGCATCAATAATGATCTAAAAAGATAACATAATATTTAGTACCACTTCCACTCGGAATTGGAGAAGTCTACAAATCCGAATGTACAATATCAAAAGTAGAATTAACAACTGTATTTGAAATAGAAAATGGAAGTCTCACATGCTTGCCAAGTTGACAAGCATGACAAAGGTGAGGAGACTTCACTTTATTACACGCAATAGAATTATTAGAAAGCAAAGACCGTAGCACTTCATTCCCTGGATGCCCAAGTCGTTGATGCCACGTGTGATGACTACTAGCCAAGAAAGCTTGTGGGTATGAGGAAGATGTGGTGACGGGATACAAGTCTCCGGTGCTATCACATCGAAGAAGAATTTGCCGAGTCAAATAATCCTTCACAGAAAAACCAAACTCGTCAAACTCAATAGAAACTTTATTGTCACGGGTAAATTGACGCACATAAATTAAATTTTTTACAATATGAGGAGTAATTAATACATTGTGAAGATGAAGAGGACGGTGAGTGTTAGGCAACATACTATGGCCCGTGTTGGTGACAGGTATAGAGTTACTGTTACCAACAAAGACAGACGGATACATGCTATGATTATAAATAGTACTAAGATTATTTGCATCTGAATTTAAGTGGGAAGACGCACATGTATCCATGTTCCACCCGGCCTGTCCGAAATCCTGAAGAGTCAATGTGTTAAAGGCTTGTGGAAGGATGGTTTCTTGACCATTGTAACCCGGAAATGAACCCGAACCATTCTGTGGGGCCGGTGATACCTGCTGTTGGGGTTGAGGAACAATAGCCGAATAGTGAGCCTGTGGAACAGTAGCAAAACCGGGTGGTGGAGGTGTATTATTGGACCTAGTATTGCGAACGTGTTGCTGTTGGTTATGTAGCATACATTGAGCCTGATTAACGTTTTCTACTAAACCAAATTGGGCTAGCATCCTTTGTTGGGCCTGGACAAGTTGCACCAATTGTGAATTATCCATGTTATGAAAGTTACTTGGTGTATTTGTTTGACCTGTTTGATGTGTTGTTGAAGCAGACCACAAAGAGTTATGATTAGTCACAACACCATTTCTTTGAGATGAATCATGTATGAAGCGGTAACCATTACCCCACTTGCACATACCTGTACGACTAAAATGACGACAAACATTTGTCGAAGTGAGTCCACGAGAATCACGAGGTCTAGAGTCTTTGTTAGGATGCGTATGTGTTTCGGCTAACAGTACAGTGGGAGACGAGGAGGTTGTCAAGGACAAAGTGGGACTCGCCTTATGTTTGAGACGAAGATCCTCGGTTGTAACCATTGATCTAACAGTGTCAAGGTCAGGGAAAGGATCGCGATGGGCAATGATGCTCGTCACATGAGCAAAACGATCACTCAAACCGTTAATGGTATAAATGACAAGATCCTCATCATCCATAGGTGAACCGAGGTCACATAGCAAGGTAGCAATGGACTCTATTTTGGCAAAATATGCACCGACAGTCAAGTCACCCATGTCTAAAACCCGTAACTCGCCTTGCAAAGCAATGGTTTTAGTCATCTTATTGTCTAAGAAAACTTTTTCTAGGAAACTCCATGCGTCTAAGGCGGTTTTAGGGTTAGCCTTAACAAGACGCTTAACAAGAACATCGCTACATGTAAGAAAGATCCAAGACTTGACGAGGGAGTCTACCTTTAACCATTCGACAGTGGGAGGAGTGATGGCCTCAACACTGGATGATGCCTCTTTCTCTTGGATGTGGTCCAAGAATTCGGACCCTTCACAGTGGTTCTTGATGAAGAAACACCATGAAGAGTAGTTAGACTTATCAACGTCTAGTTTAACCGGGACGAGTGTGGTAATAGAAGGGAGGGCTAACAGTTTATCGGATTGGGAGATGGTGGTGGGAAGAGGTGTTTCTGTATTAACCATAATGAGATGTTGCAAATGTGAAGGAGATGAACCTGTAATATAGAATGAATATGGAGTGTGATATGTGATGGGAAAAAAAGGAGACTGACGGCTGGAAAAAAAAATGAATAAATGGAGATTGGATATTAGGGTTTAGGAGATGTTTTAGGAGAAAGATCGTAGCTGTGATACCATGATAATGTATGTATATTCGATGATCATAATAGGGATTACAAGGAGTATATAAATACAATGCTAACTAACCGGGCTTGGCCCAATACATAATACGTAATACTAGTCTACTAACAAAAACATCAGCGATTTGATCCTTAGTAGAAATGAATGCAACCGAGAGTTTCTTCTCCGCAACCTTTTCTCTGACAAATTGAAAGTATACCTCTATATGCTTTGTGCGAGCATGAAACACATGATCCGATGTCTTATCACACCATAAAACAGGAACTGTAGCCATGGGAACTCGAAGTTCACGAAGGAGGGCTTCCAACCAAGTAATTTCAGCTACTGTGTCTGCTAAGGCTTTATACTCAGATTCAATTGATGACCGAGAGACGCTTTTGTTTTCTAGTCGACCATGAGACAAGATTGGAACCAAGATAGATAACATATCCTCCGGTGGATCGACGGTCATCTGGGCAACCAGCCCAATCGGCATCAGAAAAAACATTCAAATAAAGGGAATGAGAGTCATTATAGGCATGTAAGATGGAACCTGAGTTTCTTTTGACCAAAAGACCAAAGTCAGTTGTGCCATTTAAATACCGAAGAATCCGTTTGACACCAGACCAATGATTTTTTGTCGGAGAGTGCATGAACTGACAGACTTTGTTGACGGCATATGCAATATCAGGTCTCGACAGGGTAGCATATTGTAGAGTACTAACGATCTGACGATACCGAACCGGATCCTCAAAAGGGGGACTATCACCGAGAGCTAAATTAGCAGTTGTGGTAATGGGTGTTTTGACAGGCCTGGCTTATGAGAGGCCAGCCTTTTGAAGGGTCTCCAAGATATATTTCTTTTGAGATAAATGCAAATCCGAGCCCTGGGTTGTAACTTCAATACCAAGAAAATAAGAAAGAGAGCTATATCCTGAACAACAAAGGTCTGGCTCAAAATTTTAACAATCTGATTAATAGCTGATGGATTGTTACCTGTCAAGATTATGTCATCAACGTAAACCAACATATATAATAGGGTACCCCTCGACGAGTAGATAAAAAGTGAAGGGCCTGTCTTGGATCCTGTAAAACCAAGAGAAAGTAATGCCCTGGACAACCGATGAAACCATGCCCGAGGTGCTTGCTTAAGCCCATACAAAGACTTGTGAAGGAGACAAACATTATCCGGCTTGTGGGAATCAACAAACCTAGGGGTTGGCGCATATAAACTGTCTCAGTCAAATCACCGTGCCAAAAAGCATTTTGAACATCCAATTGTCGTAGAGGCCACCTCTGAGACACGACAAGAGAGAAAACCACCCGAATAGTAGTGAACTTGACCACAGGACTGAAAGTTTCATGATAATCGATGCCCTGTTGTTGATTGAAACCTTTGGCCACAAGACGTGCTTTGTACCGTTGAAAATCGCCTTGAGGGTACCTTTTGATTTTGTATACCCATTTACAGTCAACCACGTTGGCGGTAGGAACAGGTGGGACTAAAGACCAAGTACCATTACGGATTAATGCAACATATTCCTCAACCATGGCATTTTTCCAGTGAGGATCTTTGTTGGCAAAGGAAAAGGTGGGAGGTTCGGTTTCAATAGCAGAGGATGTGTGATAGGCATAAGGGTTGTAACGCACACGTCGTTTTGGATGAGGACGTAAGGAAGGAGGGCGGATACGTCTAGGGAGAGGAACAACGGTGTTAGGCTGTTGTGTTGGGACAACCGTGTCCGACGGTGGATTAGGCGGCAGAAAAGTAGCAGTCGACGAAGGTGTAGGCGACTGGGAAGCTGTTGTTGGTGGTGTTGGTGGCGGGGCAATAGAGATCGACTGTGGAGTAAGAGGTGGATCTTTGCGCTTATGGCGCCTGGTGTAAGTTTGGTAAGGAATGTTGGATTGAGTGGAAGGATCTTGTGTAGTGGTAGGGTTGGATGGTGATGGAGGAGAATCAAAGGGGATAAAGGCAGAGGGATAAGATGACACATAAGAGTCTGGTGATGGGAAAGGTGTAGGTGAAGATGAAGGTGGAGTTTTGGTGAATGGAAAACATTGCTCGTTAAACCGTACATGACGGGCAATGTAAAGACGATCATTGGTAGGGTCAAGGCATCTGTAGCCATGATGAGAGGGACTGTACCCAAGGAAAACACAAGGAACGGAGCGAAAGTCCATCTTATGTTTATTGTAAGGTCGAAGATGGGGGTAGCATTGGCAACCAAACACCTTCAGAAAAGAGAAATCTGGTTTGTATTTAAAGATGTGCTCAAATGGTGAGGTGTTGGAGGAATTTCGAGAGGGCATGCGGTTAATTAGATAAACCGCTGTATCATAGGCAAAATGCCAAATTTTTGTGTGAACAGCCGATTGGGAGAGGAGGGTTAGACCCGTTTCCACCACATGACGGTCTTTTAACCAAACCATTTTGCTCACTAGTATGAGGACATGAGCGACGATGTAGAATCCCGAGAGATGTGAAGAAGTTTGACAAATTCTTGAATTCACCTCCCGAATCTGTTTCAACAGATTTTAGTTTGGTATTGAATTGTCTTTCAACGACAGTGAAAAATTGCTTAAAAACATCAAAGACATCAAATTTGCGGGTCAAGAGAAATATCCACATATACTGTGAAAAGTCATCAACACAAAATAAAAAATAATTATGTCCATCAGATGAAGTAATAGGTGCAGGACCCCAAACATCACAAACTAATAAATCCAAAATATGAGTGCTTTTATAATTAGAAGATGACAAATGAAGTTTCGATGATTTCCCAATGTGACAAGAATTACAAAAGGAACTTAAACTCTTATTGAAAACATGAAGACTATATTTATTTAACATAGTTTGCAAAAGCTGAGGATGTGGATGACCAAGTCTTTGATGCCATACGGTTGAAGAAGCACGAACAACAGTGAAGGCAATTTTGGGAACATGACGAATTTGGGGCCAGACAAAAGGAGTAGAGCCCGTTGTTACTGGACCTCGGGAGGGTGATGCGGGTAGATGTGTCCTTCACAGCAAAGAAAGTAGAGTAAAATTCAAAGAAAACATTATTATCTTGACAAAATTTTTGGACTGAGAGTAGGTTTTGTTTGATTTGTGGGACATGAAGTATATTAGAAAGTGAAAAAGTTTTGGATGGTGAATAAAAACGAGTAGATCCAATATGAAGTTTAGGTAAACCGTTACCATTACCAACGTGAAGTGCATCCCCACCGTAATAAGGCTCATGGCTGTCTAATTGCGAGGTATCTTGGGCAACATGACTGTTCGAACCAATGTCCGGAAGCCATGAAGGAGAGGATCGAGAACGAAAATCGCAAAGTTGGCGTAAGGGTGTCGTTGTCTCGACTTTATGGTAGCAGGTCACGGTTGGGGCAATCGAGACGGACATGTCCAATACCACACCGCTGCGTGCATTAGATGGTGTTTTGATTTGACGCCCAACTAAACCGGTTTCCGTGCCTCCGGATTCTTGGTTATGGAAAGAGCCCGTCCACGACGGTTGTTTGAGCCACGCCCCGAGTGTTTTGAGGACGAGGCAAAGAAAGCCCGTGAAGATTGCCGATTTAGCGGTTGAAGTTGAAAGCCAAGTTGAGAAACAAGTTGTTGGAGACTCGCATGGTTTCGGTTGAGAAAGGTTTGCAGGTGAGGGGTGATTGGTGGAGACAGAGCAAATGCTTGGTGGTGCAACAACCGGTGTAGATTTCTTCACCATATAATCATGATCGACAGAGACCATGGAGTTCGGTGAAGGTCGTTGGAGTCATCGAGCAAGAAGTGTGGATTGAGCCGTTGTATTCTTCACGAAGGCCCGATATAACTAGCATGACTAAATCTTTTCTTTCATCGTTCATCGATGCTAGCTAGGGCATCGAATATTCTTTAGCCCTAGCAAGATATCCGATGATGTTTCATCGCCTTCATCTCAATCTTGAGTAATTGAGTCTTTAGGTGTATTCCTGAAGAGGTATGAGGAGCATAGGCTCGTTCAGAGAGAGCCAAATATCCTCGGATGTATCGCCTTGAACATGTGGAAACGAAGCTTGAGAGATGGTGGAGATTATAAGCATCCTAACGTGGGCATCATTAGACACCCATGTAGAGTGGTTAGGATTTGGTTGGGTTTGTACAGTGCATCTTTGTCTGATGATCGAGAGGTGATAGTTGGTGATGGGCGGTATGGTTCCATCAACATAACCAATGAGATTATTAGTGATGAGAAACGGTTGGATCATGGTCTTCCAAAAGCCATAGTTTGTGGGAGATAACCTAAAAGCAAACTTGTGAGAATTATGAGATGTTTTCTCGGTTGTGGAGAAGGCGTGATCATGGCCATTGTTTGGTGAAGAAGGCGATAACAAAAAAAAAAAAAAAAAAAAAAAAAAAAAAGAAAGAAAGGGTTTGATCGGTAGCAAAGTTGTGGCTGTTGCTAGGGTTAGATGGCTCTGTTACCAAGTTAAACTTTGTAACTGAATTGTGATTCTTATTCATCACGATAGATTACAATCGTATATATAGAATACATAGTTACATATTGTATCCTCCTATTATGCTAATATTATATATCAGACTAATAGGATCTATGCGCAGACTGATACCAGATAATCAAATTCAGTTTTTATCACAAGACTTAAAAAGGTATGATTTAAACACCCTTGATTTCACTTTAGGTAAACTTTCCTAGCTTTGAATTTACTTGTTTCCAAACCCCTTAAAGTTGGGTCTTTTCATGTTATTTTAGATTATAACCGAGTCCTAAAAGCCAGTCTTAATTAAGCCAATTGGCTTGGTCTCAATCGGACCCATTCTCAACGCCGGTCTAGACCCAATAATCAGTGACCGACAACCAAGAAAGTGAGTTGAATGACATTTGAAATTAAATTATTATATAATTACGTAATACTAGTAGACATAAAAAGTTGACCATTTTAGTCTAAAAAGGTATCACGTCTTAAAAAGTGTTTATAATCCATTAATGATAGGGTATCATACATCCTTAAAAATAAAATAGAAGCAAAGCAAGTTTAATTTAGACACGAGTGATCAAATTTGTAAATACATGTGTTATAAAAAGATGTAAGACTTTTGGTTTAATAATATGTAAGTGTGCCGACTACTTAAAAGATTGTGGGTACAAGTTTTGTTGAATAGATTTGTGAGACGGGTCTATAAGAATTCAAAAAAAAAATTGACATTTAAAATTTTTTTTCAAAAAAAGATGATATGATAAGTAGCATGCGAAGACGGGTCTGATATAAGGATTCAAAAAAGTTGACATTTGAAATTTCTCAAAGAAACGTGTTAATAAGTAGCAAGCGAAGTCAACAAGAGTACATATATTGACATATTGTTGATACTTTATAAGTCTTTCTATCATATCTAATCATCTTTATAAGTGGTAGCAGTGGCATTTTTATTTTTGAATATCATTATATTTTTATCACATACGGTTTATGTTTAATTTTGTTCCCACTTAAATGCTACATTTAACTACTCATATTGTTATAGTTGTCATGATTTCGATTCTGATTTTAAGATTTTACGATACTGTAAACCAAAAACGATTCGGATTTTAAATAGAATCTTTGCAAGCTTAAGATCTTATAGAATCCTGATCTTGACCATACGATCTTAAGATATAATCCGATCCGATCTTACTTTTCCCGAACTACAAACTAAAAAACAACATTTTTTTAAGAATTCAAAAAACAACATGTTAGTATTTTTAAACATTTATAATTATAATTTAGGACAACATTTCTATTAAACATTTATAGTATTTTTTGTTTATAATATAATAATTTGTAGATTTGTATAATATTAAAAAAACTATTAAGAAACAACTTAATATCTTGATCTTGCAAAAACAAAAACAAAAACGATGCTGGCTAAGATTCCAATCTTGAAAACTTTGGTTTCACTTTTGATTACATGACCTAACAATTAATAACTCAAATAATTTAATATGATCAATAATAATGCCAATTCTTAGTCAAATTAAAAATAAATAACAACTATATTCAAATTTAAATTTATTTAGTGGGTGATGCAATTTTGCATGGGTGCACGTACCCTACATGGATTGTATTATGTAAAGTTGCTCCAAGACGCATCATTTTCATTAGCGTATGCACTCACACGTAACAACTAATATGAACATATGAATTTCGTGTAAATTAGCAGAAACACTTAGATCCTAAATGTCTTTTGGCATCGACCATTATTCATCTCATAAAAAATTGCTATGACAATTTTTTTGGTTCAGTGAAGCACTAACTGACGTGAGCACGAACAAACACGTAACATTTTATTCACAAAATACATAAAGATGTTGAGATAAATTATGAATACATCTAACAATTGTTTTAACTTTCGTTTCTCATCACATGCTAAATTATTTAGTAAGTAAATATCACTTATATTTATATGTGTATATAATAGAGAAATGTTACATGCATAAAAAAATTACGAAATTTTTTCATACAATGATGCGACAAGATCATAGTACACATCAACTATTTAGGCTACTCTCATTCATAACATTACTTCACCTTCCACTTCAGCGCCACATCAGTTTTATCTCCTTTCACACTCTCTCACTTTTCATTTCCAACCACTCACACTACTTCACGTTTAACCAGTTTCTCTTATTTATTTAAATACATACTTTTATAAAAACATACATCACTAAATATCTTCCGCTCATAATCCAAATAATAAATGATAGGCCCAACATACATGCTTTCTTATGTAGTAAGTTGCTCACCTTCATGCCGATGCCACCTTGCCGCCGGGAACAAAAGTGATCCCGACCATGATGCCTACGTTAAAGAGCCCATGTCGTTGCCTTGCTACTACCATTGGGACCAATCTTAAGGTTTTATTTGGAGAGAATTAAAAAAGAAAAAGCAATTTCATATTTACCCATAAAAAAAAGTGGTAGAATAGGTTCTTGTAAAGTCAAAAACTTTTCGGAGAAAAGTTAATTTGACATGTACACATGAAATTTCTTTGATTTGCGAACACATGAGTTAGAATAACAATATAAGCAAAATTAAAATAAAGAGGGTGGAAAGAAACAATAATCACACATTTTAGATGCATATACAAAACTAAATGGATCTCTTGTAAAAATTCTATCTTTTAAAATATGTGACTAATTTTTATTTATTATTATTTTTTTATTTTTTATTTTTTCCGCCGGATCCTTTTCCGCCAACACATAAAGTAAAACTACCATCAATTCATTCCTCTTTATTTCTCTTGTATTTTTCGTCTCTATTTCTTTGGCACTTTCATCACGAAATGGTTTTCTTCTCAAATTAAAAACATTGCAATACCAGTATACCCACACAGGATAGTCAAATGTCTGCCTACCTAAGTAGTGGTCAAATTCAACCCTTTTATAATATACTCGTAATTAATTTCACAAATATGTAATTAGTAGTGATAGGTAATTCTTTGAATTGCTTGTATAATCGAAACAAAATAATACAACAATACATCAAATAAGTCTAGCCAAACAAGTAGGGTTGGATCAGTTGGAAAACCCCTTGCATTTCAACCGAGAGGTCAGGGGTTCGATCCTCACTCTCCACAAAAGGCCGGAGGTCCTTTCTACCTTTGGTAGAACTGAAAGCAGCCTCTCTACCTTGGGTAGGGGTAAGGCTGTCTACATCTTAACCTCCCCAAACACCGAAAACTAGATAAGACCCATAACCCGTGGAATTTACATCGGAGTTACTTTATTTTTATTTTTATTTTTTATCAAATAAGTCTAGCCCATTTCATCAAAATCTCGTTAAATTACACTTTTGCATTCTCAAGCAAATGATAAAATCAGAGAAGGTTTTCTATATTTAATTTCCTTCTTATAAAAAAAAAAACTGTATCAAAATGGGCGTCATGAATCTTGGAGTTCATGTCCAAGATCAAGATCATAACATTCCCCGATCTAAATATTCTTATTTTCGAGGTTTCAAACATCTAAAATACGATCAACTATTCTTTCTAAGATGGATATGAAGCAATCAAGTTATAAGGTATACAAGAACTATTCTTCCAAACCCTAGAATGGATCTTCAATATCTCCATTGCTTTTTCCTTCATTTTGATACCACAATCAACTTGTAACACCAAACAAAGTTTTCCAACCACCCCTAACTCCAACATCTCTTGCAAAACACTTCGGTTACCAGAAAACCTCGCGACGTTATACAATATCCTCACGGCCCTTTCACTTGCCACAGACGACACACGAAATATCTTCTTAGAAACCACGGCTAAACCACCGCTATGTTTCAATATCTCCCCTCGTCCTTCCGCACATTGACAAAGTTGGTCCAAAACTACAATAACCATTTCGGATACCCTTGTTTTTTTTGCATCCAAAAGGGTATCAATCAATACCGAAACTACCCCTGCCTCGGCTGCTTTTATCCGGTTTCGGCCCCACGGACACACACTTATGAGTAGCTTAAGTGTTGCTTTTAGGGAAATTTGATCCTTTAAGATTTGTGTGACTTGCATGAAGAAACTAGGGTTTAGTGACGTCACTTGCAATGGCTCAGCCACTTCAAACATTGATTTTAGTAACATGACTGCATAAGTACGTGACTCGTAACTGGCGGCGCGTTGCATCACGCGCGTCAATGCTTCCACGAAATCTGTGGACTTTCCAAATATAGATTTAAGGCCTGTTTGTGTAAGCTTGAGATGATAAAGAATGGTCAACGCTTCATCGGCTACGTTGACTTCTTCACCCGCAGTTATAATGGATATTAAGTAATCAGCTGCTCCAACTGATTCCATCAATCTTTTGTTCGTCTCGTTCTCAATAACGATTGTTTTTAATCTTTGTAAACTATTCATTTGAAGTTGAGGAGACTTTGTATCTTTAAGGAGCTTAATTATCTCGGTTTTGGAGATAGGGATTCGTGGTGTTGGTGGCCTTTCGACGTTAGATGAGGCGTTGATCGTGCACCAAGATTGGATTAATCGACGAAGTGTGTGGTTTGGTGTGAGCTCGATGTCACAAACAACTTGTTTTGTTACGGGACAAACATCATTGTTTAGAGAAAACAACCATTTTTCAATGCTATCGCGATCATATGTGATCCCTGTGGAAAGTGTCACAGGATCTTTCATGATCTCTAGTGAAATCGGGCACACGAAAAAGGAAGGAACTTCGACAAGATGACTCATTTTCGATCGAAAAATGTGTGGAATACTACCTTAGAAAATGTTTACTTAGAAATGAATATAATGAAGGATTGTCAACTTATGTGAAAGTATATATGGATCTTTTTTTGGTGAATATTGGTTATGAAGTTAATGATGTCAAAGGGCAGACAAGACTTGGTTTTGTTACGAGTTTAAAATGAAGTTATTAATTTTATAAAAAAAGGTCAAACACGTAATATGATTGACTTTTCAAATATATGAGGTGAAGCTTAAAGAGTACGTGGCAAAAGTGTGTTATTTGAGTGTGGAACGCTAAGACCTTTTTATTTTATAAATTGTGTAACTCTAGCCCTTGAACTTTTATCACTTCCCTTAATGATCTATCATTTAGTTTTCTCAAGTCCAAGTTTACTTGATCATAGGTTAAAACAAGATCTTAGTCTTTAGACTGTTAAACGTTAACTTAACCGGCTTAACAAAACTTCGTTTCATACTTTAACACGAACTTAGGAACTAAAAGACCAAAAATATGTTATTATGTATGTATATATGCTCGATCGAACTTGCCATATGTTATCAACTACACATTATATTTTATGCTTTGTAGTCTTTAGAGTGTATATGTGTCGATAGATCTTGAATATGTAAAATATAATAGTGCATATATACATTCACAATAACATAATTTTGCTTTTTTAGTCCCTAAGTTCGTGTTAATGTATGAAACAAAGTTATGTTAAGCCGGTTAAGTTAAGGCTTAACAGTCTAGGGATACAGACTTTGCGAAGAATGTTAACTATATATATTTTCGAAGGGTTGAGTACATAGATGCAGACTTCATAAAGTTTTGTGGCGAAGTTGAAAATTTGATAAGAAAATATGAAGTTTTTGAATATTTTTTTTTGTTAATGGGACAGTGGTGGTGAACCGGTGGTGGTTGTTTTTATTTTTCAATAGTTCCTCTTTTGGACCTTTTCTATTTTTATAAAGTCAGCTGTAGCCCCTCTTTGCTATTAATGCCCATATTATTGTGCCACAATGTTATAAACAAGGAAAAAAAATCATCTTTAAGAGCACAAGGTATGCAAGATACCAATAACACGTTATTGGTATGCCACCTCAGCGCCACATCATACACTTTCAAATAACACACCAATAATTCAAACACCACTCCCTCATAACACACCAATAACATGTTATTGGGTCCCACAAAATACCCCACCAAATATACCCACTCACTCACAATAAAAATAAAAATAAATAACAACAACAAAAACAAAAACAAATACACAAAACTAGTGGCAGTATAGATCAACGTATCACACAAACTAGTGGTACATTACAAAAAGGTAGTATTTAAATCAAAACTTGACGATGATGAAAAGTGAAAGGGTAAATTGTGCATGTTTCTTAAAGTATATAAACTTATATAAACTTATGTCGTCCCTTTTGCCTTGCCCCTTACGTTTTTGGTTTTGTGGCCTCTTCTTTGCTTCTTTGCTTTGCCGTAGCTTTAGGCCCCGTGCGTGGTTTGCGTTGCTTTGTTGTTTCCCCTTAGGTTTTCCTGCTTTTTCTTGCTCCTTGTGTTTTGGTTTAGGTGCTTCCTGCTTTTGCTTTTGGCCCGTGTGTTGTTTTGCTTTGCTCTGTGCTTCCCCCTTTAGTTGGTCTGCTTTTAGGTGTGCCTTGGCTCTTTGTTTCCTGTTTCGCTTTGATGTTAGCTACTTTGCGTGTGCTTGTGCGCGGTTTTCTTTCTTCCCTTTATGCTATGTTTGCTTGTTCGGTGTGCTTTCTTTGTCTGCGTTTTTGCATATTGTTTTATGTCTTATGCTCTCTTTTCTTTTCTATCTCACCCGCACACATGCACTTGCCGGAAGTCTCGTTGGAAGCAGTCTCTCTACCCACGGGTTTACCCTGGTGTAGGGGTAGGATCTGTCTACATTCTACCTCCCCCATACCCTGCCTCGACGGGATTGGGTTTGTTGTTGTTGTTGTATTAAAGACGCATAATGAATATTTAATAGTATTTGTCTTCCCCATCATCAGTCCCCAATACCCATCTTCCCCAAGATCCATCTTCAAAAAAAATAGCAGATTTTTTATTTTTTACACCAAAAAAACCAGAGATGCATATGGTTATGCGGCAAAAAAAGGTCTTTTTAGCACCAAGAGTGTGGGTCCGCCCCTGCACAAAACATCATTTGGCGTGAGCCATTCAAATGGCTCAAAACCTTTTGGCATGCAAATGGCGAGGTTGATGGTATGGATTTGGCGGCGCTATTGGTTCTAGTTGGGAGCATTTGGCGAGCCAAAGAGCACGATACCGTGTGCTCTAATATTTTCTGAAAAAAGGGCATATGGAATAATTCTTCTCACAAAGAGTGAAAAACAAATTAAATGAAAGAAGATTATCTTATCTTAGAGTGTATTTGATGGGAAATTGAGAAATGTTAAGAAATAAGAACTGGTAAAATATAAGTATAAAAACATTAGAGTCAGAGGTTAAAAATAGTTTATTTAAGCAATAAGTTTATGTGATAAATTGACATGTTTATGTTAAAAGGTTGAGATTTATATAAAAATGCTTTTTACCATAAGATAAGTAAGTTTAATAATCTCAATCTTTGTATTAGGAATGCTCTTAGGTTATGCGCAGTAATGTCGATCGTGTATCGGTCGACCTACACACCAATCAGGCATCTTTGTTGTGGTTAATCGGTCGCCAGTCAATTAAGTGATCTTTTATTTTTTTTTTTCAAACCTTTGCATGATTGAAATAAACACATACAAAATGACAAAACAATCCCACTTTCTATTAAAAAGATGAAGGTCGCCTTTACTGTGGCAAAAAGTCGTCAGTAGATCGCCGAAAAAAAAAGCTAATGTGACAGACAAAATAAAGGTCGCTAAAGGTCCTTACTATGCTTAGTCTTACGCTTTAATTTGACTTCAACAAGCTGATAGAACTTATTTATAAGAGTAAAATACACCATTTGTCCTTAAAGTTGAACTAAAACAACACGCTGTCTTTTTTTAAAAAACAAATACACCAGCCATCCCCAACGTCTTCATTTTGTAACCCCAACATTCCTTTCTTTTAACAGTCGTTAGTCTTGATTGGTTACAGTCATCATGGTCTTTTTCGGCCTTTGCATATTTTTTTCTCTCTCTCCACTTCAACCACTTTGTCATGTTGTCTTTATATTATTCCTTCTTCAAACACATTACCACTTACATACACTTCATCTACAAACTTTCAATATAAGGGGCATGTTTGGCAAAATTAGTTATAAAATTGATGCTATAAAATTTGAAAGCGTAGGTATAAGCTATTAATCAGAAAGTCATAACATGAGTTAGAAGATGTATTTTTTTTTAATAAAAGTGTTTGGTAAGTTAGCTGTTAAATGTAATTATAAGATATAAAATGACATAAAAGGATATATCTATAACTGTAAACAAATGTTTGGAAGGTATATTAGTAATTTAAAGTTTTAACAGCTCCAAAATATTTAAAAAGCTTCATGAATCAGCTTTTCATTTAAGAGCTATTTGTTTGAAATAAAAGCTTCAAGTTAATGTATCCAAACGGAGCTACGTATTTTATAGAAGATTATTTTTGTAACAAAAAGCTAACAACTCCCCAAAAAGCTCCTGCCAAACAGGCCCTAAGCTTTTTCACAAACCTTAATTTTTTGTCAAAACCTCTAATCTTTCGGTTGGAGCTGAAAAATAGCCACATGGAATTTACAGTTTGGAATATACAAACAAACTTTGATACAGTTGATGATTTGGTTCTTTTACATTTTGGAATATCCTAACCTTAAGGATGAACGGTGTATCTTATTCTATTTGTAATTACTTAACATATAGTTGCACTATTTAGTTCTCCATCCGTCTTATAAAAAGCGTCCAATTTACTATTTATGTTTGTCCTAAAAAAATGTCCAGTTTTATATAATGATACTATTTACAATCATTTTTACAGTTTGTCCTTTTAAGTAAAACCATCATTAATTGCTCATTACTAATTCTATAGTAAAATATGAGGGTAAAATTATCAAACAAAACTTGCATTAATTACACATATCATAATTTGTAATTTTTTGTTTCTGAGCATTCTTTTCAGGAAGATTGAAGTAGTAACTTTTAGCCATCGAATCACTATGTCATGTGACAATTAATCTAAACTTGCAGGGTATCCACGCGTTGCGACGACAGGTACCCTGTAATTAGTATTTCAGCAAATCATACATTTCGAGTATAAGCCTTTTTAACAACAACTTTTTGAGAACTTTATATTGAAATTAACTTTACAAATAGCCAACTATTATATAGAAACATATATTAAGTTTAATAAAAACGTGTATTGTAATATACCACATCATTATTTTAAAATCCGACATAACATCAAATCCGCTCACTTAATGTGTTCACTATTTTAAAAAAATATACCACATCATTATTTCATTTAAAAAGACATATATATATAAATGAATTATAGGCACATAATAATTGTTGGTAATTCTAACTTGTTATCATATACGTATTGTTACCTAGAAAACAAAAGTATTACAGTAAAATATATTTTGTTACTAATGGGCCTAACAAATAAAAGAAAGATATATTGGATTTTGGGTTTATATTTTTTTACCTTATACATGAATATTAAGGTTAATATGTTTTCATTACCGTCGTGTAAATCAAATCATCCTTCTCAATTCTCTCCCTCTAAGCCGCATAATGACGTCTCCGACTCTCCGGTTCTATCTTTGAACTTCTCTTGTCCTTTTGGTTTGAAAATTTCTTGTTATTGATTTATAAAGATATTGAGTCTTTTTTTATCATCTACTTTACTCTTCATCTCTATTAAAAAGTTAAGGTAATAAGTTATCGTCTCTTATAAAACTTATCTTTGATGCATGAGTTTTGTTGATGTTTAATATATTTTCTGTAAAGTTTTAAACATCTCATTTTTTTTCATTACTCGTTTATTTTTGTGCTTTTATTGTTTAGGATAAAAAAAATAAAGTGTAACTGCAATTGATACGAATCTGTATCCAACGGAATAATCATGTTAGTCCAATATAATTAGATTAGGTAGCAAATGTATAATAAGTTCCTCCAAGGTAATCGAATGATTCTCTCTATTTAAATCTCTTTGAAGTACGTACTATTACCATTGTATGAGTTATTTATTTTGTATCAAAAGTTCATCTCAATGACATATCCGATTGGACTTGCGCATTTGACATAGATCTACATGTTTTAAGATACGTGGTTTCTTTAAGTGTTTGGTTTATTTGTTTTAACAATTATTAATTAATAGTTTGATTAGATTGGCAATGTGATAAAATTGTTGTATATTTGAGTGAGGGATGTGCTTTAAATAGTTGTAAATAGTGTTTTTTTACTTGTATAGATAAACTTGTATTGATTTAATAGCAAAAGTAATACAATTGTTTCCATTATAAGCAACTGTTTAATTTTAATTTTTTAATCCTATATTTTTTGGAATATTTCAAATACTTTATAAGGTATTATATAAAGTATAAATATAGATTATTATAATAGTTCATTAATAGTTATTTTTCCACTTTATTTCCAGGTCACTAAATAACGAATTTATTATTGTTGTAAAATAATGGACTTAATTATAGTAGTTCAAGTGCAACTCATTTGACCAAAACGCAAATTTATGATCTTAAACGGCTAAAGGGAGATCTGTTGTCATGTGGCCATTGTTTGATTTGCACTTTGCACGATGAATCGATCTTGAATCTTGCCAATTATTTTCAAATTCTTTTAAGAATATCTTAATATACTAGCAAGTAATCCGCGCGATGCGGTGACGGGTACCATGTGACTATATTTTGCGCCAAGCAAATTTTGTTCTATTACATGTTTTCTTTTTAACAATAACCGTACAAATAATGATAATTTAAATTACAACAACTTCGCGAATCATGCAACCAACCAACCATCTCGACTCATGAAGTCAAATAAGTACGCGACCTCGTGATTTATCAAACCAACCAAGTGACCAAAATTTCTCAATATCATGAAGCATAAGGATCTCGTAACGAAACGTAATCTCGAAAAATAACTCCTAACCAATCAAATAGCACAAAGGTATCCCAAAAAGATAGTCAAACCCCATAAAATTTATTTAGTCCAAATCCAAAATTTGTGTCAAAAATTTATAGCCCAAAACAACCCTATACCATAAAATAAAATTAACTAACCATAAACTAACCATATTTTCGGATTAAAAAATGCTACAAGTACAAATTAACAACCCTACTTTTATAAGTATATTAATATCAAGAAACAACTAACCCTAATAATTTTTTAAACAATCACACGACCCCATCTCTCTTCATATCACCAGTTGTAGTCAACACTTTCATTCTTATTTTTTCATACATCACAAACGTCTCCCACCTTATAACTCCAACACTGAAGCCTCCTAACACAAACTTTCTTCTTCTCTTTCTGTTTAGTTCGAACTCAAACCAATAAAAAATCACCACCTTTAATTCAATCTGTAAAAGATAACCAAGCACTCAAACACACTCTATGACTTTTATTCTCGTTAGTAGTGTACCACAGATTTTGGCATCAAGATCTTTGTAACATGCAAAAGTCTTGGGTAGGCGTGACTTAGATGTTTTGTTTCTTTTTAAGATCAATGATGGATTTGATGTTCAAGCTAAGAATAATATTGTAAGATTTGTATAAGAGATAACACAATCTGAGATCATCTTTTTCTTTTGTTTATGTTGTGAAGCTTTTGTTAGTTAAGATTGTGAGATGGGGAGTGGTTTGATCTTGTTGTTGGCTGTATACAATTAATTTGATTTTTTTTTTTTTTTTTTTTTTTTTTTTTTTTTTCATTTGACTTTCTTGTACTTATGATAGTCTTGGTTAAACCCACTTGGTTCGGTTAACTTGTGGTAACTCGAGTTTAAGTGGTTAGTCTCACAAAAATATCTGGGAGTTATAAGTCGAGGGGACGTACCCTTCGTCAATTTTTAGAGACGACCGACCAAGTTTGACCTTTATGTTGCAATAGTGGTGACTCGGTTGGCACATCGGCGATCGAACCGATCAATCAACCACTGCGGGCAGCCTAAGGGATTTATTTTTTAGTGCTTGGCTTATTAGCTTGATTTGATTGTACATTGGGGATAAATAGTTGTATATTTTGGTGAAAATGTGAATTAAATAGTTGTATGTGTTCTAAATTTTTTTTAGTTTTATTTGTGCTACATTTGTGTGTACATTGTGCTTAGTGATTTATATTTATTGGTGAATGGGTGTATTAATTGTAAATAAGAAATAGTGTTTTAAGATAAGAATTATTTGTGCTTAACATACTTGTAATTTATGTTTGGTGAGTTGTATTTGCTTAAAATTATATTAATGGTGGTCTTAAAATATTAATTAAGAGAGAAGGTCATTCATGCTTTATAATTAGTATAGATATATAGATACTCCATTACTCCGTAATGATTTCCTTATCCTTATCATTTCATAATTAGGGATTTGAGTACAACATTTTGATAAAATTACAATGTGAATGAGTCTTCCTAGTTTTATCCAATGTTTTGAAACCCGGGTCGACCCGGCCGGGTTAACCGGTTGGACCGGTTTCGGGCAAAAAAACGGGTCAATATAACCCGGGTTTTTAAAACCGGTTAACAGATTAGACCCGCGGGTTTTGAGTGACCCGGTCAACCCGGTTCTCGAAACCCGGCGGGTTTGGTTTTTTCACATTTTTAATAAAACGGGTTGACCGGTGGTTGAACCGTTGACCGACGGTCGAACCGGTTGACCCGGTTATTTTTTATTTTATATTTTTTAATAGAAAACCGGGTTGATCCGGCGGTCCAACCGGTCGAACCGGTGACCGGTGACTCGACCGGGTCGATTATAAACCCGGTTTTCAAAACATTGGTTTTATCAATAGAGAGAGTATGTATTTTGTCAAATTTTCTTGTAAGATAAACTAGGTGTATTTTTACGGTAAACAAATTCTAAATAGAGTACTTCATATGTGGTTATTCATTTATTATTTTTTTTCTAAAGAATCTTATTATTTCAAATTTTATCTGAAACGCAAGCTGAGGTTCTTTTTTTTATTATTTTTTTTTATTTTTTTTTCACTTGTTAAGTATGACTATCACTTTAGGATCTGAACTACATGTTGATAAAACACATACTCTGATTTGGACCTCGTAAGTTCGATGAGTGATGTAATTCGCACTATCAGACTTACCAATGGTGATTGAAGGATTTGGGGGTGGTGATGGATATGTCAATCGTTGATATCATGAAAATAGGAAATACCAAGACACTGAGTGATGTATAGGGGTCGACGCTACGAGTCACCTCCAACGTGAGAATAAGTCTATGATGAGAAAAAATGGTAATTGGTATCGTATGAGATAATAGGAAAAATAGCTTAACCATAATTACGGCCATCCTATTTATAGTTGAATGAAATAGCCTCTGCCAAGGATTTATTATCAGATCAGAGATCATGGGGGTGTCCCATGATTTGGTAACCGCTAGGGGTAGTACTCAACATTCCTATCTTGGCAGGAAACCCTTGCCTGATATATTATATAGGTAGTGGGTTTGACTTGGTCATGTATAGCCTATGTATTAATATCTTCGAAAACCATACCTTTGTAAGATATATAACTCTGATTGACGGATTTTCTTGCAGTAGCCGTTGTTAATATTATAAACATAACTTTACGCCAAAAGAGATATTACAAGGTCTGTGAAAATGTTAGGAGCGTAGGCTTCGAAACCAGTTCAAAGAGTAGTCTCTGAGTTGTTCGAAGGATACGTCATCAATGAGATAATTTGCAAAACGATATGATAGAAGAGAAATAGATGTCATTAATATATATGATTCTTGGTAAACTTATACATAATACATTTAGACTTTAGCTATATTAATGAGAAATACTTTGTAAATAGCAGAGTTGGATCAATTGGAAAATCCTTCTTACTTGGACACAAAGGTTGAGAGTTCGATCCTCACTTCTTACGAAATCCTCATTGCCTACAAAAAGGCCGGAGGTCCTCTGAAAGCATCCTCTCTACCTTTGGGTAGGAGGTAAGGTTGTTTACATATCGTCTTTTTCATACCTCGTACAAGAAGGGATTAAATTAACATTGATTTTTTTAGTTAAGACTTGGATTCATTATATCTTTCTTGGTTTAATTCATAATATTTTCTCTTATAAAAGTCCATATTATTTTACTAATTAATACATATTTTTTGTATGTTTCAAGGTGCAACTGTGCAAGTAACTTTTTTCGGAAGAGCTATGGAGTATAGGGAGAACGCTTCTCTTGAACTTAAGGTTTTCTTTAATTATTATTAGGTGTAATAAGGTTTTCTTTAATTATTATTAGGTGTAAAAGTAAGAAAGGCTAAGGGTGACAAAGTGGTACATGCTCAGAAGTAAAAGGACTAGAATTGTAAACTTTTTAAAGTCTAAATAGCTAATTTGTTTCTTTTCATTAGAAGTCATTTCACTTGTATAAAATCACAACTGTGTCCCTCATTTCATTTGATAAAGAAATAATAACATGTGTTTTCTTGTATATGAAAGTGTGTGTGTGTTCACCATTGTCAACATGGTATCAGAGATTCATTAGTGAACTCTTTATCATCAAATTTGTTGCATAACTGATTTTAATCACTCGTTTTCCCCAAATCTTGATTCAATTTGATTCTTGTTCAAATTAGGTCAAAATTTATTCAATTGTTTTGCAATTTGTGATTAAGATCGTTTAACAGATCCGATAAAGCTTCCACAATTCATTAATGATGCCTTTTACATCCTCAACTAATTTTGTTAACCTAATTCAGTTTTCTATTTCTCAAAATCCATTATTTCCTCACCCTTCTGATAGACCTGGTCACTAAGTGTTCAAGAAAAGTTGGTTAGTGCTCAAAAATATCGTTCTTGAAGGAGATCGAATGATATTGCATTGTCAACTAAAAGGAAGCTATGATTAATCAAAGGTATTGTGCTTCACTCTCTAGATGATTATGTGTTGCAAGAACAGTGGGATACATGTAACAATATGGTAATTAGCTTGTTAGAGTTCAATTTCTGATTCTATTGCAAAATCAATAATGTTTGTTGCAACTGTCAAGCTATATGGAATCAGTTGGAAACAAGATTTTATTTAAGTAATGGATCACACAAGTACAAGTTAAATAGGCAGTGTTATGATATAATTCAGTTAGGAAGGCATGTTAGTGAATATTACACTAATATGAAGTGTGTTTGATAAGAGTTGGATTCAATGAAGGAGCTGTCCAGAATTGTTAACATTACTATAGAAGTTAGTGTGTTCTTGGCTACTTTGCATATTCTAAAAGAGGAACAAAGGTTATTTCATTTTTTTTTCTAATGGTGAATACATATTATTATCAACACTTTACATCAAATAACTTGGAAGATTTGGACATGCCTAAATCTTCCAAAATACAAATAGCAAAGAATTCAAAGCACGTACAAGATCAGTACAATGCATACTGATAGGCCTTTTATCCCAATATACCATATTCACCATTTAATTCACCAATACCATACCCTCGTTACTACATTTCCTCTTCATTGATATCAGCACAATCCATAAACAAGAAACTATGATAATATCAAAGAAAGAAATCATCATGTAGAGTATAGCACCCGGACTTCACTCCTAAACAAAAACTTATATCTGACTACATATCCTGCATCTCTTCATAAACTATACTATACCAGCAGCTAACACCCTCACTAGCATAGCATAAATCATAAAGAATCAGGCCTCATCAGACAGATAGATATCTTCAGTGTGAACACCAACCTAATGGCAAATACATTACTAAGACCAAGAAGATTCATCTCTCGCATCTCTCTATTCCTATCATCATGTATTCCCCACCAAGTTTACTTACCCTTTTTAATAGGAAACTGTTAAGGATTTATTTGGTACCTTTTTAAGGGGTCATTTAAGCCCAAAATCGTATGAATATGATCAAATATTGCCCTAAATCGTATCTTTTTGTATTTTAGGTACTTGGGATGAAAAATCTGGAAATCAGCACATTTATGGCTTATTTGGATGAAAAAGTGAAGAAAACAACGAAGTCGCAAAATTCTGTCAGATAAGGGAGTCTGACGGCGTCACACATCACAACGTAACGCCTTCACTTGTTACTGAAGATGGATTTTTGGTGGAAAATTAACAAGCGAAGCCTTAGTAGAACCTGGAGACACTACAACCTGACGGCGTCAGGTGTAATTTGAAGTTGAGAGTCATGTACAAAGCTAAAAAGAGACGACCCAAATCATTTATAAGGGGACAGCGTCAAACGTCACATGACGGCGTCAAATATTCAATGCGACAACGTCATAACGACTACTTGCACAAGACGAAACCCTAATGACAGCGAGCTGACAACGTCATAACCTATAAGGTGACGTCGTCATAAGTGTAATACCATATATATATATTTCCCATGTTTTTCGTTATTTGTATATCACTTTAGAGAGGCAAACCCTAAACTAATTTCACAGTAATTGTGAAGGTTTTTCAGCCACTTTGGCTCATGTTTAATTGAAGATAAGTAATCCCTCCTTAATCATTCAATATTTCTATGTGTTGTTTGATATATGCTTCTCTTTTATTCACTTTAACATGCTAGGCTATATTTATTAGTGTTTGCTTAGATCTAATGAAACATTGTTATTAATCATTGATTGTCGTCTCTTTTTGAGTTGGTTGCTTCGCGTTAGGGTAAGAAAACTGGCTTAATTCTTATACGTAACTAGCTTGACCGTCTTACAAAACGCAACCCTAAAGTGCACTGGTGGGTTTTCTCGTTGTATTTATTGCATGGATTGCGGCTTGTAGATCCTAGGAGACTTAATAGTCTTTAAGCTTCTTAGGGAAGACTTATACGTTTATAGAGTTAGGGCATTTGGCACCTCCCTATGACTAATAAAAAGAATACAATGCTCCAATTAAAACAAGGGTGTGACAATTCGATTAATCAATAAGAGATAACAAGGGAGTAAAGAAATCTAAGTAAACACATTTTCCTATCATAAGAGTTACCACCAATTTACATTTCTTGCATTTAATTTTAAATTATTTAGTTTTGTTTTAGCTAATTAGTAGTTAAAATGCCTACTATTGAAAACCCCAAGATTTTACTTGCTTTCTAAAAAATATAAAATACAAAAAGATTCACCTCTCACATTTAGACCTATCTCGACATACACTTCGGCCTTCACAACACTATTCCTCTAGAGAACGATCAATCCCCCGTGTCCTACCTATACTACACTAAAACGATTAGGTACATTGCCTAGGAGGATTGTAAAACTCGTTGAGGGTTAAAATAATCCGCATCAGAAACCTACATTTTGAAAGTGCTATTCTCCTATATACAATGATAATTCAGTCAGAACTTACAGTTACCTTACCATGGCCTACTGCAAGTTTGCTAAACTGCTTAAAGTATAAGGGCCCGTTTGGTTTGGCGGAATCCTAAGGATTCTGGGGGAATTGGAATTCAATTCCATGTCATAACGTGTTTGGTTGAAAATTTTAAAGAATTTGGAATCTGAAGTCCATTCCTCACTGTGTTTGGTTGGCAAGCGGAATGGAATGAAATTCCTTCAAAATCCCATATATATGGAATTCAACATTCCATGGCAATATGAGAAGGATTGTTTACAATTCCATAGAATTCATATTATCTTTATCATCATCATCATTATTATTATTATTATTATTATTATTATTATTATTATTATTATTATTATTATTATTATTATTATTATTATTATTATTATTATTATTATTATTATTATTATTATTATTATTATTATTATTATTATTATTATTATTATTTATTAAACATCACTTTATTAGAAAATTATAGGATTTACAAGAAATTAGTATGGAGCCGAGATACTAACGGGTCCCCTCCTCTAGCTATAGCGAAGGTAATCCTACTAAAATATGAGCGAAGAACACGTGCTCCAATGTGTTGAGTCACCGGAATCTTCGGATCGCTTTAGTAAGGTCACCGCATCCTTCTCAAGTTCCCAAAAAGAGAATGAAAGGGAGAAACCCATATCCAATATCCGTGCATTTAGCCTCGTGACTTGACGCGCGTTTACGCACCGTGCTTGCTTCAATCACCGTATTATTATTATTATTATTATTATTATTATTATTATTATTATTATTATTATTATTATTATTATTATTATTATTATTATTATTATTATTATTATTATTATTATTATTATTATTATTTATTTAAACATCACTTTATTAGAAAAGCAAACGATTTACAAGAAGTTATTATTATTATTATTATTATTATTATTATTATTATTATTCTATTTATTTTTATTTTTATTTTTCTTTAAACATCACTTTATTAAAACTCATAGGATTTAAAAGAAATTGGTAGGAAGCCGAAACCAACCTACCCACACCTCAAAGAATAACAAAACCAATTCTATTAAAAATATGAACCGCAACACGTGCCCCAATGTCTTGAGTCATAGAGAATCGTCGAATACGCTTTTAGTAGAGTTCTGCGTCCTTCTCAAGTTCTCCAAAGAAAATAATGAGAGGGAGGAAACCATATCCAATATCCACACATTTAGCATCGTGACTTGACACGTTTACGTTGTGCGGCATCAATAACCGCACTCCACGACATAAAATCAATCATCCTGATCTGCGTCGAGGCGCGACGACCCGTAAGATCAACAAATACATATTATTATTATTATTATTATTATTATTATTATTATTATTATTATTATTATTATTATTATTATTATTATTATTATTATTATTATATTATTATTTTTATTTATTTTTATTTATTTTTTTTTATTATTTTTATTTATATATATATTTTTATTGTTATTATTATTATTATTATTTTTTATTATAAACGATCATTTAATTATTATTGTTATTATTATTATCTTTTATAAACAACCATGTTATTAAGAGTTAAAAATTATTATTTATTTAAAATTGAATATAAATTATTATTTATTTAAAAATTTTTATTATTATTATATTAATTTTTTTAAAATTAAATATAATTTATTTATAGCTTACTTTTTTAACTTATACTTTAAAAAATACAATTGTATTTTATATAAAAAAAATTATTTATTTAATATATTAGTTTATATAGTATTATTTAAAAAATTATTATTATAGTTTGATAAGTAATTTATTTATTAAATAATATTTAGTTTATTAATCTTAAACTAAAATTAAAATTTAAATATTTTAATGTAATTGTTTTTTCTCGTTTCCTTCTTCCAACCAAACATGCGCTAGTATTTGCAAATTTAAATTCCGTCAGATTTTAAATTGTAAGGATTTCAATTTCTAACATTCCATTCCTTTACATTTCAATTTCTTAAACAGATTCCAATTCCGTCAAAAACATTATGCGAACCAAACGAGCCCTAAGGATTCAAGCATTCCAAGGTACTAGGCCATCTATCAAAGTAAACTTACAAATCTCAATCTTTATTGCATTTGAGATTAAGAAACATGATATACCTTATTTGCAGATACTTTAACTTCAACTCTTCTCATATGCATCACTTTACTTAATGCCATATGAATATTTGGAAATACCAATACCAAGCATGAAACTACCTTATGGCTTCCTACTATCTTTAACATCCTTTTCTAATCTGCACATCCTACCTTTTTGTTGTAATATCCTACATTTCAAGAACTTCTTTCACATCATTTGACATTATAACCTTCAAATTAGCAATTTTCACCTTGATTGAGTCTTACATAGTTTGCCGCGGAACTTCCCACTTTCTCTTCTTATTCTGAAATATTCTTATGTTTCTCTCTTGCCATAAATATAAAGTAGTAGTAAAGACTAGCTTTATTACTATAATCCATACATTCCTTCTGTTTGACATTACTTCCAATTTTGCTAAGATCACTTTCCACTCATTACTGCTAGTGTTAATCTTGCACATTTGTTTTGCTTTGTTCTATACTTCATCAAAATATTGGCACTTGAAAAACTAATGATCATGGATATCATTAATATTGTCATAGAAAGCACAATTCATAGTTATGTTAGGGGTACCATATCAAAATCATGCCATGAGTGGGTAACCTTTCATGAATCAGCAACCACAAGATGAATGCATGTCTTGGGACTAAATTAGGGAACCAGATTACATTGCTCCACAATACTTCCTCTTCTTGGCTTCTTAAATCTTTCCATGCTCCGTGCACACTAAATTTCACTTGGTTTTTCTAATTTCTTAGCCATTTCACACAACCTTCTTGTTTGGGTTAAGTCTAATGCTGCTTACTTGACTTAAATGTGGATATTGTTGAATCCACTTTTCTGGTAACTTTAACTGCCCATTCACCATTAATTCAATCACCGTACTTGACGCGCTTATTATTATTATTATTATTATTATTATTATTATTATTATTATTATTATTATTATTATTATTATTATTATTATTATTATTATTATTATTATTATTATTATTATTATTATTATTATAAAAAACATCGCTCATTAGAAAATCAAAGGAAATTAGTGGGGAGCCGAGAAACTAAGCGTGCCCCACTCCTCTAGCAATAGCAAAACAAATCCTACTAAAAATATAGTTAGCACCACGCGCCCAAGATCTTGAGTGATCGAAAACTTTCGGATACGCTTGACAAGGTCACCGCCTCCTTCTCAAGTTCACCAAAGGAAGAGAAGAGGGGATGAACCCATATCCAATATCGGCGCATTTGGTTTCGTGCTTGACACGTTTGCGCTGTGCAACTTCAATCACGGCACGCCCTGCCACAAAGTCCGTCATACCAGTTCGCGTTAAGGGCAATGACCCAGTAAGATCAACACACACATCAAGGCCTCTCTCCCACGAGTAAAGTAACAAGTCAGTTGGGCGTAGGTGTTTGTCACTCTCTCCACAGAGCCCGATATCAATTTCTTTACGAGCTGAAACCCCTACCCGGGAGCAGATATCAGCGAGGGTATCACGCACCACATTATGTCGATGTTTAATACCAATAATACCTGCGCATGATACAGCGTGATCCCCATAGATATCACCTGTAAAAACCTTGGAGCAAGCAGAGCACGACATCTGAGTGGAGAAAAGGGGAACACCTAGACGATAGCATAGAACACATCGGTAGGTTTTAGCATTCATAGTCTGCCCTAGCCCAACTATCGGGACTACTCTGAGCCAGTCTGAAGTATGGTCTTCCATTTGTGATCTCCATAGGGCCATCTGTCTCGCGAGATAAGCGAAGGTGGATTCACCTCTTTGGTGACACGTGTGAAATATAACCGCCAATTTCTTCATGAGTTTGGGGCGACAATCTCACAAGAGCTACCCAAAAGGTCGGTCTCCATTTTCTCGTTAAAAACATGCGGGGCATCATCAAAGGAAGATCCAAGAACACCAACTCGATCGCCGTAGAAGTTCGGTCAGTAGGTGGCCGATTGAGTCTAGAAGCAAGGAAGGCATAATTCAAAACATCGCCAAGACAGATACACCAAGCCCCAAATTCAAAGGGAAGAGTGACCGGTCTCCATTGCCAATTTCCAAACCCGGCCCAGAGGCGGTGACAATACGCTCAAGGAGGAGCGAAGTGCTTCATCGAATGAAATCAGGGCACGTTCAAAGACACGGGGAACATGTGCGACAGAGAAATACGACTTGGAAATGCCAAGACATGCACGCGAGAAGTAGCAACTCACATTGGGGATCATTAAGCTTAGCTACGTCATCCATAAGTTCAATGGTTTTAGAAACTCGTTTCAAAACGAGCTTACTACTAAAGTCAAGGTCTACACCAACCGCCCACCCAACAATTTTACACCATGTAGGGGCGGGCAATATTAGGAGGAAAACACCTTCAGTCCGCTTCTAGGATCTTCCTTGGCCAAAAACCTCGGTTTATCGACGTTGAGGTGTAAACCATAACGAGGTCCATCTATCATAATGAGCTCCAAGGCCTTCCCAACAAACAGAGTATCTCCAATGATCGTACCATCATCTAGGTACCAAGCTTGAAAGGGGAGAGAAAAGGAGTCTTTGATCTTGCGATCCAAAGGATGTAGCACCAATGCGAAAAGGAGAGGTCCAAGAGGATCACCTTGCTGCACGCCTTGGTGTGACCATAAAGTATGTTCCCCATAATATAATCTGGCTGGGCTGGAGTAGCAAAATTCGACCCAACGTGATATGGCAGGACAATGGAGGCGAACCTCTTGTAACATAACCTCGCGGTCCACCATCTTGAAGGCGTTTTTGAAATCCACCAACAACATCGAAAGACCCACATCATCACCACGGTCTTCAACAAGCCGATTCACGGCATGTAGAATGGCCTCCCCTCCTCCAGAAACCCCAACTCCGAACTGTAGATCATTCAAGTATCCATCTAAAGAGTAGCCAATCATAGAAGCTCCCACCTTGGAGACTAAACGCCTCAGACAGTCCCCACCGCAATAGGACGGATACCACCACCGGTTTGATCGGTGTGTGAGAGGAGCACGGCAATATACTCGCCAGAGCCTTAGGACACTTACCATCAAGAAAAGATTTACCACCGGGTGATGGAGTTGATTAACTCATCGATATAGCCATAGCAGACCGCTAAAACAATTCAATAGGTGTTGGGCGCAGAAACCATCTCGACCACGGGATGTACCACGGGAAACTCTTAATCATGTCAAGAACCACGGCAGGAGATGCAATGAGGTTATGATGATCAATAGGTATATCGAGCAATGAAGGAGCAGACTTGAAGGATGCTTAGCCTTAAGGTCCTCAAGGTAGTATCATTGTAAGGAGCAACACCAAGAAGAAAAACTCGACAAAGCAGCAGATAATGACCATCACAAATCTTCCTCCTACATTGCTTGACATTACGCCACCCAACTCCGTGTTTTCCTCCTCAATATTAGACCAAGTAGGTGAGGTTCACTAAAACCTCTAATAAGTCGCAAACTACCACCAGGCGTACCCCAAGACCGAATGGCATTAGCGATATATTCTTCTTGACGTTGGCGCTTAGTAACAGACCTACACTCCATGTTACTCCTCGGGCAAAAGGTTTTAAGGAGACAAAGAGGCAAGACTAACAGGCTAACCCAACAAGAAATGTCTTCAGGTGTGCAGATCACCTTATCAAGAGCTCCTTTCAAAACACGAGAGAATCCCAAACGGCACTTTGGAGGGATTGATTTGACAGTGTGCAACCCTTTAGCGAGCAAGGTGTCAAGTAAGTGTAAATCAAAACTAGAGTGCTCTTCCAAAACCAAATCTTCAACGCAAGCGAAGCCGAAATGTAGAGGAACTTGGGGCTTAGTGAGATCAAATAACACAAATCTAACAACACCATCACCGCAATCGGGGGGTGGCACAAAATCAGATCCATGCCGACATTTAGAGCGAAGAGTATGCGTCTTAAAACAAACCCCACACAACCAAAGACCCATACGTTTCAACGTAACCTCAACAGCCTAAAAAACAACCAGATTAGTGGAAAAGGAAAGTTTGGTGGTGGCTAGCGCATCCTCATTGAAATGACGATCACGAAGATGAGAAATCAACGAGGTTTTGGTAAGCCCATTCCCACTACCGTCTTGACAACCACTTAAACCAGCAAAAAGACAATGAAACCGAATAATAGCCATAGAGAGCCTTTTTTTTTTTTTTTTTTTTTTTTTTTCAAGAAAAGAAAAATAAAATAAAATCTAAGACTAAGTTAAATGAAATTAAAACAAAAGCAAACAAGTGTGGTCCTACTAAAAAAAAAGCGAAAACACAGCCTCTTTAAAAGAAAAGACCAACAGCCTCTTTAAAAGAAAAGACCAAAGTTAAATGAAATTAAAACAAAACCACCAAAGACCAAAGAGAATAAAAGAAAAGAAAACACAACGTGGGCCCCACCAACTTGCTAAAAAGCAAATCGCCACCCCCAAATAGTTAAGCAACTCGCTGCCAAACTAACCCAGAAACTAACCCAACTCGCTAACCACCACCAAACTTTATTATTATTATTATTATTATTATTATTATTATTATTATTATTTTTTTTTTTTATAAAACAACTCTTTTATTAAAAACTCATAGGATTACAAAAAATTAGTGGGAAGCCGAGAAAATTATTATTATTATTATTATTATTATTTATATTTATTTAAACATCACTTTATTAGAAAAGCAAACGATTTACAAGAAGTTATTATTATTATTATTATTATTATTATTCTATTTATTTTTTATTTTTTATTTTTCTTTGAACATCACTTTATTAAAAACTCATAGGATTTACAAGAAATTGGTGTGAAGCCGAGAAATCAACTGGGCCCCCACACCTCTAGCAATAACAAAACCAATTCTATTAAAAATATGAACCGCAACACGTGCCCCAATGTCTTGAGTCATAGAGAATCGTCGAATACGCTTTAATAGGGTTACTGCATCCTTCTCAAGTTCTCCAAAAGAAAAGAATGAGAAGGGGAGGAAACCATATCCAATATCCACACATTTAGCATCGTACTTGACACGTTTACGTTGTGCGGCATCAATAACTGCACTCCACGACATAAAATCAATCATCCCAGATGCGTCGAGGCGACGACCCCGTGAGATCAACACATACATATTATTATTATTATTATTATTATTATTATTATTATTATTATTATTATTATTATTTATTTATTTATTTATTTTTATTTTTTATTATTATTTTTATTTTATTTATTTATATATATATTTTTATTGTTATTGTTATTATTATTATTATTTTTATTATAAACGATCATTTAATTATTATTGTTATTATTATTATTTTTTATAAACAACCATGTTATTAAGATTTAAAAATTATTATTTATTTAAAATTGAATATAAATTATTATTTATTTAAAATTAAATATAATTTATTTATAGCTTACTTTTTTAACTTATACTTTAAAAAATACAATTGTATTTTATATAAAAAAAATTATTTATTTAATATATTAGTTTATATAATATTATTTAAAAAATTATTATTATAGTTTGATAAGTAATTTATTTATTAAATAATATTTAGTTTATTAATCTTAAACTAAAATTAAATTTTAAATATTTTAATGTAATCGTTTTTTCTCGTTTCATTCTTCCAACCAAACATGCGCTAGTATTTGCAAATTTAAATTCCGTCAGATTTTAAATCGTAAGGATTTCAATTTCTAACATTCCATTCCTTCACATTCCAATTCCTTAAACAGATTCCAATTCCGTCAAAAATATTCTGCGAACCAAACGAGCCCTAAGGATTCAAGCATTCCAAGGTACTAGGCCATCTATCAAAGTAAACTTACAAATCTCAATCTTTATTGCATTTGAGATTAAGAAACATGATATACCTTATTTGCAGATACTTTAACTTCAACTCTTCTCATATGCATCACTTTACTTAATGCCATATGAATATTTGGAAATACCAATACCAAGCATGAAACTACCTTATGGCTTCCTACTATCTTTAACATCCTTTTCTATATTGCACATCCTACCTTTTTGTTGTAATATCCTACATTTCAAGAACTTCTTTCACATCATTTGACATTATAACCTTCAAATTAGCAATTTTCACCTTGATTGAGTCTTACATAGTTTGCCGCGGAACTTCCCACTTTCTCTTCTTATTCTGAAATATTCTTATGTTTCTCTCTTGCCATAAATATAAAGTAGCAGTAAAGACTAGCTTTATTACTATAATCCATACATTCCTTCATTTGACATTACTTCCAATTTTGCTAAGATCACTTTCCACTCATTCTCGCTAGTGTTAATCTTGCACATTTGTTTTGCTTTGTTCTATACTTCATCAAAATATTGGCACTTGAAAAACTAATGATCATGGATATCATTAATATTGTCATAGAAAGCACAATTCATAGTTATGTTAGGGGTACCATATCAAAATCATGCCATGAGTGGGTAACCTTTCATGAATCAGCAACCACAAGATGAATGCATGTCTTGGGACTAAATTAGGGAACCAGATTACATTTATCCACAATACTTCCTCTTCTTGGCTTCTTAAATCTTTCCATGCTCCGTGCACACTAAATTTCACTTGGTTTTTCTAATTTCTTAGCCATTTCACACAACCTTCTTGTTTGGGTTAAGTCTAATGCTGCTTACTTGACTTAAATGTGGATATTGTTGAATCCACTTTTCTGGTAACTTTAACTGCCCATTCACCATTAATTCAACAACTTTGGTTGAGTTAAGCAATTTTGCATTAAAAATCTGTCTTATTGAGACAATATTTGAAAGTGTCACTCGATGTGTCATGCCATGCCATTGTTGATTCCTCATTTTCCAAATTGTACCATATATGAGGTCTAACCATGTCTCTTATATATAACAACTTATGCCATCCCCAGTTGGCTTTCTCATCTACTAGTATATCCCAAATACTCCAATCTTTAAGCCTATTCACATTTACCCATTTAACCCAGAGAGATTTTTTCTTACTTACGACATTCCATAAATGCTTTACCATTAGTGTAGTATTCCACTGTTTCAGAGGCTTCAAACCAAGACCCTCACACTTCTTTCATTTACAAACATTTTTCCAAGCAATCATTGCTTTACACTGCACCTTTTCTCCTTAGCTCAATAAGAAACTTTTAAATAGCTTTTCAATATCCTGAATTATAGTTTTAGAGATAAAGAAAACTGAAACCCAAAAAGTTTGCATAGCAACTAGAATAGAAAAGATCAATTGCATTCTACCAACATATGACATGAATTTGTTTTTCTAATCATTTATCTTTCTTTTGACTCTATTAATCAGGCTTTTAGAAACATTGAAGCTAAGCCTTTTAGTGACTAATGGAACATCCAAGTACCTCAAAGGAAGTTTTCCCATAGTAAGTGGAACAATTTGTAGTATCTCATCTTGCAGGTCTTCACTCACATTCTCATAAAACATTGTAATTTTTCCCATGTTTGGATATAACCAAGAAACATCACTAAATTATTCCAAACTTCCTTAATGGAAATAACATACTCAACATCTCCATAACATAGTACTAGCACATCATCAACAAAGGATAGATTAGTTTTCAAATCTTTACAACCCTCATGATATGAAAACTGCCTAGATTGGTGAATTTTCTTTTCCAATAGAAGATTAAACACCTACATCACAATTGCAAAAAAATATGGAGAGATATGGTCTCATTGTCTCAGCCCTCTCCTACCGTTAAAGTAACCAGACCTTTCTCCTTTAACAACCATAGAAAATGAAGCAGAAGTAACACCTCTCATGACCTATATAATGAATTTCTTAGGAAAACCAAAACACTTGAACACTGTTTCTAAAGAATCCTAATTTACTGTATCATATGCTTTCATGATATCAATCTTTAAAGCACATCTTTTTACAATCATACCCTTTTAACAACTCTTGAGTTAATAGGATATTATCAGTAATACTCCTCCTTGGTATTAATGCACTTTGGTTTTGAGAAATAATTCCAGAAAGAATATCTTCAACCTATTTGTTAAAATTTTACTTATGATCTTATAGACCACATTGAAACATGCACCAGGTCTATAATTAGAGACTTTAGCAAGGTCTTTTACCTGGGGTTTAAGATAGATGAGAGTAGAGTTTACCTCACCAAACAGCTTACTTGTTTGAAGAACTCTTTTTCTGGCCTCACACACATCCTTACCCATAATACACCAAGTCTTCTTCAAGAATTTGGCAGTATAACCATCAAGGCCTGGATCCTTGTTATCATCAATACTCAGAGCTTCTCTAATCTCTGCCTTTGTAATAATTCTACACATTAATTCAGCTTTAGTTTGATCTACTTTCTCAGGAAATAAATCATCAATATTACTGATTGGTTGGGTATCCCTCCTATTGCCAAGAAACTTTTGGAAGTGATTGAAAAACTGACCAAGAACCTCGTTACCCTCATACATAATCCTCTGCTCATCCTTCACACAAACAATGTTACATCTGTGTTTCTTTCCTTTAATGACATGATGAAAGTATGCAGTATCCTTGTCTCCTTCCATAAGCCACTCCATTTTTGCTTGCTGAAATAAAAGTTTTTCTTCATTAAAGACAACATCATTATAGGCATTTAAGGTAGAACTGGTTTCCTTTCTTAGTTCTTTGTTCAGAGGATCAGCTTCACGTTTTTTCCACACTTCTTTTAATTTTCTTTTCATATCAGTCACCCTTTCAAATACATTCGCATTCTTTCAACTAAGATTATTCAAATGGTATTTCGAACTTTTTAACTTTTAACCAATATGAACATTTTACATCCCACATAATCCTTTTGCCATTCTTTCTGAACCAAAAGGAGAAACTCATCTTTATCTCCTATAAATTGGGGAATCTGAATGACTTTTTTTTTGGCTAAGCATTTAGGAAATACCAAAACAACTTGGCTATGATCAAAAACCGGAAATGGCAAAAAATTAACATAAGATTATGGATAATCAACCATGAAATCCCCATTCACCAATACCCTATCCAACTTCTTTAGAATGATTGCAGAGGAATTCAATATGTTTTTTTTCCAAGAGAAATGGAACCCAATATTATGCAAATCTTCTACTTCAATATTAGCCATACAATCCTAGAATTCAATCATTTCAGCACTTGAACAAGACATACCCTCACTACGTTCATCATTCTTAAGTGTTACACTGAAGTCTCCCATAATGCACCATCTATGACTACTAAAAAACTAGTGATGGCTTCTAAGATCTCTCCATAACTTTCTCCTTTCCCTTCCATCTTTGTTGGCATATATAACAGTACAATAGAATCTTCAATTAGAAAGAGCATTGCTTGGCTAGAAATGAACTGTCATAACTCTCATCACATTGTGATCCTATCCAATAATGATTCTGCAGCCTTTAGGGCTAAACTTTGAATTACTAACCCATTGCCAATACCCAAAAATCTTATCACAAACATTAGCAAACTTTTCACCTTTAAGGTTAGATTTAATGACTGCACAAACACTTAGCTTCTCATATAAGATGAAATTCTTTACTTCCTTCTGCCTAGAATTTTTAACCAAGCCCCTCACATTCTAAATAGCATTTTTACAATCCTAAGAACTTTTAAGCATTAAACAGCCTATGGAAAACTAGAAGGGGGGGTTGAATAGTTTTACCGATTTTAATTTAAGTTTCAAAGATTTAGATTTGATCTTATGTGAATTCGTATGGATGGATAGATAGTATAAAACAATAAGTAAAGTAAATAATGAAAGTAAGTAAAGTAAAGGATAGAAAGTAGCGACACAAGTGATTTATAGTGGTTCGGCTACAAGGACACCTTCCTTGCCCTACTCTACTCCCCGAATTCCCCACTCGAGAGTTCAAGAACTATGTCAACAAGCTCCTTCAACACGGCGGAGAAGCCTCACAACGTTGCTTACATTTTTTCCGGTACAAAGCTAAATACCGAGTTCTTCCAAACCTATCACAACTATTACACAACAACTATGTGAAATATGAATTACAAGATCTTGCTACAAAAATCTTGTGGATGGACAAATAAATCAAGGACCCTTTGCTTGGATGACTTGTAGTAAAGCGTGATCTCGCCTTTGAAAAGGACCTATATGGGAATCACAAAAAAAAAGATAGAAGAACTACTAGAATGATCAAATGATCAGAGGTTAGAAGAGTAAGATAATATATGAGAGAGTTGCAAGAAGAAGGGTGAGTAACAATGAAGAAATGGCTCACTATTTATAGGCATAAAAAGCCTTCTATCCCACGGTTCTGGCGGATCCCTCACTTTGGGGATCCGGCCAGTGCAAACCTAGAGATCCGGCAGTCTGGGTTATACCAGTCTGGATTTTGGGTTGCAAACCGGGTTATGGGTTATGGGTATGAGGCTATGAGCCATGGGTCATGGACTTTGGGTCATGGGTACCCAACAAGATACAATGTATCTAGACAATGGGTCATGGGTCTTTGGTCATGGGTCATGGACATTGGGTCATGGGTCATGGATAATACCCAACATGATTTCATGCATGATGTCATGCAATGGGTCATAGGTTATGGATTAGCTTCATGAGTATGGGTCATGGGTCTTGGATATTACCCATCCTATTACATACACTGTTACAACAAATAATTTATTACAACATTTTATGTGAATGACCAAATGTATATACTTTACAAAAATAACATGTATTCTTATCATTTTACTTATGATAACTTTATATTTGTTATCAACAAAACATAACGAGATCGCTAAATATGAATAAAACATAACGTTATGAATAAAACATGTATTCTTATCAATCTCCCCCTTTCTGTTGATGACAAAACATAACGTTATGATGAGTAAAACTTAAGATTAGATGTACGTTTTGAAAGTATATGTAAGTTTTACTTCTTCTCCCCCTTTTTGTCGAAACAAAAAGTGAACCTAGTGAAGAAATAAAGTGTGGAATAAAAATAAGTATTATGCACAAAGCACTAGCTCCACCTTGACAATAGCTCCCCTTAGAATTGGGCGTCAAGTGAGAAAATATAATATCTACAAAAAAAATGTTAGTAGTAACATGTAGTATAATCTTGTATAGGACGAGAAACAAGATAAAAAGCCAAGGTACGTAAACAAAGTCTTGTAATAAAATAAAAAAATGTAGTGGTATATATGACACATGAAAATGGTAAACTAAGAACAAGGATTGTTCTTTAAAATGACTCAAAAGAAAAAAGACAAAATAGAGAAAATATTATTATCATTCCTTCCATACTTGCATATGGGTTAATTATGGAAGTTTTGGTGAGTGATAATGTTGATGCGATCAATGATATGGTTGAGTATGAACCGCATCTCGTCCCTTATTTTCATTGCGAGTTCCCTAGTGGATTGAAAATGTTTGAAATAGAGACGGTGAGGGAGGTGTTGGTGGATGGTTTCCGGGTAGGTTTGATTTTTGGAGTGCGGAATAGGTGGTGGAAATGTTGGAAAATATGGATCAAAGTCCATGATGTTGGTGAGTGGTGGTGGATAAGAACCTAGATGTTCTTGTAGTGTAATGGGAGGTAGAGGTGGTGATGTTTCAAGCTCTTTATAGAGTGTGTTTGGAGATGTTGGAGGTGTTAAAAAGACTAGTTCTTTTGGGTTTAAGTTGGAGGCTAGTTGGGTAGTTTTTGATGGTTGAACTAGAGCGGGTGGTGGAATAGACACGAATAGTGGAATTGCTTTTGAAGTCTTAAGAAGTTCCGCTAGGGTGATTTGCGAGTCAAGTTGAGACTCGTTAGGTGATTGTGGTGATGAACTTGTGGGAGATGATGGAGGTGCTACAATGTAGTCATTTGGCGGAGAATGAGTAGTTGATGATGGGCTTTTTGACAAAGGTTTAGCTAAGCAACAAGGCCAGATGCTATTCCATGCGGTTCTCTTAGGTTTGGTTGGTGATGGTACTACGGAAGGTGGTAGGGTGAAGTTTTGGATTTCTTGAAAAGGGTTGTTTTCACTAAATGGTTCATCAATGTTTGAGGATCTTTTGGGTGACATGATGATGTTTGTGAGGTTGAAAGTGATGGATATGCAAGCATTTTGGAACCTTATTTATAGAGCAAATAATGCATTGTAATGAATGCTAAAACCAAAATGTGGAGTATAATCTAATGATTAGATATGAATTTAAGGCATGTGATCATGAGAGCACAAGCATTAAGTAACATATTCATTAGTGATAAAGCTAAAATGTTGAAAATATGAAAGTTTCTAGCCAAAGTGAGAAAAATAAGAGCAAATTTTGGCTACTGTGGCGCGGTTCCCACGGATCCGACCCTTTAGGGATCCGTCCAGCGTAAATGCTGGGATCCGTGGAGCTGGTGTTCTCAGACAGCTGAAAATTTTGCTTTTGGAAATAATAGTGCCTAGTGTGTGCTTATATGAAACCATATGGAGTTGCGGTTATCTCGACTCCTTTTAAAGAGGAAAAATAAACAAAGAAGTGAAAAAGCATATATATATATATATATATATATATATATATATGTATGTATGTATGTATATGTATATATATGTATGTATATATATATATATATACATATATATACGTGTGATAACCCGAGTGCTCCTTAATTCATTTTTGCTTAATTGAATGTACCCGAAAACACATATTAGTTATGTATTCCCTTTAGCATTTAAAAGACATGAGATGCAATGAAAAAGGTTTTTACTTTGTATTAAAAATGAAAGAAAGTGTTTGTCCTAGACGTAAGAGTGATTTGAGAATAATGATACGGGGAGAAATATCTTTTTAGAAAATATTTCGAAGAATTTCTTGTAGAGAAAAAATTATCTTGAGTTTTGAAAATAAATCCCCATATTGTTTGTGAGTTGTGTGAAATAGAGATCCTAGACTCAGAAAAGAAGGTAAGGCAAACGTTTACGTACCTTGTAGAATGAAAATATTTCACGGCGATTGTTCCATAAGACCAAGACCTTGACGAAGCAAGTTAAATTGTTCCCGCTTCAACGGTTTGGTGAGAACATCAGCTATGTTGTCTTCGGATGACACTTTCTCAATAGAAATGTTCCCTTTTTGAACATTGTCTCTTAAGAAGTGATGACGGATCTCTATATGTTTGGTACGAGTATGAAACACCGGATTTTTGCTTAAATCAATAGCACCTTTGTTGTCGCATAAAATGGCAATGTCACTTAGATGAATGTCGTAGTTAACTAACGCTTGTTTCATCAATAATGCTTGTTGGCATGCTTTATCGGCGGAGACATATTCGGCTTCCGTTGTTGATATGGCCAATGTCGTTTGCTTGTTTGAGAACCAAGATGTTAAACAACACCCCATGAAAGTGCAAACACCACTTGTAATTTTTCGGTCAAAATAATCACCTGCATGGTCAGAATCCACATATACAATAGTTTCTACCCCCGTTCCCTTGGGATACCATAATCCCAATTGAGTAGTACCCTTAATATATCTAAATATTCATTTGACGACTTTTAGGTGCGAAGTTTTAGGGTCTTCTTGAAACCTAGCACAAAGACATACACTAAACATGATGTCCGACCGACTAGCCGTAAGGAAGAGAAGACTACCAATCATGCCACGGTATTTGGTGTTCTCAACGGATTCACCGTCTTCATCTTTGGTGAGTTTGGTATCGGATGACATTGGTGTTCTTATTGGTTTTGACTCTTCTAATCCGAATTTCTTTAGCCTTTCTTTTATGTATTTGGATTGATTAAAGAAGATACCATCTTCTAGTTGTTTGATTTGTAGACCGAGAAAGAAACTTAATTCTCTCATCATACTCATTTCAAACTCATCATGCATGATTCTTGAGAAATCATCACACATGTCTTGACAAGTCGATCCGAATATAATATCGTCCACGTATATTTGAACAATAATTATTTGTGAGTCCTTTTTCTTTGTGAAAAGTGTATTGTCAACTAACCCCATGTGTAGCAACTCGTAAAATTTCATAAGGCAAAATGACTATTTTGCCCTTTGACTTTGACTTTTGACTATTTGACTTTTACTGTAACGTAAAAGTAAATACTGTAACTGGTAGTAACCGGTAATTTTCCAAGTTAAATAATTCACTCTGTTTTGAATTATTACACTTTGAACACTTTTGTTTACCAATGTTTATATTTAACTATTTAAAGTTATTGCTTTATTATGAAAGTTAAATCGTATAAACTTTCCTCGCGGTCAACATAAGACTACGATAAGTCTAGGTTTTCAAAATAATTTACTTTAATCAATAGTCATATTTTATATGAACTATTGCCACCTTGTTAGTTTTACGTAAACATTTTACTCTTTACGTAATACTCGTGCTAAAACCTACGTTATTAGGTTTTAACAACATATACACACCCTATTAGACTTATCACACTTTTAATATACTTATTTGGAGTATATTGATAAGTTATGACATTTTTTGTAAGTATTACATTTTTAAGTTGCCCGGTTTTAAGTTTCGTGACTTAAGGGTTTAACATTAGTAATTACCGAGACCAAACTATACCCTCTAATCACTAAATCTATTAATAAAACACTAGATTGATACAACTTTTCCACTTTCTTTCTCCTTAAGCCACGCCTACACCATCATCACCTTGACACATGTCTTTAGTTGGTAACTTTCATGATTAATCACCAACCTTATCACCATTATCCCATTCTTATCACCTCATTTGTACAAAATAAAAATCTCTCCAACCTCCCTTGTCTCTCCATCTTGCCGTACAACAAGAATCACTAACACCACCATAGCTTAATTTTATACTTCAAGTTGTACAAGAAAGTTGAAGGTGTTGAGGAGCTCTACCTAGTCCAAGTGGTGATTTGTTGATTTAAAGCTTGACACAAGACTTATACAAGGTGTTTAGGGGCTGAGTTAGAAAGGGTTAATACAAGTCTTACATAAGGTTAAAGTAATATTGGGTTAAAGATTTAAGAAGGGTTGAAGATTTGAAGTGGTTAGGAGTTGAATTGTTCTTGTGGTACTAGTAACTTTTCATCCTATCCTTTGTAAGATTCATGTTTATTTTGATATTTATTCAATATGGTTGTAATAATTTATATTCATTGGATGTAATTTGATATAAGTAGTATTTGTAATATGGCTTGATTGATGTTGTACATGAGGTTGAGACCATGAAAACAAGCTAAAACAAGTCCTAGGTAAGTTCTATGAACTTGAATTCTGCAACAGTCCTAAATATTGATTAAACTGATCATCTCAGTAAACTGAGGTTAATTCAGTAAGATAGGCTTGTAGATCAATGTCTTATGGTCATTTCTCAGGGTGGCGCACCTTATAACTCCTCCCGATGAGTAAATGAGAGCCAAAATGGCAAAACATGTCAAAATCTGTACACTAGATTTCATTTGGGAAAAGCCCATGTATCTGTTCATTTCAAGAAGTCGACTCAGTTTTATGAAATGTATCCAAGACCTAATATTGAAGTTTGGCGAAAGCCGCGTGTCAAAACAAGTTGTAGAACTCAACTTATGGTCGTTTTGGCATGACTGAATGTGCAGCCTAGCTTTCTGCAATGAAATATAAGTATATACTTGTAATTAGACTATTGATATAAGTAAACTTTGGAACTTGAACTTGATTAAGCTTGAGAAGCTGTTAGAGAAAGTAAAAACTAGAATTTGAGCTTTTGAATCACTTAAAAAGTACATGTGGTTAAAAAGTTATGCCTAGTTAAGTGTTACTAGAGGTAAATATAGTGTTGGAACAAGAAAGCTTGCTGAAACGATTTTAAAACGAGGTTTTGACCATGTGTCGTGTTTCGTCAAAGACTATTAATTGACTTGAGTGACGATATGATGATATAAGTTGTGTGTCGTGAAGTAGTTTAACATGCCATATGGTCATTTACTTAGTTTTTCAAAGTCTAGCAAAGTCTAACCCAATGAACCAAGTTTTAGAAACAAGTTTCGGGTCATTAAACTTATATTAGCCGTGCGGCTAAGTCAAATAATAATCAAGGACATTCTTGAGGATGTATCTAAGTTAAAATATCTTGAAATAACACCTTTTCTTAACCTTGGCTTTGTTTTGGCCTCAAGGAATCAAGATATCGCTCAAAGTTTCTCAACTAAGGTTGTTTTCTAGTCAACAACAGGTCAGTTTAGTTTTTGTAGTTTTTAGCATTTTCTGTTTACTTTCTGCTTATGTGCTCCTTAGATTTTGTAGAAAAAGTGATTCTGAGAAATTTTTGTGTGGTCCGAATCAGCAAAAGTGTAAAACACAAAAGTTTCTCAGAATCACTTTTTCTACAAAATCTAAGGAGCACATAAGCAGAAAGTGAACATAAAATGCTAAAAACTACAAAAACTAAACTGACCTGTTGTTGACTAGAAAACAACCTTAGTTGAGAAACTTTGAGTGATATCTTGATTCCTTGAGGCCAAAACAAAGCCAAGGTTAAGCAAAGGTGTTGTTTCAAGATATTTTAACTTAGATACATCCTCAAGAATGTCCTTGATTATTATTTGACTTAGCCGCACAACTAATATAAGTTTAATGACCCGAAACTTGTTTCTAAAACTTGGTTCATTGGGTTAGACTTTGCTAGACATTGAAAAACTAAGTAAATGACCATATGGCATGTTAAACTACTTCACGACACACAACTTATATCATCATATCGTCACTCAAGTCAATTAATAGTCTTTGACGAAACACGACACATGTGTTATACAACATTTGTCTCATTAAATACTTACTTATAAATGATAAGTACTACAATAGTAGGGAATTTCATTATCATAAAGAGACCTCTTCGGGGTGACGTACCGACGAGTTGTGGATTTATGAATTAAAGTGTCCTGGCTTCTCATACGTTCACTACATGACCTTTGATTTTGATAACCCGAACGATAGTACGATGTTATTTATAAAAGGGCTATAGGCCAAACAACACTTAAGGGATACTTTAACTTAAAGATTCATGTACAATATCATATTGAAAGCCAACAAACTACATATACTTATACACTTATATCATACACTATACTAAAACGCGAATACTATGCTTTCGTAGGTAATCGTTAAAGATCGTGATCTTGTCATACTCTACCGTTGATAAACATTATATCGTTACACTCCACTTCTGATCACTACAGTGAGTTTCATAGCCCCACTTTATGTTTAACTGTTTTATAAACTCTTTTGGGGGAGATACATGCTACTGCTTTTACTACATGCTAAAATGCTTTATTATGGACAATTAGTTGCAAAATGAATGCCTTGACTGTATTATTGCATGCCTAAGTTGTTTATGCCAAAAGTCCCCAACATCATGGACCACTAATCGCTGGGAGTGAGCGCAAATATTGTGGATAGGCCTATCGGAATTGACGAACCCGTCTCTGTTATTGAAAATAACAAGGCGCACTATATTTGAGATTATCTAGGTAAAGGGCGAAATACCTTCCCGGGGCAAGTTATTTATATATATATTGTCCGGTGATATATATACAACAGTCTGTCATGAGTGCCATGAGCTTAGAGCAATAATAACTATCAAGAAGATAATTGTACACATTGCAATTATACTACAAACTATATTGTCCACTACTGTTTTCAAACCTATGTGGTTTCTATCGTTTATATTGACCGGTTAGGCAATCAAACGCACTATGGGCGTATAACAATGTAGCCCACTACTTTCATAAACTTGATATCTTGTTATCAACTGATTTTCTTACAAACCTATGAACTTACTCAACCTTTGTGTAGACACTTTTTAGCATGTTATCTCAGGTTCGAAAGGAATTAGCTGGCATGGCATGTGAGGCGCACGGAAAATTATTTTGAAGACGATGCATATATTATCATTCGAAAAACATTACAACTTTTATGTTGTACTTTTTATGGTTGTACAAACTTGTGGGACCTATTTTTAAACTCTGATATTTTAATCGAATGATAATTTATTTCAAAACGTCTCATTTAGAGTTGTTTTCTGTAACTTGTGCTGTGAACTATGAAGTAATAACCCAGTGACACAATCTTACACTGCGATAATTTTGGGGCTGTTACAGATTGGTATAAGAGCTTCAGTTATAGAGAACTAGGTTGCATATGAACCTAGGTGATAACTACATCTTACATTAAACTCGTATCACTCATTGCTGTCTTCAACATTCCGTGCACCATGCCTACTCCTTAACACAATACTATATTATTTATATAAACGATTGACTAAACATAATTGCATATGTCTATTACAAGGCATTATGGCACAACCAAATATCTCCGATCATATACATTTTTGTGATCTATGACAGACATTGTAGTTGATACAATGGTCTCATTATTATTTAGACATTGTACGTATGCAATGGTCTTCCTTATATCTCAAACATCGTGAGATACATAATTAACTTAGATATATCTCAAACATCGCGAGATACACAGTTGACTTGGATATATCTCAGACATTGTGAGTTGCACAATGATCTCACTGGTATTTCTCAAACATTGTGAGAAAACTATTTCATAACTATGAACTCAACGACTCTTTTGAACGCTATGTCAATTTTCTCTGATTATTTTACTCCTCGTCTTCGAAGATGAGTTTGAACATTCATTCCATACTCTTGGAACACTTTTGACGTCTCATAACATATCGTCTTGCAACTCATCGATTAAGTATGATTGTTGTGTCGGAAATTCTTAAGTAGGATGATTTGGAATATCCTTATTTAAATGGACTGGGACGCCTTTTCATTTAAATAAAGAAATTGTAAATCGCCGAACCATAAGTTTATGATTTCTTACTTACATAAATTGGGACGCTTCTTTATGTAACTAATGAATTATAAATGAGTAGGCTTATTTGTATCCGATATGACATGAGTATGAACTCGAACTCGAGAATCACTAGTATCCTTTGAAAAGATCTAGAAAACACGATAGTGTCTTACCACTCAGGAAAAATCTTAAGACCTCAATTGAACAACCTAATTTCGGTCTTAAGTTATCACTTTCGCTGTTACAAATCCTTACAAACATAAACCGTTTGTTGAGCTAACAAAATTGGTTAAAGTCAATTGAAACCCGACCTGATAAAATCAGATGTTTCAAGAACATAATTGAAACCCGACCTGATAGAATCAGATGTTTCAAGAACATAATTGAAACCCGACCTGATAGAATCAGATGTTTCAAGAACATAATTGAAACCCGACCAAATAGAATCAGATGTTTCAAGAACAGAATTCGGTTACCACAGATTTGATTATGCACAAGTCACATAAGTCAAAGTATTCCATATTGTCGAGCTAACAGACCTGTTACACTCTTGAGCGAATGGACTTAGTTCAGTCTCGAACTAACAAACTGGGTACGATGTCCCATTATCCATCACATAAGCTTTCCCATGAGCTCCTTCGATTGGTTGGCCATTATTTTGAGAACATGATTTCTCGAAAGGTTCTCACTTTCTACATCCCATCATAGTTTGTTACTATTATCGTTACTGTTGTTATTTTTGCTTTTGTTGGATCCTTGAGTAGTCTAAGCTCGCACAACTTGATCCACTAGGTTACGAGACATCTGAATTGTTTCATCCAGTGTGAGGGATCAAACAAAGATACGTTCTCTTGAATACTGAGTGGAAGTTCTCAGATGAACTTTTCCCATAAATTCTCATTGGTTGAGACCATCACTGGGCACACTATTGCCAATTCTTGAAAGCGACGAATATAAGTTGTGATATCAACACCACTGACAGCAAGGAAGCTTCACCTTCATTTCTTGCACCTCATTCCGAGGGCAATACTTCTTGAATTATAACTACTTCAATTTAGTCCAAGAAATCTTTCGAATATTCTCAAAACTAATAGATTGAGGAACAACATTCTACTATGACAAAGCATTGTCTAGAAGCATGCTTGTGGCATATTTGGCTTTGCAGTCTTTATCACAATTGCTAATCATAATTTCTGAGCTTGCTGCTTACGAAATCCTGGTAAGGAATCTAGTACAACATTCACTTCCTGGCCCCGCACACATTATCACTAGAAAGGTTACACATATGTAAGCGTTAACTTTTAAAATTTCATGCTAGGATTAAGGTTTTATTGAAAGCCTCATTGCTGTAAGGTATGATTCGTTTGGGGAAATTAGAAAAACCAAACGTAAGATATATTGGACTTTATACGATATTAGCAGAATTGTCCTGGTAGCTTTCACACTCGAGCTACTTCCCGAACTTGGCAGTGTACATGCCGCCTTTCGTGTGTGCATTCTGAAGAAGTGTCATACTGATGAGACACTCCTATTTCTGGAAGGGATCCGATTGATTTACGTTTGATCTTATCAGAAAATCTACTGAGATCACGGACCATGAGGTCAAATGACTTAAGCAAAGTCGCATTCATATTCTCAAGGTTCGATGGAACTCTAGAAGAGGTCCTGAATTCACGTAGGAACGTGAAGATGAACTCAAATATACCGTTATTAGATAACACTCACTGAACTTCGTGACGAAGTTCCATTACAGAAGTACCCCCAACCTCTTCTCGGGAACATCATTAACTCATAACACAAACTAAATCATGAGGACATGATTCCGTAATCGGTGAAGGTCAGAGCAACTCGTAAATTTTCATAAGGAAAATGACTATTTTGCCCTTTGACTTTGACTTTGACTATTTGACTTTTCTTTGTAACGTAAAAGCAACATCAGAATCGGTAGTAACTGGTAATTTCCAAAGTTAAATAATTCACTCTGTTTTGAATTATTACACTTTGAACACTTTTGTTCACCAATGTTTATATTTAACTATTTAAAGTTATTACTTTATTTCGAAAGTTAAATCGTATAAACTTTCCTCGCGGTCAACATAAGATTACGATAAGTCTAGGTGTTCAAAATAATTTACTTTAATCAATAGTCATATTTTATATGAACTATTGGCACCTTGTTAGTTTTACGTAAACATTTTACTCTTTACGTAATACGCGTGCTAAAACCTACGTTATTAGGTTTTAACAACATATACACACCCTATTAGACTTATCACACTTTTAATAAACTTATTTGGAGTATATTGATAAGTTATGACATTTTTTGTAAGTATTACATTTTTACGTTGCCCGGTTTTAAGTTTCGTGACTTAAGAGTTTAACATTAGTAATTACCGGGACCAAACTATACCCTCTAATCACTAAATCTATTAATAAAACACTAGATTGATACAACCTTTCCACTTTCTTTCTCCTTAAGCCACGCCTACACCATCACCTTGACACATGTCTTTAGTTGGTAACTTTCATGATTAATCACCAACCTTATCACCATTATCCCATTCTTATCACCTCATTTGTACAAAATAAAAATCTCTCCAACCTCCCTTGTCTCTCCATCTTGCCGTACAACAAGAATCACCAACACCACCATAGCTTAATTTATACTAGAAGTTGTACAAGAAAGTTGAAGGTGTTGAGGAGCTCTACCTAGTCCAAGTGGTGATTTGTTGATTTAAAGCTTGACATAATACTTATACAAGGTGTTTAGGGGCTGAGTTAAAAAGGGTTAATACAAGTCTTACATAAGGTTAAAGTAATCTTGGGTTAAAGATTTAAGAAGGGTTGAAGATTTGAAGTGGTTAGGAGTTGAATTGTTCTTGTGGTACTAGTAACTTTTCATCCTATCCTTTGTAAGATTCATGTTTATTTTGATATTTATTCAATATGGTTGTAATAATTTATATTCATTGGATGTAATTTGATATAAGTAGTATATGTAATATGGCTTGATTGATGTTGTACATGAGGTTGAGACCATGAAAACAAGCTAAAACAAGTTCTAGGTAAGTTCTATGAACTTGAATTCTGCAACAGTCCCAAAGATTGATTAAAATGATCATCTCAGTAAACTTTGAGGTTAATTCAATAAGATAGGCTTGTAGATCTATGTCTTATGGTCATTTCGTAGGGTGGCGCACCTCATAACTTCTCCCGATGAGTAAATGAGAGCCAAAATGGCAAAACATGTCAAAATCTGCACACCAGATTTCATTTGCGAAAAGCCTATGTATCTGTTCATTTCGGGAAGTCGACTCAGTTTTATGAAATGTAGCCAACACCTAAACTTGAAGTTTGGCTAAAGCCGTGTGTTAATACAAATAAGCCGTAAAAACGTTTATTTATATTTTACGATCTTCAAATGTTTTGTCGATAACAAACGTAAAATCATTTTAACGAAACAAATAAAATACGTAAATAGTTTGATTCAATAGTTTTTCTAGCACACTAACTTTTTCACATAAAACACTAAAACAAGTATAAAGTGTCTTTATGATTTAGATACATATATACAACAACTAGTGTTTACATATTGGACTAACTTATACTTAACTAAGTATATACTAAAATGGGTAAAAACAAGTTTATACTAAAATGGGTAAAAACAAGTATATACTAAATGGGTAAAAACTAGCAAATGGTATTGACCCATAACCCATGGTTTTGTCCAAACCACTTAGCCAAGTTCAATGTATTCTAGAGATACATTGTATCTAGAAACAAACCCATGGATCAATCCATAACCCATGACCCATAACCAAAAATACCCATGGGCAAAGAGGAGCGTCCCACGGATCCCTAGCTTTACGCTAGCCGGATCCCTTGTGGGAGGGATCCGCGGGATCCGGGGAACAATAGAATATTTCCTCTATAAATAGAGAGCCATTTCTCCTTTTCTACTTACCACTTCACATATACTTTCTCCAAGTATTATATCTCTCTAACCTCAGATCCAAGAGATCCATGTAGTTTGTCTTTTGTTTTTGTGTGATTCTCTAGGTTCCTCTTAGAGGCGAGATCACCACTACTTGAAGTCGAGCAAGCTCAAGTCCATGAGTTGCGATGCTTCGCCATCATCAAGACAACTGAGGTTCTCTTGTTGATAGTTCTTTCTTCCTCTATAGATGTTGTGTTGAAGGCATTAGTGAAGGATGCCGAAAGTGTCAAGACGAAAGCATTAGTGAAGGGTGCTTATCGTCCGTGTCAAAAGCATTAGTGAAGAATGCTAGATGTGTCAAGACGAAGGCATTAGAGAAGGGTGCCAAGCGTTGTGTCAAAGGCATTAGTAAAGGATGCCTAAGAATCAAATCAAGTGCCATTAGGGAAGAATGCCTAGGTCGTATAATCGATGAGGTGCATCATTATACATATAAGTATTTGCTTATTTCCAAGGATGGTGATATCCTTGATACTATTGTAACAAGGAGTGGATCTCCTTGAGATTAGGTGTTGTGTTGTGAAGGGTAGTAGTTCCTCCATAGTAATGGAACTAGGTGCTTAGCCTAGTACCTAATAAAGGGTAGGCGACGTTGTGATAGGATTAGTGATAACGCTACACGCGTCATTCGGGGTCAAAGGAACTTCCTTTTCTTCGAGCAAGTTTTATAACACCCTAGGCAGTGAACCTAATCGTTGTAGTGTAGTATTAGGGTAAGCCACGGGTATTGATATCGTTCTCTAGGGGAATAGGAATGCTAGTGAGAAGTTACTACGCTAAGGTTGGGGTTGAGGAAGATTATTTTTATCTTTTATATTTTTTAGGAAAGGAAAGGTACGAATCTCGGGGTTTGGATTTGGGGGTTGGTATTTCTACCGATTGCTCTACTTATCTAATTATCTAATCTAAGGTGTATGTAGTCTATGTCTAATTATTGTGTGCTCGTATGATGGTTTAAAGATGTGTTTACTTAGGTTTTATTACTCCTTAATTATCTCCTATTGATGGTTGAATTGTCACATCCTTATTCTTAATCGCGTTGTGTGTCTAAAGTCGTAGGGTATGCGTTTATCCCTAACTCTTTGAAACTACCAAAGGGTCTCATCTACAAAAACCTCTAGGAATTATAAACTCTAACTCTAAGGTACTCTTTGGATGGTTTAGCCTATAACCGCTCTAAGTGTTATAGTCCAAGGTTCACAAAGATTAATCAAGCATTAATTACACAACGAATGACTTATAGCATTACTAGATCATTAACAATTAAGATAAGAGACAACCAATCAATAATCTATAATTAAGTTTCATATTCCCTAAGCAAACACACAAGTAAATTAGCCGGACATGGAAAACATGCAAGCATACACACAAATAATTGAAGACATAATTGAATTAATGAAGTAAAACACTTATCTTGATGTAAGATAGGGTTTGGAACCCTAAAATACTGTACAAGACAGCCTTGGTTCAGTTTAGGTTTTTACTCCAAAAGACTACACCTAAAACTGAAAAATTCGGATTCTATATATAATATTACAATCGCGACGGCGCCACCTTATGATTTGTGACGCCGCCGGGTCGCCGTCATTAGGGTTTCGTCTTGGCCACATTAGTCTTGCGACGGCATCACCTTGTGCTTGTGACGCCGTCCCCTTCGGACTCGGCGCCGTCTCGATCAAATCTAGGCGATGCGAGTTGCGACGGCCTACTCTTTTCAAGCCCGACACCGTCACTTGAAAATAAGCAATTTAGCTCTTGTGTCATCACAGAAGTGCTCGACGGCATCGCAGCTTAAGCGATGATGCCGTCCCTTGTACTTCAAAGTTTGAGTGTCTCGATTCTTGACTTTGGCCATTTTCTTCAGATATCCGCCTTTTTGTCCAAATAAGTGCCATTCCAGCAATTTGCCTTCAAGAGACCTAAAAAGTGAAAAGGAACGATATTAAGTAATAACGGATACAAAAGTGATCAAATAAGGGCTTAAACGACCCCTCAAAAAGGTACATTTTAAAATCTTATCAATTAGTTCTCCTTGGTGTGAAAGAACTCGGTGGTTAGCCTAGCACCGTATAAAGGGTAGGCGACGTTGTGTTAGGTGTGGTTCGCCTTGGTGTGAAAGAACTCGGTATTTAGCTTTGTACCGGAAAAAGGTGTAAGCGACGTTGTGAAGGCTTCTCCGCCATAAGGAGATTGGTGTAGTGTTTATGAACTCTCGAGTAGGTGACTCGGGCAGTGGAGTAGGGCAAGGAAGGTGTCCTTGTAGCCAAACCACTATAAATACTTGTGTCGTGGTGATGTGTTTCTTATTCTTTATCTTTCATTACACGTTAATATGTCTATCTATCAACGTCCAACATAAACAACTAAATAGATTGACATAAGTCGATCTAAATATTTAAAAGGAAGTTTTAAATTGCTAAAACTATTCAACTCCCCTTCTAGTTTTCCACAATTTGTATCAGAGCTTCGTTACCAAGTTTCCTAAAGTATGTTGTACTTTAAAGACTTGATACGATCCGTGTGTGTTTGAAAACTACAAAGAAGGATTTTTTTCCAAAGTCATATTTTCTTTTAAACCATTTTGTTGGACATTGATAGATCATTCTAACAATTTTTGTTTCAAGAAATCTCCATGCTAGAATCTCTCCAAAACCTTCATTTCTATTCAAAGAAAAATGAAGTCAACATTCAAGGAAGGATTTAAAAGTAATCACAACTTACGTACATCAAGTACAAAGGATTACTTTAAAAGCTCATGAAGTATCTTTGGTATTATACCAAACCAAGAAGCATAGAGGTATGTTTTACTCTTCATTAGATAGGTTACATGAGTTTATTTATTTCATAGTTCTCTTTGTTTTATAATTGCTAGCATCTTTAAAAGTCTCTTTCGTTAATTTTCCGTCTTATTCATCATCGGGAATAGTATTCCTTTTGATTCATCAAACTAACGCCGTCATCACATATGAACCCTCGATATGTTATTCATCAAAACCCGTCGTTCAAAAACAATCTTTCATATGATACTTCCAAAAACTATTTTTTAGTAAGCTAGTTTATAAGCCTAAAACAAAGATAATGCCAAACAACCCTTTTTCTATCCACAATAGCCGGATCCCCCTAGTTGTACTAGGAGGATCCCAAATACAAGGGATCCGGGGGAACCGTGGAACAGAACTCAGATATACGCTTTCAAAAACACCACTGATCTTTTTCCCTCTACTCACATAACACAAAAACGACTAAACCACTGATTTCATCTTCATTGGATTCCATACTCTCAAGTATTCCTCTCTAGAACATCATTGTAAGTAATTACACTAACTTGTTCAAATTTTCATCATCCTCATCCTAGGGTTTATGGTTTCACAAATCTCAAATCAATTACTTTAATTAGGGTTTTCAAAATTAATCATGAAAAGGAGCTTTTAACATAATTAAGATCACATCGTGTTCAGAACATTGTTAATACAAATCAAAACCATAAACCCATCTCAAATAATTTTACCTAATTGGAAAATTTGTGTTTCTAGGACCAACCATGCCTAAAGCCACTCAACAAGATCATCATGATACCGTCCATTACCTTACTCATTACTATCGAAATAAGGAACTCTCAAAAACCGACCGCAAGGTCTTCAAAAAGCTCGGAAAACGACTTATCCACGAAGGTCGTGTAATCAAGGAATGTTTCCTTGAGGATACCGACATTCGTCAAGTCTTCTCGGCAATCAATTTTGATTGTCTTCTTGACATTGATGAACAAATTTGTCCGGTTTTCATTTTTGAATTTTATAAAAGTATTAGGATCATTCGAAATGCCGATGATAGCATTTCAATCGCTTTCATCATCAATAAACGAAACTTCACTCTCACCCTCAATACTTTTGCTCAAATCCTTCGCATTCCTTGTGAAGGAATTTGTATGTACTCTCAAGATTGGGCAATTAACACTCAAAACCTTGCACTTGATTCTAAACCAATGTACCATACTCCTCTTGATGAACCCGAAACCATCTGAGATACCATTTTCAAAATAAGAGCCGACCAATCCTGTTTCAACCGAAACAAGAAGCTCATTCACCGAAATCCTTTTCAAATGGAACTTTTCGAAATCCATCCCATGTTTAGAAAATGGGGAGAAATCCTTAGGGAAAACATCATTAGCCTAGTTGGTAACAAAGATCATCCAAATGCATGCCTTGTGCAAATGATCTATTGTCTTATCCATCAAAAGGCGTTTAACCTCGCCTATTGCATGGTAAGGAGAATGGCCGGGGTATTCAAAGCTTCCAACATGGTACTTCCGTATGGTATGCTCCTAACACGACTTTGTAAGTATGTTAGTGCATTGCAACCATCTGCTATCAACAATGATCATTTCTTTGCCGATCATGTAATGGTACCTCTTACCAAAATACCCTCTAAACGCTTCATGGTCAATGGGAAGAAACCTAAAGCTCTCTCGGACTCCTCGGAAGGAGAAGAAGAAGAAAATGAGGAAGAAGAAGACGTCGACCCCATAGCCAACATTGAATTGGAACCCTTTGATTACTACGAACAACTTCCAACCATTCCAAACGAAACCGCAGAATTCAAACAATTGAGGGGCATGATTCAAAATCTTGCTTACAACCTCACAAAGTTGTCAAAAAGGAAAATAAAGAATTGACGAAAGAGACGATAGGAATATGCTTATTTTTAACTTAACTTATGTGTGAATGATTATGTTCTAGCACTTTGGTTTGTGGTAATTTGAATATTGTTACTTCTTTCATTATTAATGAGTGTCACTTTGTGATGACATGCTTGTTCTTGCTGTTTAGTTTAACGGTTAATTAGTGTGCAAATCTGCACATTATTCTGATCTGCAGATGCCGGATCCCTAGGATTAGCCTAGATGGATCCCTCCCTTGAGGGAACCGTGGGATCCGTGACATCAGATCAGCAATACAACATCCCTTACATTAAGATAACTTACTAGATAATATCACATTAGCTAAACATAAGATATTAGAACCCAACTAAGTCCACTTCAAGGATGAGAAAGGCTTAGACTCACTTATAGCCTACATAAGATCTTATTCCAAATATCTCTTGATTTATCAACACATCAAAACTCACCATATTTCCGCTTCAATACTCACAAATTGTTTTTCATCTCTCAAAACACTTAGGTAGCCATGTTAAACAATTTTAGGAAATTGTTTCTAGTCATCTTTATCTCAAAGTGGGTCGAAAATTAGTTTTTCAATTCTTGTGATTTTTAAGGATTTTTCAAATTTCACCTCAAGCTAAAATCTGATCTCTAAGATCATTTATTATGACTTGACACCACCAAAACTCTTAGTGCTATCCTTGAACACCCATTGGTAGTCATCTAGTTCCATTTTCCTTCCATTAAAAGGCAATCATTTGCTATAACACTCATTACTCCTGATCATTCAAGTGTACCCTCATCTTAGGAACTTAGGAGGACTGAAACACTCAAAATAATATAGGTTTTAGCTTTTAGAAACTTGATTTCTAACCTGTCATAATTGCTGAGAGCCAGATCCCTCAAGGGAGGGAACCGCGGGATCCGGGTGACAGATCATGTCAAATCTAGCCAAAACAATCATTTCAAGCTCATCTTGCTCACTCAAACACTCCATCTCATCTTAAATGAGTTTCTAGATCAGTGAAACTCTGAACTTCAACCTTGTGCATGTTAATCATCACATCTCTAAGAATCTTAGTGGCTTAAAGTCTCAAATGCACTTGCCAAATTCTGCCCTTTATAAGCCATATTGCTAGAACACTTTAGTCATCAAACACAAACACAATTATCAGCAATTACAACTATCTTCCTTAGTCATGAGAAAGGCTCCTAGTGCTAACTCATCCACCCAAGAACCACCCAAGAAACTTGCTAAGGTCATACACGAAGTTTCCTCAACCGAATCATCTCCGATTAAGTCCACAAATGCTAGGATTTATCCTACACCAAAGAAACCAATCAAACTAAAGAGGATTGTTTCCACAAGGATATCATCACCAAACTCTACTAAACCAAACATACCCTCCACAACTCAACCAACATCATTGGTGCCTAGAGCCACCGCACAATTATCTCCACATTCTCACAATTTAGAAGACTTACCTCCTTGGCCATCTCACCTTCCACCACTACCAACAAATTCACTTGAAAAGGTTGGGCAACAAAATCAAAGTGTTGAATCAATACTTGCTCCAATATCAACCTCTCTTATTCCCCCCAATAGTCCATTTTGGATTATGAGAAGACATCAAAGTCAACCACCCGACCACATGGAAGTTGATGCTTCTTTACCTCCACCCTCAAACATTGTAGAGCCATCACTTAATGAGCCTCCACTAATTCCTCCTTCATTTGAAGATCCTCAACCCACTTCACTTGAACCTCCACTTCAAGAAGTTCAAAACCATGACAAGGATTGATATCATTGTCAACATATTGAAAGGTTAATACATGAACTATGTGAAGAGCAACGTTTCATGTTTTATCACCTCCTCGAACGTTTCGAAGAGGTCAACAAGCCTAAACAACAATGAGCATCTTAGTTTCAAGCTCAAACTTAGAACGTTTAGGAACCCTATCTCATCCTTGATCATCATTAAGCTCTTAGTTGAATCTTGAGTTTGGGAAACTCAATAGCATTAAGTAGTATTTGTATAGCCTAGTTCATTCTCTTAGTTTTAGAGATTTGTTTGATTATCTCTTGTTTTATTGAATGAATATCTATATGCCATGATTATTTTGTGTATTGTGCTTGCTATATTACACACATATCTTACCTCTTCATTAGCATTGTTTAACACATCTTCATTGCTGAAGAAAATGTCACCAGACAGCCGGATCCCTCCAAAATGCCTAGACGGATCCCTCTAAGAAGAGAACCGTGGGATCCGTGTTACAGAAGCACATATTACTACTAACTTGAGTTTTATTTACAGGAAATTATGCACTATACTCTTGTTTTCTAACATTTACTTTGTAGCTTTTCAAAGTACACATGAAGATTTTGACACCATAAAGCTAGGGGGAGCTTTATGTCAAACCATACATTGCAAATACATTTGCAACTTGATCCTCTTTTGGATTATACTTCATGACACCCCATTGCAACTTTGCAATCATCAAGGGGGGGGGGACGTTTTTCGTCACTTAGACGAACCATTTGCAAACATATTTGCAAACACATTAGTTTATTTACGATATGTACTTGACGCCCTCACAAAGGGATGGACTCGTCAAGGGGGAGTTAAGACGAGTATCATTCCCGTCAATTGCTCTCTTTACATTTTCTTTTACATATTTTTCTTATAAAATTGTGTTAGTTTCTTTAACACTTTTGTTTCGACAAAAGGGGAAGAAAGTAAAACTATCAATTCAAATTTTCTCACAATTTTAGTTTTTCCTTAAAATAATTTTACGTTTTGTCATCAACAAAAAGGGGGAGATTGTTAATACAAATAAGCCGTAAAAACGTTAATTTATATTTTACGATCTTCTAATGTTTTGCCGATAACAAACGTAAAATAATTTTAATGAAACAAATAAAATACGTAAATAGTTTGATTCAATAGTTTTTCTAACACACTAACGTTTTCACATAAAACACTAAAACAAGTATAAAGTGTCTTTATGATTTAGATACATATGTACAACAACTAGTGTTTACATATTGGACTAACTTATACTTAACTAAGTATATACTAAAATGGGTAAAAACAAGTTTATACTAAAATGGGTAAAAACAAGTATATACTAAATGGGTAAAAACTAGCAAATGGTATTGACCCATAACCCATGGTTTTGTCCAAACCACTTAGCCAAGTTCAATGTATTCTAGAGATACATTGTATCTAGAAAGAAACCCATGGATCAATCCATAACCCATGACCCATGACCCATAACCAAAAATACCCATGGGCAAAGAGGAGCGTCCCATGGATCCCTAGCTTTACGCTAGCCGGATCCCTTGTGGGAGGGATCCGTGGGATTCGAGGAACAGTATAATATTTCCTCTATAAATAGAGAGCCATTTCTCCTTTTCTACTTACCACTTCACATATACTTTCTCCAAGTATTATATCTCTCTAACCTCAGATCCAAGAGATCTATGTAGTTTGTCTTTTGTTTTTGTGTGATTCTCTAGGTTCCTCTTAGAGGCGAGATCACCACTACTTGAAGTCGAGCAAGCTCAAGTCCATGAGTTGCCATGCTTCGTCATCATCAAGACAACTGAGGTTCTCTTGTTGATAGTTCTTTCTTCCTCTATAAATGTTGTGTTGAAGGCATTAGTGAAGGATGCCAAAAGTGTCAAGACGAAAGCATTAGTGAAGGGTGCTTATCGTCTGTGTCAAAAGCATTAGTGAAGAATGCTAGATGTGTCAAGATGAAGGCATTAGAGAAGGGTGCCAAGCGTTGTGTCAAAGGCATTAGTGAAGGATGCATAAGAATCAAATCAAGTGGCATTAGGGAAGAATGCCTAGGTCGTATAATCGATGAGGTGCATCATTATACATATAAGTATTTGCTTATTTCCAAGGATGGTGATATCCTTGATAGTATTGTAACAAGGAGTGGATCTCCTTGAGATTAGGTGTTGTGTTGTGAAGGGTAGTAGTTCCTCCATAGTAATGGAACTAGGTGCTTAACCTAGTACCTAATAAAGGGTAGGCGACATTGTGATAGGATTAGTTCTCCTTGGTGTGAAAGAACTCGGTGGTTAGCCTAGTACTGTATAAAGGGTAGGCGACATTGTATTAGGTGTGGTTCGCCTTGGTGTGAAAGAACTCGGTATTTAGCTTTGTACCGGAAAAAGGTGTAAGCGACGTTGTGAAGGCTTCTCCGCCATAAGGAGATTGGTGTAGTGTTTACGAACTCTCGAGTAGGTGACTCGGGGAGTGGAGTAGGGCAAGGAAGGTGTCCTTGTAGCCGAACCACTATAAATACTTGTGTCGTGGTGATGTGCTTCTTATTCTTTATCTTTCATTACACGTTTATATGTCTATCTATCAAAGTCCAACATAAACAACTAAATAGATTGACATAAGTCGATCTAAATATTTAAAAGGAAGTTTTAAATTGCTAAAACTATTCAACCCCCTTCTAGTTTTCCACACCGTGTGTCAAAACAAGTTGTAGAACTCAACTTATGGTCGTTTTGGTAGGACTGAATGTGCAGCCAAGCTTTCTGCAATGAAATATAAGTATATACTTGTAATTAGACTATTGATATAAGTAAAATTTGGAACTTGAACTTGATTAAGCTTGAGAAGCAGTTAGAGAAAGTAAAAATTAGAATTTGAGCTTTTGAATCACTTAAAAATGACATGTGGTTAAAATGTTATGCCTAGTTAAGTGTTACTATAGGTAAATATAGTGTTGGAACAAGAAAGCTTGCTGAAACGATTTTAAAACGAGGTTTTGACCCTTTTGTGATCCGAATCAGCAAAAGTGTAAAACACAAATGTTTCTCAGAATTACTTTTTCTACAAAATTTCAGGGGCACATAAGCAGAAAGTGAACAGAAAATGCTAAAAACTACAAAAACTAAACTGACCTGTTGTTGACTAGAAAACAACCTTAGTTGAGAAACTTTGAGTGATATCTTGATTCCTTGAGGCCAAAACAAAGCCAAGGTTAAGCAAAGGTGTTGTTTCAAGATATTTTAACTTAGATACATCCTCAAGAATGTCCTTGATTATTATTTGACTTAGCCACACGGCTAATATAAGTTTAATGACCCGAACTTATTTTTAAAACTTGGTTCATTGGGTTAGACTTTGCTAGACTTTGAAAATCTAAGTAAATGACCATATGGCATGTTAAACTACTTCACGACACACAACTTATATCATCATATCGTCACTCTAGTCAATTAATAGTCTTTGACGAAACATGACACATGTGTTATACAACATTTGTCTCGTTAAATACTTACTTATAAATGATAAGTACCACAATAGTAGGGAATTTCATTATCATAAAGAGGCCTCTTTGGGGTGACGTACCGACGAGTTGTGGATTTACGAATTAAAGTGTCCTGGCTTCTCATACGTTCACTACATGACCTTTGATTTTGATAACCCGAACGATAGTACGATGTTATTTATAAAAGGGCTATAGGCCAAACAACACTTAAGGGATACTTTAACTTAAGGATTCATGTACAACATCATATTGAAAGCCAACAAACTACATATATTTGTACACTTATATCATACACTATACTAAAACGCGAATACTATGCTTTCGTAGGTAATCGTTAAAGATCGTGATCTTGTCATATTCTACCATTGACAAACATTATATCATTACACTCCGCTTCTAATCACTACAGTGAGTTTCATATCCCCAGTTTATGTTTAACTATTTTTTAAACTCTTTTGGGGGAGATACATGCTACTGCTTTGACTACATGCTAAAATGCTTTATTATGGACAATTACATGTAAAATGAATGCCTTGACTGTATTATTGCATGCCTAAGTTATTTATGCCAAAAGTCCCCAACATCATAGACCACTAATCACTGGGAGTGAGCACAAATATTGTGGATAGGCCTATAGGAATTGACGAACCCGTCTCTGTTATCGAAAATAACAAGGCGCACTATATTTGAGATTATCTAGGTAAAGGGCAAAATACCTACATGGGGCAAGTTATTTATATATATATCATCCGGTGATATATATACAACAGTCAGTCGTGAGTGCCATGAGCTTAGAGCAATGATAACTATCAAGAAGATAATTGTACACATTGCAATTATAGTACAAACTATATTGTCCACTATTGTTTTCAAACCTATGTGGTTTCTATCATTTGTATTGACCAGTTAGGCAATCAAACGCACTATGGGCATATAACAATGTAGCCCACTACTTTCATAAACTTGATATCTTGTGATCAACTGATTTGCTTACAAACCAATGAACTCACTCAACATTTATGTTGACACTTTTTAGCCTGTTATCTCAGGTTCGAAAGAAATTAGCTGGCATGGCATGTGAAGGCGCACGGAAAATTATTTTGAAGACGATGCATATATTATCATTCGAAAAACATTACAACTTTTATGTTGTACTTTTTATGGTTGTACAAACTTGTGGGACCTATTTGTAAACTCTAATATTTTAATCGAATGATAATTTATTTCAAAATGTCTCATTTAGAGTCATTTTCTGTAACTTGTGTTGTGAACTATGAAGTAATACCCCAGTGACACAATCTTTCGCTGCGATAATTTTGGGGGTGTTACATGATAACGCTACACGCGTCGTTCGGGGTCAAGGAAACTTCCTTTTCTTCGAGCAAGTTTTATAACACCCTAGGCAGTGAACCTAATCGTTGTAGTGTAGTAATTAGGGTAAGCCACGGGTATTGATATCGTTCTCTAGGGGAATAGGAATGCTAGTAAGAAGTTACTACGCTAAGGTTAAGGTTGAGGAAGATTATTTTTTGTATTTTTATATTTTATGAAATGGAAAGGTACGAATCTCGGTATTGGATTTGGGGGTTGGTATTTCTACCGATTACTCTACTAATATCTAATTATCTAAACTAAGGTTGTGGGAGTCTATGTCTAATTAATGTGTGCTCGTATGATAGTTTAAAGATGTGTTTACTTAGGTTATACTACTCCTTAATTATCTCCTATTGATGGTTGAGTTGTCACGTCCTTATTCTTAGTTGCGTTGTGTGTCTAAAGTTGTAGGGTATCGTTCCTCCCTAACTCTTTGAACTTACCAAAGGGTCTCGCCTACAAAACCCACTAGGGATGATAAACTCTTACTCTAAGGCACTCTTTGGATAATTTAGCCTACAACTACTCAGGTAATCATATTCTAAGGTTCACAAAGATGAATCAAGCATTAAGTACACAACGAATGACCTATCGCATTACTAGATCATTAATCAACCAAGATAAGAAACAACCAATCAATATTCAATAATTAAGTTTCATACTTCCTAAGCAAACACACAAATAAATTAGCCGGACATGGAGAACATGCAAGCATACACACAATTAATCAAAGACATAATTGAATTAATGAAGTAAATACTTATCTTGATGTAAGATAGGGTTTAAAACCCTAAAATACTGTACAAGACACCTTAGGTTCGGTTTTAGGTTTTCACTCCAAAAGACTCTCTAAAACCGAAAAATTCGGATTCTATATATAAGATTACATATGCGACGGCCACCTTATGTTTCGTGGCCGCCGTGTCGCCGTCATTAGGGTTTTGTCTTGGCCACGTTAACCTTGCGACGCGTCACCTTATGTCCGTGACGCCGTCCTCTTCAGCTTTCCGGCGTCGTGCGGGTCGCATCTGGGCCGTCCGAGTAGCAACGGCCTACTCTTTAAAGCCCGACGTCGTCAATTGAAAATAGGGTTTTGGCTTCGTATCGTCACAAAATCCTCCGACGGCGCCGCAATTAACACCGACGCCGCCTGCCACATTTCAGTGACTTTGAGTGTCTCGATTCGACTTTGGCCATTTTCTTCAGATATTCGCCTTTTCGTCCAAATAAGTGCCATTCCAAAGATTTTGCCTTCAAGAGACCTAAAAGTGAAAAGGAACGATATTAAGCAATAACGGATACAAAGTGATCAAATAAGGGCTTAAACGACCCTCAAAATGGTACCTTTTAAAACCTTATCAAATATCCCTACACTTGTTATTTGCTTGTCCTCAAGCAAATGTGCTTTTAGCCAATTAATTTATAAGTTAGGGGTCATGAAGCATTAATTCAAAACGGTCTACAACACATATAAGCCCATAAAAGTCATAACAAGCACGGAATTACATACTAGCACCTCACATGGGGTGTTTGGGTACTCACATCTCTCTCGGGTGTATATATGAAATATAACAAATAGGAAATGGAAGATAAACACTCATTAACCGGTCCTAGTACATAGATTACCATAGGCTTGAGAATAGATCAAACCTCCATCGCTTTGGCGTAAGCACCTAGGAAAGACTATCAAAGAGGTCTTTTAAAGGGTTGGAATGTTAGGCTTACGGTAGGGAAACAAGGGTTTGGTGGGATAGGCTATTTAGTGGTGGCAAGTCAAAAATCTCTATGTTAAATGCATACGAAGAATGGCGTTGCTAAGCCAAGACTCGACACTCTAAAAATCTAGGTAACGGAAATAAACAAACATAAATTTAAAGGATAAATGTAGGATGGTAGCCCGTATTTTTTTTTTACACTCTATTTTTTTTTTTTTTTCTCTTTTTCTATTTTTTTTTCGATTTTTTTTTTTTTTTTCATACACTTTTACTCTACCATCCTCTACGGTAACATCAAAATGATATGGATTTATAGGCACATCCCTATGTTGGGAATTAAGGTAATCTACTGATTCTGCCGAAGCACAAACCACTGATTCTGCCGAAGCTTAAGTTAAAGAGATTACGCCTAAGAAGAACGATCTTGCCGAAGTTATATTTCAACAGATATAAAGCGAGATAGTGTGTTTCTGAAAGTGGGAACCACGTGGGAGAGATAAGCTCACTTTAGAGTAAAAGTCAGTGCCAGTATGTATAGGTTGGCGCCAGACATGTAGAGCTTACTCAGAATAAACACGATGATTAACAAAACAATATGATTAGTTGCATGCTTGTCTAGTTGCATGCTTAGTCTAGTTTAGTAGTAGAAGCGTAAATTGTCAACGCTTATTAGGGTTTCTTGCCTATATAAGAAACCATCTTAGTTTGTAATAGAGAAGTTTTTCTTAAGTTTCTCAAGTCTTGTATTCTATCCGAAACATAGAGTTTCTATAATCAAAGATCCATAGAGGATCAAAAGTGTTCTTAGTCACTATAACTTGTATTCATTTTCCGCTACAATACCAAGTTGTAGAGATCTTCCATTAGTTTGCTTGTGATTACATAGGCAAAGCTAACGATCCCCGAGTGCTTAAGATCTATCAAGGTCTTGGTTTATAACAAGTGGTATCAGAGCCTCGGGAAAGTCTCTACGATACTAAGAACCATTCTCACCTCCATATATCAAACATTCATTCACCATGCCTGGATCAGATACTGAAAATGAAGTCACCAACACAAACAACACCAACACCACTTCCATGCAACAGCTCAGTCTCACAAATAGCAATGGTAAATTCCCTTATTTAAAGAGGAAGAATATGAACTTTGGACTATGAAGATGGAAAACTGGATTTCCAATATTGATTGGAATCATGGGAGGTAGTAAAGAAAGGAAATAGTCTAAAGAAGATGATTCTGACGAGAGATGGGAAGTTTATCATGGCTCCACCAAAACTGAAGAAGTCCGCCATGCAGAGAGCATAAAGTGAAGACCATTCGCTTCAAGCCATACCAAGATCATCTATGTGATTTTCATCATATGGATGATGCTAAAGATATTTGGATGGCTCTCAAAGCAAGGTTTGGTGGAAATGAAGAATCAAAGAGAATGAGGAAGTCCATGCTAAGACAACAGTTCGAGGACTTCAACATATCGAAGAAGAAGGTATCCACAAGGGATACGACAGGTTCCATAGGATCTTGAGTCACCGAATCACCAATGCTAAACCGGACAATGAAGATTGCAACTCAAAGTTCTTGAGGTCCCCGCCACCATCATGGTTGCATGTTAGTATTGCACTCAAGGCTAAAGGAGGGTTGGATATGCTCACCTTTGATGAGCTATACAATGCACTCGTAACCTTGAACCGGATGTCGGGACTCCTACCGTACATCTTCTTCTAACCATGCGACTTTTGTTGGGACATCTCATTCCAACATGATGGTACAAGCTCCTAGCTCCAACTATTTTCCATCATCTCCTAGTTCCAACTACTTTCCATCATCATCTTCAACTCCCCACCACATAACCCTCGTCCCACTCCACCAAGTTCTCAAGCTAGGTCTAGTAGTGTGATAGAGGATGTTCTTCATTCGTTTGTTGCCGACTATGATACTCGGAGTATCTTGCATATGAAGACTTTGATCGGTGGACCTCTTGATATGGAGGAAATGAAGTCGAAAATGCGGTGGCTTTCTTTGTCAATGGACATCAAAGGTTTGAAGAGAAAGTCGGAAGGAAGTTTGTTTTCAAGGAAAAGAACCATTTCGTTTTGATAGAGGAAAGTCGGTGCTACTCTTGTCATCGGATGGGGCATTTCTAGAGAATGCAAGGACGAAAGAATGGAGATGGAGCCAAATATTTTTCCTATCGTGAAAAGAGAGAAGTCGGAGCTTGACTCTCCTCACCATGGATGAACAGTCAACTGGACCACACATGAACTCATTAATAAGGAAGCTCGGGATCTTGATAAGCTTGGGCCGCTTGCAAGGTGCACTTCGGATGAAAGGCATGATCGGTTTGCCTTAATGGGATTATCTCGGTACACAATTGTATTTTTGGTCGTAGTCTTAGATACAATGAACTTAAGGAAGAATTTGATGCTATGAAACCTAAGTTTGATGCATGTTATATTGATAATGAAGCTCATAAACTAGCATTAAAAACAAGAGAAAGACAAAAGTATGGTTTCGTAAGAATCAAATTGCTTATGAAGAAAAGATAAAGGTTTTACAGTTTGATCTAGAAGTTGCAAATAATTACTTAAACCGTCGAGAAAGCTAAGGATGAAGTCAGATCGAAAACCTAGAGCTTAAGGAAAAACTAGCTAAGGAAATAGCTATGCATAAAGAATGGTTGGTAAATGGAAACAAGTTAGCTAGTCAAATCTATAACAGTCAAACAGTTACCTCTGGCTTAGGACTAGGCTTTCAAAAGTATGTAGGAGTAGAAGCTAAATATGATGGTCGTAAATCCACACCAGCAGGGTTGGCTAATTTTGTAAAAGAAGGTGAATTACATGCTGTCCCTGGACCCATTAGAGGTGAGTTCATGCCCACAGACCTATCCATCACTGTTGACTTTGATGGATCACATCACTTATATGGCAAAAGTCCAAAGACTTGCTGGACCGATACCTCATCTAATGATTTTGTCTCTTGCTCGACGGTGACAACTCATCGGATCAAGGGTCTACCTCCTATGAAAGTTGTGATTCAAATGAGAAGTCGACCTCCCAAGCCTCGAACCAACACCCAAGCCTCGCACCTCGCCTACTTGTGAGCCTTCTAGGAAGGCTGGCGAGGAATCATCTTCCAAGACAGTTTCTCACGAAGACTTATCTTTAAATGTTTGAATAATCGATCTGTTAAAACAATTCCTTGAATGTATCTGCTTTTAAGTACTTCGCATGTAATCCAACATCTTCCCGTGTGAATAAAACTTCTAAGAAGAAGACATGTTTTGTATGTGGCAAGAAATTTCATTTGATAAAGGATTGTGATTTTTATGAACAAAGATTGGGTGCATGTGCTACTCCCGAAACACAAACCTAATCGGACCAATGTTGCTAATATACCACCTTATGTCCCACAAGCGCCTAAACCGACTCTCATTGGAGAAGTTCGGTTACTAGACCTTATGGCCAACCAACGAGCTCATACTTTAAACATGACTATTGGCCTACATATGTTGACTCCATGTATCTTTGGAAAGGATATGGGCACACCGCCGTGAAGCCCTCGGCAGTTGTTCTTGGACTAACAAGGGACCAAATTATCAATGGAGGACCAAGAACAATGGTGGATCCTCTAAAACTTCATGCCCTAGAACTGTGATCCACAAGCGTGTTCAAGTCGAGTAATGACTTGAGCCTCCTCTACATACTAACTGTTTGTATATAATTTTTGTTGTTTGTAGGATCATCCCTTAAGCATAAGAATATTGGTATTGTTGATAGTGGTTGTTCCGAAGCATGTCCGGAAACAGGATATGATGCACAATTTTGTCCCTATAGAAGGAGGAGGCAATGTAACGTTTGGAGGAAGTGATGGGAGTATTACAGGAAAGGCACCATAAAGACACCTCATCCGGATTTTGAAAATGTGTATTTTGTTAAGGAACTTGACATTTCAACTTGTTTTACGTGTCACAAATCGTGACACTAAGAACAAAGTTCTCTTCATCGAGAATGAATGTCTTGTCTTTGTCTAAAGACTTCAAACTCCCAGAAGAAACTTCAATTCTGCTGAAGGTTCCTCGTACTCACAATTTGTACACATTCAACCTTAATGAAGTTCAACCAGGTGGTGATCTCACTTGTTTAGTGGCTAAAGCATCTCTTGATGAGTCCACTAAATGGCATAGAAGAATGGCGCATGTGAATTTCAAGACCATTAACAAACTTTCTAAATTAGGTCTTGTTGAAGGTCTTCCCACCAAAGTTTTCACAAATGATCACAATTGTGTCGCTTGTAACAAAGGAAAACAACACAGAGCCTCTTATAAAGCTATCAATGCTATGAACATCATTACTGAACCACTTCAGTTGCTTCACATGGATCTGTTTGGTCCAACTCAAGTCAGAAGCATTGATCATAAGTTCTTCTGTTTGGTAATCACTGATGGCTTTAGCAGATTTTGTTGGGTTTTCTTTCTCGAACCAAAGATGAAACATCTCAAGTCTTGTTGAATTCATCACTCTTGTTGAAAATCGCTTAAACAAAAGGTTAAGGGTATTAGGTGTGATAATGGGACGAGTTCAAAATGCTATTCTAATAGAACTCGTGGGTCAAAGGGTATAAAGCGGGACTATAGTAATCCAAGAACCCCACAACAAAATGGGGTGGTGAAAGAAAGAATAGGACCCTAATAGAGGCTGCAAGGTCAATGCTTTCGACTCTAAGCTACCCACCATGTTACGATCAAGTCATTGGCACGACTTGCTATGTGCTAAACAGGGTCTCCATTACAAGACCACAACTTAAAACCCCATATGAACTTCTCTTTGGAAAGGTTCCTGTCATTCACTACCTAAAACCTTTTGGTTGTCAAGTGACCATTCTGAACACAAGTGATCCGTTGGGAAAATTTGATGAGAAGGCTGATGATGGCTACATTGTGGGTTATTCAGCTCATAGTAAGGCATACAGGGTGTACAATCTGCAAGCTAAGAAGATAGAGGAGACGTTGAACCTGAGATTTTTTGAAGACAAGCCTAATGTTCAAGGACAAGGTCATTCATGGTCCTTTGATCTTGACTACTTAACTGATTATTTGGGTTATACCAGACATTTGGCTAACCAAAATGCAGGTCATCAAGAGTCTCCAACTAACACTGCAGGTCCTTTAGCTGATGACTCTGAAAATGAGTTTGAAGATGATGAGCAACCCATACTTGTGCCTTCCTTCTCCCTTAACAATATTGCAGGTACCACCTCCAAGGATGTTGATGATACAAGTGATGAAGATGACTCTCATTATCTTTGAGGACCTTGCTAGGCTTCGGACTCAAGAATTTCTTTGCCAAGCTTGAAGCGAAACCGAAAGAAGGGATGGCTAATGAAGGAGTCGGTGAAACAACGTGTCTGCTGAAGGCGACCTTGTCACATCCTCCATCCCCAATCTGCGAAAGCTATCTTTGTTCCTACTGTGTATCTTCGACTTTGGTGAACCTTATACACGCTTTCCACAACCTTCGATCTAGGAAATCATCAACCCAAAGTCGGCATCTTCACCTCACCCTCTTATGATGTCGATTTTGAACCAACCATCACTAATCTTGATTCATCCATTGAAGTCCACCCCATCGCTACTCGGAGGATCAATATTGCTCATCCTCAATCCAACATCATAGGTGATCTTCGGCACCGTCGAACTCGAAGGGCTATCACAAGTCCTCAATTTGGACAGATTGCCTTTCTCTCTTATGTCTCCAACCAACAAAGAGACAATCACACAGACTTCAAACATTGTCTGTTTGCTTGTTTTCTCTCTCAAGTGGAACCAACCAGTGTATCTCAAGCTCTTAATGATTCAAGTTGGCTAGAAGCAATGCAAGAAGAGATGCAACAATTTCACAATCAACAGGTGTGGATCTTGGTTCCACTACCTGATGGCAAATATGCCATTGGGACAAAGTGGGTTCTGAAGAATAAGAGAGATTCTAGAGGTGTTGTGATTAAAAACAAAGCAAGGTTGGTAGCACAAGGCTTCAGACAGGAGGAAGGAATTGATTATGATGAAGTGTTTGCTCCTGTTGCCAGAGTTGAAGCCATTCGCATTTTCTTGGCTTATGCTTCTTATATGGGCTTCATGGTGTATCAAATGGATGTCAAAGGTGCTTTTCTGTATGGTGAGATTGAAGAAGAGGTTTATGTCTCTCAACCAAAGGGATTTGAAGACCCAGATCACCCAAATCATGTTTACAAAGTTGTTAAAGCTCTCTATGGCTTACATCAGGCTCCAAGAGCTTGGTATGCTCGGCTTTCATCATTCCTGCTGAAGCATGGCTATAGGAGAGGAGCTATTGATAAAACTCTGTTCCTCAAGAAGAATTACTCCGACATCATTCTGGTACAAGTGTATGTGGACGACATTATCTTTGGTTCCACAAATGAAGCTTGGTGCAGGGAATTCGAGGAACTTATGAAGGGTGAATTTCAAATGAGTGCTATGGGAGAACTTACTTTCTTTTGGGTCTCCAAGTTCGTGAGAACAAGATGGCATCTTTATCTGTCAAGATAAATATGTGAGGACATTCGAAGAAGTTCGGTATGGAAGGTGTTAGGGCGCCACCACACCTTATGAAGCTCCAAAGACTAAAGCAAATAATGAACCGGATCTACCCGTGAATGTGCATCATGACAGTCCATGATTGGTTCATTAATGTATCTGACGCGCTTCAAGGCACGATATTACGTTTCTTTGTGAGTGTGTGTTCTCGACATCAAGTCACTCCACTTGCTTCCCATCTCAATCTTGTAAAGAAGATCTTTAAGTACCTCAAAGGCCAACCACTTTTAGGTCTTTGGTACCCAAAAGAATCTCCTTTCAAGTTAGAAGCATTTAGTGGCGATGATTATCTTGGTGCAAATCGGATAGAAGATCCACAACCGGAGGTCGCCAATTTACGGGCAAAGGTTGATTTCTTGGCAATGCAAGAAACAAACCATTGTGGCCACCTCAACCATCAAGCGAGTACGTTGTTCTGCGCAAATTCTCGTGGACAAGTCCTTTGGATTCGAGAACCAATTGTTGGACTATGGGTACAACTTTATGAACACTACAATTCATATAGATAATCAAAGTACCATCTGCATAGTAAAAATCCAGTTTTTCACAATCGAACAAAACACATTGAAATCGGGCACCACTTTATAAGAGATGCTTATGAAAACATTTGATAAAAGTGGCTAAAATCCATCCGATAATAATGTGGCGGACTTATTAACAAAAGCTTTTGATGGGCCAAGGTTTCAACACCTCGTGGTCAATATTGGTATGCTAAACCCTTGACCCATAGTTTGAGGGAGGCATAGGCCTCAGGGGAGGCATATGCCTCAGGGGAGGATTTGTGCAAACTCTGCAGATTTTTGTTTGTTTTATATTTACCCTGCAGATTTTTGTTTGTCTTTATATTAGTTTGTTTTCTTACACTAACTTCTAATATTTCTCTAGTTTGTTTGTTATGTTGTTGTGTATGTTTTAGTGTCTGTTTTGCAGGTGTCTATACTGCATTTTGCCTGTTTCTTGTCTAGATTGCAGTTTTCACATCCCATGATTAAGATCAATTTCATCAAAAGTGGCTCATTTGTACATGGTCGATAGTCGAAAAGTGTTCTTTGGTTTCTTCGATAACAAATCTTTGAAGAATACAATTTGATTCTCTTGAAGATATCTTGAAGGAAAAGAAAATAAAGTCAAATTGTTCATTCATTCATTCAAGAAACAGTTTACAGCTTACAGCTTCATAAAGACAACCTACTTCTATTTTGCATCCTCAAGCTAAGCCTAATCTAGTGTATATCTTTCATTCCGAAATCTAATGGAATGCTGGATATGCCTTTGATGCTGGCTTTGCTTTCGTAGGTCTTGCGTAACCACCCATTCCGCTTAACTGGCTGGTTGGATATGCACGACCAGGACGACGAAGATGCTAAGGACCAAAATGGAGGGATGGATTGATGAAAACGATTGACGATGACGATGACCACGTAGGATGACAAAGAAAACTATCGTGTCCTTTGTGCTTCATCTACTCATTTCAACCAAAATGCAATCGATCCACCCTCCTCAAGCCCTTCTTCTATACGATGGGTGTTTATGCACCAAAAGATGGCGCAGTGAGACCAAGAACCACGTCCCTATCTTTGGGGAGTGGCGGATTCCTGGCACGAGGTCTTTGTTGAGACCGAGGTGCTGGAGGTTGGAGAGTAAGTTCCTCCTTATAGGAGTCATCGTAATCATCGCAGATTCACTTGGATTCACTACACCGTCATCTTCAAGAAGGAAGAAAGGGCGATTTTTTAGGTCTTGGATAGGGTTGAGGAAAGTAAGAGAACCATGGGTTTGATTCACCACTTGATGATGATGAAAAGGATGAGGAAGCTGAGGAAGTGAGATCTATGATCTCAGGTTTGGAAGTCATTGTGCAATTGGGTTAATTGGGGTTATTTGGCTTCTAGGGTTTGTGGTAAAAATTTGGGGATCTTGGTGAAAAGATGAGTTACATTGGGATCCTTTTATAGACGGATTCAAGGTTCAACGAGTTTAATGCAAGTGGGTGGCACAGTAATTCTAGAAACTTACCGAAGATATTCTTATCTTTGATGCATTCTACTGATGCCATAACTTCAGCAGATTGATCTTGTGTTTCTGCCGAAGTGTTATTTTGGGTCGGGTCAAAGATGCAATACACGTCAGCAATGGTCAACCAAACGGTCAATTTTTCTTTGACTATAATTTGGGCAAAAACACTCCACTCATCATCACTCGCTTCAGAACAAACGAATTCCCTCCTATTCCACTACCACAAACACTCACCAATTCAAGAATCTTAACTCTAAACACTCATTTTACTCATGGCTCTTGAATTTAAATATGATCACAACAAAGTTGCATTTCTGGGAAATGGCAAGGGTTATGAACTGTACGAACCTATGGTGGAATTTCTGAAAAGGTCCAAGATTCGTTATGCTCTAACTCATTCTCCTAATGAGATATATGAATCACTGGTTACTCAATTTTGGGCAACTGCTGAGAAAAGAAGTGAGACAGAGATTAGGGCTGTGATTGATGAAACAGAGTACATTGTTACAGAGGACCGAATTAGGAGGAAGCTTCACTTGGAAGATGCGGATGGAGCATTTTACTCTAATCAGGAAGATGTGCTGAATGGACTAAGGGCTATTGGGTATCGAGGAACAAGAACAGATATGTGGCTAAAGAAGGAACTCTGCCCAAAATGGAGATTCCTGGTTCACACATTGCTCCAATGCATGAGCAACAAGGCGGAGGATGGGACCGCCTCTCTACTAGATCGGATATGGTATTGTGTGTCTTTCTCGAGGGTAACTTTCAATTTTTCTAAGTATATTTTCGAAAACATGGTTGAAAATGTTCAAAAGACAAAGGGAAAATTTTAATGTACCCAAGGTTTTACAAATCATATTAGACACCTCTACCCAAGCACAAGCTTTTTATCCTATAAGTTCCTTGATCGCTAAATTGTTTGCAACCATGAAAACTCACTTTCAAGGGAACATCATCCCTTGTTAGTCGCTATGTTGCCCCAAGGTAATGAGGTCGCTAATGAGGAGAATGTGGCTCATAATCCTCCTACTTCACTGTTGCTACTGATGGTAATCCATTGGTCAACATTGATGAGGGCCCATCTTCTACTGCTGAAGCAACTCATGTTGCTCCTGACCTGCCACCCTGTCCCAGTCCTCCACCCACACTTGATACTCATGTTGAGTCAGAGATTAATAGACCACCCACACCAAGTCCTGTGAGGGATCCTCTTGATGAAGATATTCCCCACATTGAGCATGACCAGGTTACTCCTGAAAGGTCCAATGAGGCTCCCCTTGCCACAGAGCAATCTGCTGGTGGAGCTGAGGACCCCATTACACTCTCATCTGTGTATGATCTTGTCAATGGTATCTTTGCAGAGGTTAAGAATCTGAAAAAGGAGCTTGCAGAGACCAAGTCTTCTCTTGGAGGCAAAATTGAAGAACTGCAGAATCAGATTAAGGTCTTAGAGCACAACCTAAAAGGGTCTTCCAAAAGGAAATTGGTGGTTTCATCTGATGAAGAGCAAGAAGTTCCTCCCTTTGGGTCTCTAGAAATGTTGGCTGAAGTTTCTCTCAATGACCCTTCATCTGTAGCTGCCACTTCATCAAAGAAGACAAAATCTATTCTGTACACCAGAAGAAAGAGATCTGGTCTTCACAAGGTTTCTTCTGAAGCTTCAGAGGAACCTGTAGTTGATAAGGCTGCATCTGCTGATATACAAATGGAGGATGCATCTCCAGACCTTGGACAGACTTCATCTGTTCAAGAACCATCAGACCCTTCACCTTCAGCAGATCATCCTGATGTTGCTGTCTTGACCACCTCAGTTGATAATCTACATCAACATGTTGCTTTAAGTACTCCAGAAGAAATCCCTGTAGTTGATCTTACTAAAGAAGAGTGTGCTAAGCAGCCTGATGACAAAGGGAAAAATGTCATCACTGAAGATGAGCTTGGTCCTAACCTGGTGACCGAGGAGGAAAGACTAGGGCAAGCTAGTAGATGGGCAGAGTTTGAGAAGTCAAAGGAAGATGAAGCATTGGCTAAACAATTTGAAACAGAAGAATTCTCATCTCTAACTCCTGAGAGAAGAAAAGAACTAGATGAATTGAGGGTTCAGATGCCTGCTGCACAATGGGATGTTCTAACTCAGCATGTCATTTCAAGACCTTCTCTAGCTCAAAGTATCCTAGGTGGAGACTTTCTTAGTGACAACTATGTGGAGCGAATGAGGGCTCAGGGAAGACAAAGGAAGCAAGAAGCACTTGCACAAAAGAGGGCGATCCAAGTTCAGAAGGCCAAAAACAAACCTCCCACTAAAGATCAAATAAGAAGGGTGGTGAAAAACCAATATTCACGGTCCAACTCTGGCCTAACAATGAAACAAGTCAAGGCTTTTCCTGATCATGTCCTGTATCGAAAATATAACCAAATCATGGAGGAAAGATCATTATATTTAGCAAAATCTCTCAACCTAAAGAGGAATTCAGAGAATGAGGCTGCTCCAGAAGCCAAAAGACTCAAGGCTGTTGATGCTACAACCAAAGAATCTTCGCCAGTCATTCCTGCTGAAGCAACCTCTGAAGTTGCTTCTACTACTGCCAAGGGTCAATCTGCTGAACCATCTTCTATTCCTCCTGAAGCACTTGAAGCATCAGCTCCCTCTCCCACAGGAACACCTGATGTCACAGTAGAAGATTCTGAAGTTAAGGAAACTGATCTCGCAGAAATCAAATCAGAAAAGGCTATAAGGATATCCCACAGGATGAAAGCACTTCGTGCTTCAACCATGTCTCCATCTTCTGATTCATGCCCCACTACAGAAGCACAAGATGAAAATGCTCCCCCTCAGAAGATCTATCTGCCTGGGAGGAGAAAGAAGACTAAGGCCAAGATTTCTCCTTTGGATCTTGAAGCTGATGACTCATCTTTTATCATAGAAGGGTCTGCTGCTGATTTTCCTGATGGAAACTCAGAAGATGGGATAGCCTGGAAATTGAAGGAAGATCAGATGAATGTTCTTCTCCGTAGGGACTCTACCTCAGTAGAATTCACCTTTTTGAAGGAAATTTTACACTTGATAGATAGAGCAGACTTACTTTCTCTGTTCACTCAAGTTTCCACCCATTATTGCAACAACGAACCTCAAGGCTCTGGAATGTACCTGCCAGGAGATTTTCAAATCTTGTTAAACTCCCACATTCCCAATAGTAAAGCATCTTCAATTTGGGAACACTCACATCGGTGGAAGCTTACATCCTGGAGATTCTATCCTCTCCCTCGGGTGCATGTCCTTGAGACTAAGGGTGGAATCACTGTGTGTCTGCTGTCTGAAAGAAAGTATCCTCTGCCTAAAAGACTTATGGAAAAGATGTTAAGTCAGAAATTGGAAATTCCTCCAGATCCTGTGGGAAATGAAAGACAAACTGCTTTAACACTGGTGGGATTGATCAAAACTCAACTGCAACAACTGCTATAGGCTTCTTCTTCCTCCTCATAAGGACAATTGGTACTCCCTGCACTACTTTGTTTTGTTCATTTTTATCTGCTTTCTTGTGATATTTGCCTATTTTTGTCAATTTTTTTTTAAAAGATAAACGACTTTCACTAATTCACACAAACATCATTTTAAAAATAGTGATAGCGTTTATTTAATAAAAATTAGGTTTATATTTTTCTTTTCATCTTATTATTGAGCTTTTTCAGTTTTATCAATTGTTTTAGTTAAACAAAAAAAAAAAAAAAAAAAAAAAAAAAAAAAAAACTACTTTTATGCAAAGATCTTTGTCGATGGTCTCTAACTCACCCGATGTACCTTTTGTATATCAAAGAGATGGCTAGTCCAAAGGGTACAGCTTTGGTAAAGACACATCAAATCATTGATAATTGTAATGGTTTGCTCAAAACCATAGGGTTAGCAACCACCCATGCTTAATCTTCTTTGAGAGTTGTATGGTCATCAATTCACCATGGTCTATTCTGTTTGGAATCCAAGAATTGGCTAGTCCACTGTATATGGCATGTGGTAAAGACAATCGAATCCATATTTGGTTCTCAATTCACCAATCCTAAGAATTGACTAGTCCCGAGCAAATGGCTACGGTAAAGACAAGACAAATCCGTTTATATGGTTCTTTGGTTTGCCAATAAATCAGATGGTTATCAATGTACCATAGTTTTCGAACTTAAACATGTGGCTACTCCAGTAGTAATGGCTATTGGTAAAGAGACATCAAATCCATTAATTTCAATGATTCACCTCTCACAGGAGTTAACACACCTGGAAGTGATGAGAATAGTCTTGAACTTATCCATTTTGATGTACCTAATGTCATATGTTGCTGCAAAGACCTGGTGCTTTACAGATTAATTCATCTCACTGCTCAAACAATATTATGGTACCATCCTCAAGGAAAATGTTACAATCCTCAACAGCATTAGCGATCTATCAAGGAAACTGGAACTTAACCTAGTCAAATTCCAGTTTAGGGGAGGATTGTTGGGAATTAAGGTAATCTCATCGATTACGCCAAGCACAAACCACCGATTCTCGAAGCTTAAGTTAAAGAGATTACGCCAAGAAGAACTCTTCTTGCCAAGTTATATTTCACAGAAGTATAAAGCGAGATAGTGTGTTTCACGAAAGTGGGAACCACATAGGAGAGATAAGCTCACTTTAGAGTAAAAGTCACCCGTATGTATAGGTTGGCGCCGTATTATGTAGAGCTTACTCGGAATAAACACGATGATTAACAAAACAATATGATTAGTTGCATGCTTGTCTAGTTGCATGCTTAGTCTAGTTTAGTAGTAGGCGTAAATTGTCAACGCTTATTAGGGTTTCTTGCCTATATAAGAAACCATCTTAGTTTGTAATAGAGAGTTTTCTTAAGTTTCTCAAGTCTTGTATTCTATCCGAAACATAGAGTTTCTATAATCAAAGATCCATAGAGGATCAAAAGTGTTCTTAGTCACTATAACTTGTATTCATTTTCCGCTACAATACCAAGTTGTAGAGATCTTCCATTAGTTTGCTTGTGATTACATAGGCAAAGCTAACGATCCCCGAGTGCTTAAGATCTATCAAGGTCTTGGTTTATAACACCCTACACTTGAGTTTTTATTACTCTAACACTAATTTGACCTGAATTGAAAAGATCAAAACACTTGGGGTACATTATTACGCAAACAAAGGGAATTTGAATTTAACGTTCCCTTCCGTCATTTCATAAACTTTAACTTTTCCCATGAATCCCAATCGTCCCAAAGCGTATACAAAGGATATGACTCGACTTAGCAACTTATGCAAGCAACTAGATAATTGAACTAAGGGTTTAGGGTGATAACAAACATTTGCACTAAAAATGAGTGCATACGGGTAAGCTAAGGCGATTTGGGTGTATATTTGGGGTGGGGTGTAAACAATGCTCTTCATTGATATTCGGAAAAACCGAAACATCACGAGAACCGCGAAAAGGATAGGCTCGAGGGTTAACTAGGGGTATCGTGTACTAAAGATGAGTACAACGCAAAGGTGTGGGGAATTACTCAACCGATGTGGAAGAAGTAATTATATTACGGTATCAAACAAGGGTTATCCTAATGCCTCTTATTATTTAGTTATTCCTAACTACACAAGTGTAGCCTCACTTGCGATATCGGAATGCATCACAAAACAAGTTCTAGAATCTAATATACTACCGGTTCACACTCTAAGCATTGAAGATGAATGCTTTAATTCCTACTAATCTAAGGCGATCCTCACATTTTGGTGGAATTTAAGTGGTAAAGGGTTTTGTGCTAGTCATATAACTTCCTATCCATGAGGCGCTTTTGTTAAGACTAATGGCCCACTCCTATATGTCATGAAAAATTTTAAATTTGGTGCCAAAATTACCCTAACCGACATTTTCTCATGGTTTATTACACAATCACAATTGGACAAAGCAAATAATCAAGGATAAGCATAGTTTCAAAGTTCCGTTTTATTTTCCTCCTACACTTAAACCGAACATTGTCCCTAATGTTCCCGAAAGTATCAAAGTTATGATAATGGAAGGTAATTAAAAGCGAAAGAAACTAATACTCCCGATTAGCTCGGTAGGATCCGTGTAAAGTGGTGGTTAAATCCTTTTCAAGAAGAATTATTGCGTGAAAAGCTCCTTCCAATCTTATGTAACTTCTTCTTGACAAACTAAACACACACTTGAAGAAAACAAACGAAACCTTCGCGTAAAATCGGCGGTAATAATATATATAAGACTCGATTTAAACTAGGATATAATGCTTGTGGAATGGATGTTTCTGAATTTCTAAGAAAATTAAGACACGGAAAATTCCAAAATTTATAAGTAGCTCGAAAACGAGAAAAAGTAATCGATGTTTTACTCCTTCCTCGACGCCGTCGGTTGCAATCTGACGCCGTCAGTTATCCTCGACAAAAAGCGTGCTCGCGATTTTACGAAAAAATTCTAGAAAATTTACATCTTTAGAATCGGAAAAATTTACGCAAAACATCCATTATGACTCGATACAAGCATTTTTCTCGAACAAACAAACATACATATCTTTTAGTTAATTGTTATTCTCATGTTTACGTTTCTTTTGAAAACGTGTGTAATCCTCCCCAAGACTTATCCCTTATGTAAAATACCTTTATATGCAATTAAGGCGAGGTTAAAACAAAATAAAGCATTTTACAAATTTAAACATGAGGATAAACAATTAATAAAAGATATATGACACTAACAAGCAAACAATTAAGCATGGGTTGCCTCCCACGAAGCACTTTTCTTTATTTAAGAGTCTTGTAGCTAGACTCATAGTCGTGCTCCTACGTTGCCTCACGCATCCTCAATGAGAATTCTATCATGTTGACAAAATTTTCATCGACTCTATACCTAGGCCCTAGGGTCAAGCAATCCTTATAATAATGCCTCCTTCTTTCCCACATGAATTTATAACCTTTCTCAACATCTTCCTTGCTTTTGTCCTCAAAAGCTTTGATGTTGTCTCGATCATAAATGGACAAGTGGCCATACTCATTTGTTTTCCGGGAATCCTATAGGTGATCTCATTGGTTCCTTTCTTAAACCTAACTGCTCCATCATGCTTGTTATGGCTCATTCTAGATGTTTCAACAAACGGTTTCCTAGCACTACTTGGGATAAACTATAGTCAATAACGCATCCTACATCTTCTAGGACCATAAAATCAACTAGGTAGGTGAAATTTCCTATAAAGACATGCACGTCCTTGACTCTTCCCACAAAGTTACAAACTCCACCTGGATACTTAGGGTCTCTCCTAATATTGAGTCGCTCATTCATAATGTCATTGTAGACAGCAGATGACATTACATTAATGGGAGATTCCGTATCTATGTAAGCGTGGTCGACACTCCTATATCCGATCATACAAGGGATTTTTAGGTTCCAGGGATTTCCTCTCCTAATCTTTGGGCATATCCTAATGATAGGTGATCGTGGATTATTGATTATGTATTGATAGTACGCAACTTCTTCCTTAGTGGGGTAAAGATTGAAGTAAACACTATTTTCCACATCCACGTTGTTGTTTATCATGCCATTGTCCGAATTACTGTTAATCATAGAGCCAATTACAGAGGCGCTGACTACTTTCTCAACAGCTTCCCTAATTGTACTATCGAATATTTTCGCAAATCACGAAGGTCGGTATTTCTACTCACATAGCGGCTTGACGGTTGGGTTGGTTATTGGTTTGGGTTTGAGTGACATTGACTTATTGGGTGTTGGGTTATCAAGTGGTGGTTGGTCATCACCTTCCATGATGAAAAGTGATGGGTGTTACGAACAAAGGTCACGAAGAAGGGGATAGACTAAGAGAAAGCTAAAATGAGAAAATTTACTTGATAGGAATCAAGCAAAGAACCTAGACGAGGTGGACTACTAACTAGCTATTATATTCCTCGGCGTGGCGCTAAAACTTGATAACGCTACACGCGTCATTCGGGGTCAAGGAAACTTCCTTTTCTTTGAGCAAGTTTTATAACACCCTAGGCGATGAACCTAATCGTTGTAGTGTAGTAATTAGGGTAAGCCACGGGTATTGATATCGTTCTCTGGGGAATAGGAATGCTAGTAAGAAGTTACTACGCTAAGGTTAAGGTTGAGGAAGATTATTTTTGTATTTTTATATTTTATGAAATGGAAAGGTACGAATCTCGGGTATTGGATTTGGGGGGTTGGTATTTCTACCGATTACTCTACTAATATCTAATTATCTAAACTAAGGTTGTGGGAGTCTATGTCTAATTAATGTGTGCTCGTATGATAGTTTAAAGATGCGTTTACTTAGGTTATACTACTCCTTAATTATCTCCTATTGATGGTTGAGTTGTCACGTCCTTATTCTTAGTTGCGTTGTGTGTCTAAATTTGTAGGGTATGCGTTCCTCCCTAACTCTTTGAACTTACCAAAGGGTCTCATCTACAAAACCCACTAGGGATGATAAACTCTTACTATAAGGCACTCTTTGGATAATTTAGCCTACAACTACTCAGGTAATCATATTCTAAGGTTCACAAAGATGAATCAAGCATTAAGTACACAACGAATGACCTATCGCATTACTAGATCATTAATCAACCAAGATAAGAAACAACCAATCAATATTCAATAATTAAGTTTCATACTTCCTAAGCAAACACACAAATAAATTAGCCGGACATGGAGAACATGCAAGCATACAAACAATTAATCAAAGACATAATTGAATTAATGAAGTAAATACTTATCTTGATGTAAGATAGGGTTTAAAACCCTAAAATACTGTACAAGACACCTTAGGTTCGGTTTTAGGTTTTCACTCCAAAAGACTCTCTCTAAAACTGAAAAATTCGGATTCTATATATAAGATTACATATGCGACGGCGTCACCTTATGTTTCGTGACGCCGTCGTGTCGCCGTCATTAGGGTTTTGTCTTGGCCACGTTAACCTTGCGACGGCGTCACCTTATGTCCGTGACGCCGTCTCTTCGACTTCGGCGTCGTGCGGGTCGCATCTAGGCCGTCCGAGTAGCAACGGCCTACTCTTTTAAAGCCCGACGTCGTCAATTGAAAATAGGGTTTTGGCTTCGTATCGTCACAAAATCCTCCGACGGTGTCGCAATTAACACCGACGCCGTCGCCTTTTGTTTTCAGACTTTGAGTGTCTCGATTCGACTTTGGCCATTTTCTTCGATATTCGCGCCTTTCGTCTAAATAAGTGCCATTCCAGCATTTTGCCTTCAAGAGACCTAAAAAGTGAAAAGGAACGATATTAAGCAATAACGGATACAAAAGTGATCAAATAAGGGCTTAAACGACCCCTCAAAATGGTACCTTTTAAAACCTTATCATTACACCATGGTATAGTCATTTTTGATTAAAAATGATGTGAGTCTATCATACCAAGCCTTTGGGGCTTGTTTAAAACCGTAGAGAGCTTTCTTTAGTTTGTACACGTGATTAGGTTTTTCGAAATCGATAAAGGCCAGAGGTTGAGCTACATAAACTTCTTCATTAATAAAACCATTTAGAAAAACACTTTTAACATCAATTTGAAAAAGCTTAAGATCATGAGCACAAGCATAAGCAAGAAGTATTATTATAGACTCTAATCTAGCTACGGGAGCATAGGTCTCATCAAAGTCTATGCCTTCTTGTTGGTTATACCTCTGAGTAACAAGTCTAGCTTTATTTCTTGACATGACACCATTTGCATCTAACTTGTTTTATATACTCATTTTGTTCCGATTATGGTTTGGTTTTTAGGTAGAGGGACAAGTGTCCAAACATTGTTAGAAACAAATTGATTTAACTCTTCTTGCATAACCATTACCCAACTTTCATTTTTTATGGCTTCTTGAGTGTTTTTAGGTTCTATGGTTGAGACAAAACAAAATAGACTACTTTGGTTTTTGGACTTGAGATCTTAAGGTTATTTCATTTAACTTTCCTATAACCTTTTCTACGAGATGATCTTTAGACTCTTTAATATTGATGATTTCATTGTTCAATGGTTTATCTTCTTTATTTATAGTTTCTTTGATTTATAGGACTTCACTTTCGATTAACTGGTCATCGACAAGAGGTAGGGTAGTTTTAGGTGGACTCTCGTCAAATTTTACGTTTAAAGATTCTTCAACTTTCATGGTTTCTTTATTTAGTATTACGTATGCTTTACTATTAGGAGAATATCCTAAGAAGATACATTCGGTTGATTTAGGATCGAATTTAGTTAAATAATCTTTAGTATTAAGTATGAAACATTTACTAACAGAGACTCGAAAGTATTCTAACGAAGGCTTTTTGCCTCGTAGTAACTCGTATGGAGTTTTTCCTAAGAATTGTCTAATTAGGACTCGGTTTAGTATATAGGTCGATGTGTCGACGGCATTGCACCAAAAATTTTGAGGAATAGATTGCTCATTAATCATGGTGCTACTCATTTCTTGTAGGGTTCTATTTTTCCTTTCAACTACCCCATTTGATTTTGGAGTGCGAGGAGCCGAGAAATTGTGGGTAATACCATTAGCATCACAAAAAGCTCCGAATTGCACTTCATTATGAAATTCCCGACCATGATCCGTTCTAATTGACACAATAGGACATCCTAGTTGTGTTTGGATTTTCTTACTTAATATTTCAAAGTAATCAAACGTTTCAGTTTTATTCTTTAAAAATTTACTCCATGTATACCTAGAGTAATCATCCACTATAATCAAAGTATAGAAGTTACCTCCGTAACTTTGAATAGCGGATGGACCAAATAAATCGATATGTAGTAATTCTAGACACTTAGTTGTAGAAACCATATTTTTAGCTTTATAACTAGCATGGACTTGTTTTCCTATGTTACAAGCATCACAAAAATGATGTTCGTATTTTAGTTTGGGTAGGTTTCTTACTAGTTCTTTGGATGATAGCGATTGAAGAAGTCGCATATTGGCGTAACCCAATCTTTGATGCCATAAGGTTAAAGTATCATCCATTGAGGTAAGTCAAAGTTTGTCTTTCGGTTCATTTCTAATTTTTATGACATAGACTCCATGTTTTCTAATGCCTCTTCCTATAGTAATACCATTTTTCAATATTTTACTACCGGTTTCACTAGAAAGTACGTTGCACTTTTTATCACATATTTGACCTATACTTAGTAGATTAAAGTTTAGGTTTTCTACGTGACATACATCGTTAATGGTTAAGGATTTGTGAGAGATTGTACCTTTACCGATGATTTTGCTCTTGCTATTTCTGAACACCACATTTCCTCCATTGAAGGATTCGTATGTGGAGAACAAATCTTTATTACCGGTCATATGTCTTGTGCACCTGCTATCCTTGATCCATTCGTCCTGATCTAAGTCAACCTTTAGGCACACCTAAGAAAACAATTAACTCAAAATTTTGGTCCCCATTTGTTCATGGGTCCATTGGTGTTATACATTTCATTCATATGAGGCATATACGAAAAAGGTGAGAAAGTATTCCAAGGTGTAAAGTTTTGAAATGGAAAACCATTTTGTGCATTAGGATTCCATCCCATTTGATGATGGTTACTTCTAGGATAAACATTGTTTGGTCCTCTTATATTTGTGTTTGGTTTAGAAAACGATGGAACTTTGTTTTCATAAAACTTTGATTTTGTTTTAGGGGAGATGGTTGTTTGACATTTCTAACAGTAACATGGGTTGGTTTCTTCTTGTTAACAATAACAAAGTCGGTTCTAGAGGACGTGGTTGTGTTATTTCTACTGTTTACTGGTACAGACCCAAGGATCCCTAAATTTACACTAGATGGTTCATTTTTTCAAGGGATCCGTGGGATCCATGGCTACAGTAGCCTACTTTTCAATTGCTTTAACGAATTGTGTTTCTTTAATCTCGCTAGTTGACTCAACGTGTTCCTGAATACCTAAACCCTTTTTATTATTAACCGTTTTAACACTACCAAGTATTTTATCAAGAGTATTAGTTCTTATTCTAGCAATCTTAGAATCAAGATGATCAACTAACGTTTGAAGTTCTACACAAAGCTTGCATTCACTATCAACTTCTTTTCCCTTTTCTAATCTCTTTAATTTATCTTTTAGTTCAAGAACTTCCTTTTCTAATTGTTCATTTTTGTTTTTCAACATCTTGTTTTTGTTAATTACTTTTAAACTAATTTTGCAAAGCTTATCATATTCAAGATGTAAGGATTCATCATCTAACGATGAACTACTATAATATAGAGAGTCAGAACATACCTCGTTGGAGTCATTTGCCATGATACAAATTTCTTCGTTCTCCTCCTCACTCATTCCCCATGAGCTACTTACGAACGCCTTTTGTTCGTTTCGTTTGGGACACTCACTAATGAAGTGATTAGGATCCCCGCATTTGAAACACTTGCGTTCGTCATTCACTTTCTTGTCGTCCTTGCCTTTCCACAACCCTTTCTTGTCTTCATAAGGTTGCTTGACATATCTTCCTTTTCTTCGAAAGAACTTCTTGAAGTCCCGTACCGCCATTGCATACTCTTCGTCATCACTTTCCGAAGACGGGGTTTCTTCATCGCTTGAGACTTTCTTGGCCTTTAAGGAAAATTATTTGTGCTTCTCTTTCTTTTCCTTTGAAACTTCGGAGTCTTTAGCGGGGACGAGCTCATAGAATTTTAGGTTGCCTATGAGTTCATCGAGAGTAAGGATTGACAAGTCTTTAGATTCTTCGATGGCCGTCACCTTTGGTCTCCACTTTGATGGAAGCGCCCTTAGAAATCTCCTGACATGATTACGACTAGAAAAAGACTCATCAAGTGCTTGTAATGAAGTAACAATAGTATTAAAGTTAGCAAAAGAATTATCTATACTATCCTCATCCAATATTGAAAATTGTTCATATTGTTGAACAAATAAATCAATTTTGTTGTTTTTAACTTGTTGATTTCCTTGGTGTGTTACAACTAAAGAATTCCAAGTTTCTTTAGAGGTTTTAAGCATAGAAATTCTTTCAAATTCCTTTTTAGGTAAAGCATAGTATAAAACTATTTTTGCCTCACTATTTTTGGAAAGCTTTTTCTTTTGGTCGTCGGTGAAATGATCATGAGAAATGTTTACTTCGTTACCGGTTTTATCATCTTTTGTGGTAGCTTGAAATTCACCTTCAACAATAATATACCAAAGATCAATATCTTTTGATTCCATATAAGTTTCAAATCTATTTTTTCAATAAATAAAACCATTAGTTTCAAGTAGTGGAGGTCGTTGCATAGATTGCCCTTCTCTATAATTTTCAAAACTCATTGTGATCGAAAAGTTTTTAAAATACAATTTACTTTAAAACTTTTGTAAACCTTGCTCTGATACCAATTGTGGAAAACTAGAATGGGGTTGAATAGTTTTACCGATTTTAATTTAAGTTTCAAAGATTTAGATTCGATCTTATGTGAATTCGTATGGAAGGATAGATAGTATAAAACAATAAGTAAAATAAATAATGAATGCAAGTAAAGTAAAGGATAAAAAGTAGCGACACAAGTGATTTATAGTAGTTCGGCTACAAGGACACCTTCCTTGCCCTACTCCACTCCCCAAGTTCCCCACTCGAGAGTTCAAGCACTATGTCAACAAGCTCCTTCAACACGGCGGAAAAGCCTCACAACGTCGCTTACACTTTTTCTGGTACAAAGCTAAATACCGAGTTTTTCCACGAGGTAGAACCAAACCTATCACAACTATTACACAACAACTATATGAAATATGAATTACAAGATCTTGCTACAAAAATCTTGTGGATGGACAAATCAATCAAGGACCCTTTGCTTGGATGACTTGTAGTAAAGCGTGATCTCGCCTTTGAGAAGGACCTATATGAGAATCACAACAAAAGATAGAAGAACTACTAGAATTATCAAATGATTAGAGGTTAGAAGAGTGAGATAATATATAAGAGAGTTGTAAGAAGAAGGGTGACTAACAATGAAGAAATGACTCACTATTTATAGGCACAAAAAGCCTTCTGTCCCACGGTTCCGGCGTATCCCTCACTTGGGGGATCCTGCCAGTGGAAACCTAGGGATCTGGCAGTCTGGGTTATACCAGTCCGGATTTTCAGTTGCAAACTGGGTTATGGATTATGGGTATGAGCCATGGGTCATGGACTTGGGTCATGGGTACCCAACAAGATACAATGTATCTAGACAATGGGTCATGGGTCATGGACATTGGGTCATGGGTCATGGATAATACCCAACATGATTTCATGCATGATGTCATGCAATGGGTCATGGGTTATGGATTAGCTCCATAGGTATGGGTCTTGGGTCTTGGATATTACCCATCCTATTACATACACTATTACAAAAAATAAATTATTACAACATTTTATGTGAATGACTCATGCGCGTACGAAGCGCGTTCGGGGTCAAAGGAAATTCCTTTTCGTCGAGCGAGTTTTTCAACACCCTAGGCAGTGAACCAAATCGTTGTAGTGTAGTATTGGGTATGCCTCGGGTATTGATATCTTTCTCTAGGGGAATAGGAATGTGTTAATACAAATATCGTCATTAAACGTTATTTATATTTTTGATCTTTACCTAAGTTTTGTTAACGACAAAAGTAAATTTAATTTTTATAAAGCTTAAAGCTTGTCAAGTTTAATAGATATTAAAACAAGCTTTTTCAAACAATATCTTCATCACTCAAGCATTTACATTGTGATTAATCATATCTTAATATGACTCTAACCATAATGTATGATAGTAGTTTTAGAATGTTTTAGTTTCTTAAAACTAAACATTACTTATGTATTTGCATATTTCTAAAATAGAAAAACAACACATGACATCATGTGATGCATCATGGAAATCATTGGAAGATTTCATTAGATGTTTTGTGTAGATTTGGACTCTTCATATCTTACACAATCTTGCATAGATATGGTTGACTTTGGCAAGATCTTGATATCTTCTTTGTCGGACCTCAGCGGCACCAAAAGCTATAACGGCGGAACCCTTTTAAGGGGTCCGTGGTGCTCATTGATGGTTTTAGCTATAAATAGCAAAGCCAAACCAAGTAGTTTTCATCCCTTTCTATCATACTCTCATACATATCTTCTCTCTAACCTTTCTAACTCAGTTTCATATCATATTAGTGATCTCTTTTATAGCAAAGAAGATCAAGTCACATTCAAGCTTCAACGAGAAGTTGGAAGTCTTGTGTGTTTAGTGTTGTATGATCTTGTGTTGATTCATACTTCATTGTTGTACTAAACTATCATAATCTTGTGAGTGTGAGTGGTTAGTATTTTAGTCCTCAAAATACATTGTGTGTGGGAGTGGTTGTACCCTTGGAAAGAACTCGAAATTTAGCTTAGTGTCGGAAATAGTGTAAGCGAAGTGTAATGGTTTCTCCACCGGTGAAAGGAGCTTGTTGACTAGTTAAGTTAAACTCTCGAGTGTGAGACTCGGGGAGTGGAGTAGGGCAAGGAGAAAGAGTCCTTGTAGACCGAACCACTATAAACAACTTGTTGTGATTTGATCATTTATTTCCTTATTTACTCTTTACATATTGCTTACATATTTCATTAACATATCTAAGATCAATATCAATTGATCTTTCAATAAGTTTCAAAACAAAGTTTTTAATCGGTAAACTATTCAACCCCCCTTCTAGTTTTCTACAGAATACTAGCAAGAAGTGTACTACGCTAAGGTGGGGTTGAGGATGATTCTTTTTTATCTTTTATATATTTTTTAGAAAGCTAAGAGTAAAATATCGGGGCAATGGATTTGAGGGTGGTACTTCTACCGATTACTTCTACTATTCTAATTATCTATTACTACGGGTAGCTATGTCTTTTTGATTGTGTGCTCGTATGATGATTAAAAATGTGTTTACCTAGATAATATTACTCCCTAGTTATCTTTTATTGTTGGTTGAATTGTCACGTCCTTATTCTTAATGCGTTGTATTTTCTAAGGTCGTAGGGTGTGCCTTTTTCCCTAACTCTTTAAGACTACCTTAAAGAAGATCAAGGCATATTCAAGCTTCAACAAATAGTTGGAAGTCTTGTTTGTTTATTGTTGTATGATCTAGTCTTGATTCATACATCATTGTTGTACCAAACCATCATAAAATTGTGAGTGTGAGTGGGTCGTATTTTAGTCCTTAAAATACATTGTGTGAGGGAGTGGTTGTGCCCTTGGAAAGCCCTTGGAACAGAACTCGACATCTAGCTTAGTTTCGGAAATAGTGTGTAAGCGAAGTGTAAAGGTTTCTCCGCCGATGAAAGGAGCTTGTTGACTAATGAAGTTAAACTCTCGAGTGTGAGACTCGGGGAGTGGAGTAGGGAAAGGAAAAAGAGTCCTTGTAGACCGAACCACTATAAACAACTTGTTGTGGTTTGATTGTTTCTTTCCTTATTTACTCTTTATATATATTGCTTGCATATTGATTATCATTCACCAACATATCTAAGATCAATATCAATTGATCTTTCAATAAGTTTCAAAACAAAGTTTTTAATCGGTAAACTATTCAACCCCCCTTCTAGTTTTCTACAATTGGTACCAGAGCCTCGTTGCTCAAGAATTTCTAAAATAATTTGTATTTTATAAACTTGAAACGATCCATGGATTCTAAAAACTTTAAAGAAGGGAAATCTATGCAAAGACCACCACTCTTTGAAACCAATGGATTTATCTATTGGTAAAATCATTTTGAAACATATGTAAAATCAAAAGATATAGATCTTTGGTTTGTTATTGTTAAAGGGGATTTTAGTTCTACAACAAAGGATATTTCTGTTGATGAACAAAAGAAATTAATTGCTAAAAATAATGAAGCTAAAATGATGCTTTATAATGTTTTGCCTAGATAAGAATATGAAAGAATTTTTATGTGTGAAACCGCCAAAGATATTTGGGAATCTTTGATTGTTACACATCAAGGTAATTCACAAGTCAAGGATAACAAAATTGATCTCCTTGTTCAACAATATGAACAATTTGTTATCCCTGAAGATGAAACCATTGATTGTGGCTTTGCTCGCTTTAATACTATTATTACATCACTTAAAGAACTTGATGAATCTTTTCGTAGTAAGAACTTTGTCAGGAAATTTCTTAGAGCACTCCATCCGAAATGGAGAGCTAAAGTGACCTCTATTGAAGAATCAAAAGATCTCTAAAAAATGTCACTAGACGAGCTAATCGGTAACCTCAAAGTACATGAAATGGTGATGGAGAAAGATTCGGAGATCATCAAAGGAAAAAAGGAGAAGATCAAATCCGTTGCTCTAAAAGCAAAGGCGGAATCAAGTGATGATGATGAATCTTGCTCCGGTAGTGAAGATGAGGAGTATGCCATGGCCGTTAGAGACTTTTAAAAGTTCTTTAGAAGAAGAGGAAAGTTTGTAAGACAACCTCGAGAAGAAAAGAAGTCATTCCGAAAAGATCGGGATGACAAAAAGGGTAAAGGTGAAAGAAAGTGTTTTAGATGTGGTGATGCAAATCATCTCATAGGAGAATGTCCCAAGCCACCTAAAAGCAAAACTCAACGAGCTTTTGTAAGTGGTGCTTGGAGTGATAGTGAATATGATGAAGAGTCAAGCAAGGAAAAGATCGCTCTAATGGCACATGAGTCAAACGAGGTACATTCCGACTCTTCTTATTCTTCTATTGATGATGACACTCTGCAAAAACAATACAATCAATTGTGTGAGCTAAGTCTAAAAATCATAACTAAAAATAAATTTTTAAAAACTAAAAAGGAATTTTTGGAAAATGAAGTCTATGAGTTAAAAGAAAAAGCAAAACGACTAGAAAAAGGAAAAGCAAATGACGATGGTTGTAAATCATGTCAAGAGCTTAATCTTGAAATAGAAAAACTAAAGCTCACGCAAGATGTTCTAATCGAACATAATTCTAAATTTAAAAGGTTTAACAAAAACATCGCTCTTGCCGATGAAATAGTTAAAATACATAAAACACCAGGAGACATGAATGGGCTAGGATTTAATGAGGTATTAATTCCAAAGAGTCAAAACATAACGGCCAAAAAAGACGAACAAACTATCAAAACTGCTGCAGTACAACACGGACCAGACGGACCCAAAATAAGGGTTTCGTTCGTTGAAAGAAATGGTGCCGTGGGTACTTCAGCATGACAGAATGTTTGTGATACAAACCGTAATGAATTTGTCAAAGTAACAAAGAAAACCAAGGATAGTATTAAACTAAAACCAGCTGTTACATCAGGAGTCGGACTTGCTAAAAATGAATTTAGATAAAAAACTACTCATCAACGACATAAAACACCTTTTGCCAAACGCCCCTTTCCTAAGAGCAACCACAACGTTCAACCCAACTACCAACACAACGGTTGGAATCAAAACTTTCCTAGACCATATCAAACTCCAGATTACATGTCATGGAACTCTTACCCATCGTTTCCATACATGAATCAAATAAATGGTATGTTTAACCCAAACAGACTCATGAGATATTGGGGACCAAATGATTGAGTTATTTGCTTCTTAGGTATGCTTGAAAGTTGGATTGGAACCTGATGAGTGGATAAAAGATAGTGGATGCTCACGGCAAATGACGGGCAACAAAAGTCTCTTCTCATCATACCAAGAGTATGACAGAGGTAATGTCACTTTTGGTAGCAATCTCAAAAGCAAAGTCATTGGCAAAGGTACGATCACTCATAACTCCCTAACTATTAAAAATGTTGCTCATGTAGATATATTAGGATTTAATCTACTTAGTATTAGCCCATTATGCGATAAAATGTATAAAGTACTATTTGATGAAAATAGTAGTAAAATACTAAAAGATGGTATCACCATAGCTAAAGGAGTTAGGAAAAATAACATATACATCATGAAAATAGATAAAACATCTAATGACAAACTTTGTCTAACAATGTAAGATGATAGCTCATCTCTTTGGCATAGACGCTTAGGTCACACTAATATGAGACTTATACAAAACCTATCTTCAAAAGAGCTAGTTAGGAATTTACCAAAACTTAAATATGACCAACACTTTTGCGACGCTTGCAAAATTGGTAAACAAACCCATAGTAGTCATAAATCTAAAAATATGGTGTCCACATCTAAGTGTCTAGAACTATTGCACATGGACTTGTTTGGTCCATCCGCTATAAGAAGCTACGGAGGCAACTTATACACTTTGGTCATAGTAGATGATTACTCAAGGTTTACTTGGACGTTGTTTTTGAAAACCAAAAATGAAGCTTTTGATAAATTTGAAATTCTTAGCAAGAAAATTCAAAATCAACTAGGTGTTAAAATTGTGTCGATCCGAACGGATCATGGTCATGAATTTGACAACGAAACTCAATTTGGAAACTTTTGTGACACAAATGGTATAACACATAACTTTTCGGCTCCACGAACACCTCAATCAAATGGAGTAGTAGAACGTAAAAATAGAACAATTCAAGAAATGAGTAGAACAATGCTTAATGAACAAAACATTCCTCAAAAGTTTTGGTGTAACACCGTTGACACTTCTACATATATTTTGAATAGAGTCTTAATACGTCCTTTCTTAAACAAAACACCATATGAGCTTTATAAAGGTAAAAAGCCAACTTTAGGATATTTTAGAGTTTTTGGATGTAAATGCTTCATTCTTAATACTAAAGATTATCTCACCAAGTTTGACCCAGAGTCTTATGAAGGTGTATTTCTTGGTTATTTTCAAACTAGTAAAGCTTACATTGTCTTAAACAAAGAAACAATGATAGTCGAGGAATCGTTGAACATAACATTCGACGAAAGTCCACCTCCCTCTAAGACATCACCTTTGGTAGATGATGACTTAGTTGAAAGTCAAATGATAGAAAGTCAAGAAATAATTAAAAAATGACAAAGAAGATGAACCATTAAATAAAGAGATTATAAACATCAAAGAATCTAAAAGTCATCCTTTATAAAAGGTCATAGGACAACTTAATCAAAGAACCTTAAGGTCACAAGCCCAAAATCAAAGTAATTATTTTTGTTTTGTATCCACCATTGAACCGAAAAACATAAATGAAGCAATAAAAGATGAATCATGGGTAATTGCCATGCAAGAAGAGTTAAACCAATTCATTAGAAATGATGTTTGGAAATTAGTTCCAAAACCTAAAGATCAAACTATAATTGGAGCGAAATGGGTTTTTCGAAATAAAATGGATGAAAATGGTGTAGTATCTAGAAATAAAGCTAGGCTTGTTGCACAAGGTTATAATCAACAAGAAGGGATTGATTATGATGAAACTTATGCACCGGTAGCTAGACTCGAATCTATTAGAATATTACTTGCTTATGCATGTGATTATGACTTTAAATTATTTCAAATGGATGTTAAAAGTGCTTTTCTTAATGGGTTTATTAACGAAGAAGTATATGTTGCTCAACCTCCCGGTTTTACCGACTTTGAGAAACCACATCATATCTTCAAACTCAAGAAAGCATTATACGGTCTTAAGCAAGCACCAAAAGCTTGGTACGACCGAATTAAGACTTTTCTTGTTGATAACAAATACACTATGGGATTAGTAGATAATACTCTTTTTACCAAGAAAAAGGAGTCACATATTATCATCGTTCAAGTATACGTTGATGACATCATATTCGGATCAACTTGTCAAGAGCTATGTGATGATTTCTCTAAAATCATGCACGACGAGTTTGAAATGAGTATGATGGGTGAATTAAACTTCTTTCTAGGACTTCAAATTAAACAACTAGAAGATGGAATATTTTTAACCAATCTAAATATATAAAAGACATACTTAAGAAATTTGGTCTTTAAGATTCCAAACCAACTAAGACACCCATGTCCTCGGACACTAAACTCACCAAGGATGAGGAAGGTGAATTTGTAGATAACACTAAATATAGAGGAATGATTGGTAGCCTACTCTATCTTACGGATAGCAGACCCGACATTATGTTTAATGTTTGTCTATGTGCTCGATTTCAAGAAAACCCAAAGGCATCACACTTAGAAGCCTTAAAAAGGATTTTTAGATACATTAAGGGAACAACGTGTTTAGGATTATGGTATTCCAAAGGAACGGGTGTAGAAACCATAGTGTATGCCAACTCGGATCATGCCGGTGACTATGTCGATAGAAAAAGTAGAAGTGGTATTTGCACTTTTGTTGGACATTGCCTCACCTCATAGTTTGCAAAGAAGCAAACGGCTTTAGCCATCTCAACTACTGAAGCCGAGTACGTCTCAGCCGGAAAAGCATGTCAACAAGCTCTTTGGATGAAGCAAACTCTCGTCGATTACTGAATTCATCTCAACGATATTGTTATACTTTGCGACAACAAAGGGGCCATCGATCTCAGCAAAAATCCCGTTCAACACGCTCGTACAAAGAATATTGAAATCCGTCATCACTTTCTTCGCGACAATGTTCAAAAAGGAAACATCTCAATCGAGAAAGTATCCTCCGAAGACAATATTGCCGACATCCTAACAAAGCCTCTCAAACAAGAACCATTTAATCTTCTTAGACTTGGTTTAGGGTTAATAGAACCAAAAATGTAGGATAAACATAGCCTAAACCTTAGAACAAACAAAACAAAACAATTTTGTTTTGAACCTGCTACTGTAGCCACAACACCAAATGACAACACAGACGGAACCAAAAATATGGTGTCGTCCGGTCCGTGGTGACAGCAGCTGCAAAAATAATTCCTACAAAACATCTTCTTCCTCAAAACCCACTTTACCAAAACGTGTAAACATTAGACCCAACTCATTATTAACACCTTCTCACCCACTAATCACTGGAGATAACATCATTGTAAGTATCCTAACTACATTTTATCTCTTAATTCTGAGTCTAGGATTCTAATTTATGCACAAAATCACTACATGGGGTTTGTATATATTCTTATATAAAACATGGATTCAATTGGCAAATTTCATAACTAGCCATTGAAATTAGGTACTACATTATCATATTGCATCAACAAATCATGCTTCCCACTAATCAATAGATAATGACTATAAGGCCTTATTCAAATAACCAAACACCCCATGTCAAATGTTTTGAAAAGCTTCTCACTTGTAGGAAAATAATTTTTCATTGTTAATACAAATAGAAACGTTAAATTTTAATCACTTGCATGCTCTTGAATACTAAAGGTATTGCATAACTAATATGCATTCCCGGGTATATTCAAATGAAGCCACATTGAATTAGGAGCATTTGGGTTATCTCATGGTATTTGCCAAACACCCCACTAAAACCATTTTTGTGCACAAAATGAGTCGAGATAACCGCAACTCCAAATCGTTTTCATATAAGCACACACTAGAACCAAAACGTTAAGTTTATTCTCATTTTTAACATGTTAATTCTTGCTCCTAGAATAACCATGGTAGCCGCAATATTCTGTGATCACAAGGATACCCTTAGCTACATTCCCAAACATCACAAAACCAAGGGACTCACCAAGGAACAAGTCGAAATCTTTAAGAGTTTAGAAACTAGGTACTTCCATGAGGGTAGAACCATTCACTCCTCTTTTATCGAAAATACCAATCTCCGTGAAGAGCTAGCTGCTATTCAATTCGATTGTCTCCTTGACATCGATGAACCTATTTGTCCTAGGTTTGTGTTAGAGTTTTATGCTAGTGTCACCGGTTTCATTGACGAAGATGATGAGTTTAGCCTTAGGTTTAAGATCAATCAAAACGACTACACCATCTCCTTAACCAACTTTGCTCAAGTGCTAAGAATTCCCAACCGAGGGAAATGTGTCTACTCGGATAAGTGGTCACTCATCATCCTTGATGCAATCAATGACCGCTCTCTTCCTTACCAAACACCTTTAGAAAATAAGGATGTCATCCGTGAGCACCTATTTATCCCAAGGGGAGATACAACCCGAGTTACCCGAAAAGGAAAAGAAGTGAACCGAGATCCATATGGAATGGAGCTCAGTAAACTTAAGCCCGAATTTAAGAAATGGGAAGAACTACTTAGAGCCAATGTCATTAGAACCATAGGGAATAGGGATCACATCAATGCTTGCCTTTGCCACATGCTCTACAACTTGTCCACCCGTCAACCATTCAACTTAGCCTACTACATCACTAGGAGAATGATTGATATCCCAACTCAAGGATCGGTTGCTCTTCCGTACGGGATGCTTCTCACCCGTCTCTATAGAGCCTATGCCTCAATTTCACCAAGCCCAAAAGGGATGCACCTTCACTATGAGCTCATCCCTCACATTTTTGTGCCCTTGAGTGACGAGCGAGTTGCTAAGACAAAAGGCAAGAGAGCAAAACCTCCAACTCGTCATCATCATCATCAAATAGCTCCGAGGATGGTCTTCCAAACTCTCTCCTTCCACCTCATGAGTATTATGCATCTCTTCCCGAGATCAAGAATGCATCAGCGGAGTTCAAGCAAACCAAGGGGATGTTCAAGTGCCTTGGTAGGATGATGAACAAGATTTACAAGAAATTGGACAAGTAAAGGTCCTTTTAAGGAGTGTTTGGAACAATACATTATCTTTAATGTTTGATACAATTTGGTTGTTTTTATTTTGTAGGATGATAATATAACTAAAAACAATGATGTATGCTAACAATCTTATGTAGGGGGATAGCACAAGTATGCTATCAAATTTTACCCATTTTCACTATAATGTAAAAATCGCTTGGCCTTGCTCAAAATCTATGCTCCACTATCTTTGTGTATGTGTTATTTACTTTTCCTAACTAGAAGTATTTAATGTCACATGTTTTGAGCAAAATTTCAGGTTTCGGAAATATCCCCGACACTTAAAAATGTGTTATGTCTGCTTTTCTGGTCTCCACGGATCAGACGACACCAATTTTTTGGTTCCGTCTGTTATGCGAATTGGTACCGCCGTGCACATGCAGTGGACCAGGCGGCACCCTTTAAGGGTTCCTTTGTAAAATTTTGTCCGTGGATCCTCCGTAATTTTCTCAATTTCGGTTATTTCGACATTCCAAATTACCATACATTGCTTGTAAGTTAATCTTAACTAGTTTTTACCCATATTAGAACTAGTATAACATACTTAGGCATATAGGAAATCCACTTCCCACCAAAATTCAAAAATTTGAAAAATTAACCCAAGGAACCCTTTTGCATAAAGGAAGGAACCAAACATTTTGTTCCTTGCAATCCGTGGGTAATCTGATTGTTAGGATCTTACAATCATTAGAACACATTTATTGCAAATCTTTGCCTCTTCACTCCATCCCTCTTGTATGGCTTGACTTGGGTGATATGACTCGCATTTAACCCACTTCCAAATCATTAGGAACCTCATCCCTTCTATGGTTTAACATCAAATCAAACACATTTCTCCATAATTTCTCACTTCTATAAATTAAGAGGTTTTACCATGATCATCTTCACACCTTCTTCATTCTTACCATCAACTAGCAAAAACACAAGTCAAAATGACAAAATCTTCACCTTCAACCAAGCCTTGTAAGAAAACCGCTAGGATTAGCGTAAGACCTTGTTGTTTTGTCAACTTGAGTTCTTCATCCGAGTCATCTCCACTCACCATCTCATCTCCTATAAGGGATGATACACACCTCACTTTGGCTACTCATATTCCCATCACCATCACCACTCCACCACCAGCAAAGACACCAAGCTCACAACCACCAGCACCCCTCCAAACATCAAAAACACCTTCACCACCAAAATCTCCAACCCTCATCCCATTGGAGTTATTTTCCACACCTCCCACTTCTCCAAATCCTTTCTTGGAGGACTTAGAAGATTTGCCTCCTAGGCCAAATCATCCACCACCATTGCCATCATTTGGCACTATTGAACGGATTGCTCATGAGTCTCCTAGACCATCCTTCGACCCAAACGCCCCGTTAGGGCCAATACCTCTTCTCTTCCACCCCATTCACAAAGACATCCATGGTCCTTTGTATGGGGATTAACCACTACCTACATCAATGTCCCCTCACATAGAGGACATTGAGGAGTCCATGTGGGATGATCATCCCACAAGAGAGGAGATTCAAGCAAAACTCCAACGTCTCCACCAATTCTCAAATATGGTGGATTCTCACCTAAGTGAGACTATGCAAATGCAAAGTGCTTTGCTAGCCTCCATAATCACCACCCCAAACACCAACACCAACATCAACACATCTACCATTCCACCACCACAACCTCATCAACCATACTACCCCTAGGCATGGTTGCTCAACTTGTGAGCAAACCGCCTAAACTGCTGATCGGACCGGGTAATGGTCCATGAATTCCAAGAGAAATGAGGTTCATCCTCAATCACATCCTTGAGCGACTCAACGCTCTTTCTCATCCACCATCTCATTAGAATGGTCATAGATTAGCTTTTCTAAGCATTTATTTTTATTTTTCTAGGATTAATTTTTTTTATTGTACTAAAACACTTCATTGTGTTATCTTTTCATGGTTTTTAAATCATGAAAATTTTTAACTAATGAATGGTGTTTTCTATATTGATGGTGCTTATTACATAGTGTTTGGAAATGCTTGTGAATGATGATTATTACAAACAAATCTTTTTGTAGCTTTTTCACAATCCATGTATCTTCCCATTGGCACCCAATTTAGGGGAGCTTTGATCAAGGGGGAGATAATGGCTCGGGCTCATTATACATTCCGCATCGCATCTTCTTTTTGTTGAGACAAAAAGGGGGAGAAATATATAGAACTTTGTTATGTTTGACTTTTCTGAAAAAGTCAAACTTCATACATTTGACTTTCTGAAAAAGTCAACATGATACTTCATTGGTAATACTTGACTTTCTCAAAAAGTCAACTGCATACTTTGACTTTCTGAAAAAGTCAAACATCATGCCTCAACTAGATAAGACTTTGACTTTCTGAAAAAGTCAAACATCATACACTTGCATTATCATTTCTTTTTCAAGTTCTAAAACTAATATTTTTATAACTCTTGTACAATCTTTGTATCTTTTATAAAAATAAAATTTATATTTTATCCTCAACAAAAAGGGGGAGATTGTTAATACAAATATCGTCATTAAACTTTATTTATATTTTTGATCTTTACCTAAGTTTTGTTAACGACAAAAGTAAATTTAATTTTTATAAAGCTTAAAGCTTGTCAAGTTTAATAGATATTAAAACAAGCTTTTTCAAACAATATCTTCATCACTCAAGCATTTACATTGTGATTAATCATATCTTAATATGACTCTAACCATAATGTATGATAGTAGTTTTTAGAATATTTTAGTTTCCTAAAAACTAAACATTACTTATGTATTTGCATATTTCTAAAAATAGAAAAATAACACATGACATCATGTGATGCATCATGGAAATCATTGGAAGATTTCATTAGATATTTTGTGTATATTTGGAATCTTCATATCTTACACAATCTTGCATAGATATGGTTGACTTTGGCAAGATCTTGATATCTTGCTGTCAGACCTCGACGGCACCAAAAGCTATAACGGGCGGAACCCTTTTAAGGTCCGCGGTCCGTGGTGCCTGCTGATGGTTTTGGCTATAAATAGCGAAGCCAAACCAAGTAGTTTTTCATCCCTTTCTATCATACTCTCATACATATCTTCTCTCTAACCTTTCTAACGCAGTTTCATATCATATTAGTGATCTCTTTTGTAGCAAAGAAGATCAAGTCAAATTCAAGCTTCAACGAGAAGTTGGAAGTCTTGTGTGTTTAGTGTTGTATGATCTTGTGTTGATTCATACTTCATTGTTGTACTAAACTATCATAATCTTGTAAGTGTGAGTGGTTAGTATTTTAGTCCTCAAAATACATTGTGTGTGGGAGTGGTTGTACCCTTGGAAAGAACTCGACATTTAGCTTAGTGTCGGAAATAGTGTAAGCGAAGTGTAAAGGTTTCTCCACCGGTGAAAGGATCTTGTTGCCTAGTGAAGTTAAACTCTCGAGTGTGAGACTCGGGGAGTGGAGTAGGGCAAGAAGAAAGAGTCCTTGTAGACCGAACCACTATAAACAACTTATTGTGGTTTGATCATTTATTTCCTTATTTACTCTTTACATATTGCTTACATATTTCATTAACATATCTAAGATCAATATCAATTGATCTTTCAATAAGTTTCAAAACAAAGTTTTTAATCGGTAAACTATTCAACCTCCCTTCTAGTTTTCTACAGAATGCTAGCAAGAAGTGTACTACACTAAGGTGGGGTTGAGGATGATTCTTTTTTATCTTTTAAATATTTTTTAGAAAGCTAAGAGTAAAATATCGGGGCAATGGATTTGAGGGTGGTACTTCTATCGATTACTTATACTATTCTAATTATCTATTACTACGGGTAGCTATATCTTTTTGATAGTGTGCTCGTATGATGATTACAAATGTGTTTACCTAGATACTATTACTCCCTAGTTATCTTTTATTGTTGGTTGAATTGTCACGTCCTTATTCTTAATGCGTTGCGTTTTCTAAGGTCGTAGGGTGTGCCTTTTTCCCTAACTCTTTGAGACTACCTTAAGGTTATTGCCTACGAAATCCGCTAGATGTTTCATAAACTAACTTTAAGGTTATCTTTAGATGTTTAGACTACGAAATCCTCTAAGTGATTCATAAACTAATGTTCACAAAGATTACTCAAGCATTTAAACACAACAATAGCCTAATTGCACTCCTAAGCCATTTACATTTAAGATAAGAGACAACCAATCAATAATTAACAACTAGGTTTCATAGATCTAAGCAAACACGTAAGAAATTTAGCCGGACACGTTAAACAAGCTAGCATACACACATTCAATGGAAGACATAATGATACTAATGGAATAAAACACTTATCTTGATGTGTATAATAGGGTTTGGGACCCTAAGATACTGTCCAAGTCGGACTACAAACGTTTAGGGTTTTTACTCCACAAGTCTACCTCCTAAAATACTGAAAAATCGAATTCTATATATAGATTTACACTTACGATGGTGTCGCCTTATAGGTGGGACGCCTTCAGATCATCGTCATTAGGGTTTTCGTCTTGGCCAAGTTATCGATGGGACGACGTCACGTTGTAGTTGTGGCGCCGAACTTCAGCAGGATGTCGTCGATTACGGATCCGGGCGTCGAGACGAAAAGTCTTAGTGACACCCTTCCTCTTCAAATCCTGACGTCGTCAGGTGTATTTGAGTAAAAAGTATATTGAGCCATCAGGTGCATCTATTATCAAATCTGGAGAGGGGGATGGCGTCGCCCTTTAGTTGGGACACTGTCAGCTTCAGTTTCAACAGCTTGAGTGGCTTCTATCTTGACTTTGTCCTTTTCTTCATGTATTCACTCCTTTTCGTCCAAATATGCATCATTCCAGCATTTTGCTTCCAAGAGACCTAAAATGTGAAAATGATTGAAATTAAGCGGTAATGGATATAAAAGTGGGCGATCAAGGGCTTAAATGACCCCTTAAATGTGTACGTTTTAAATCCTTATCAAATATCCCTACACTTGGTATTTGCTTGTCCTCAAGCAAATTTATTTTGGCCAATCAATTTATAAGTTAGGGGGCATGAAGCATAAGTTTAACATAATTTATAACAAGTAAAAGCACCGCAATAGTCATAACAAGCACAAAAATTATATACTAGCACCTCACAAGAGGTGTTTGGATTCTCTCATCTCTCAGGTGTATATGAAATATAGTAAATAGAAATGGAAGATAAACACTCATTACCTGGCATAGTACATAGATTACCATAGAGTTGAGACTAGATCAAACCTCTACCTCTTTGGCGTAAGCACCTAGGAACAACTATCTAAAAGGTCTTTAAAAAGGGTTGTAACGTTAGGCTTATGGTAAGGAAACAAAGGGTTTGGTTGGATAGGCGATTTAGTGGTGGCAAGTCAAAAATCTTATGTTACAAGCATGAAAAGCGTAGCGTTGCTAAGCCAAGACTCGACTCACTAAACTCTAGATAACTTGAAACAAACATACATAAATTGAAAAACATAAACATAAAGATAGATGTAGGATGGTAGCCCGTATGTTTTTCTTCATTTTTTTTAATCTCTATTTTTTCGATTTTTTTTGCATACATTTTTACTCTACCATCCTCTACGATAACATCAAAATATAAGGGATTTATAGGAGCATCCCTACACTTGAATTTTTATTACTCTAACACTAATTGACCCGATTTGAAAAGATCAAAACACTTGGAGTATTTAATTACGTAAATAAATGGAATTTGAACTTAACGTTCTTTCCCGTCACTCCATAAAATATTACTTTTGTCCATGAGTCCCAATCATCCCAAAACTATGTACAAAAGATATGACTCGACTTAGTAAGCATGCAAGTAACTAGATAATTAAACTAAGGGTTTAGTATGATAACAATAATGCACTAAAGGTGAGTGCATACAAGGTAGTCTAAGGCGATTTGGGTGTATATTTGGGTGTGGATTGTAAACAATGCTCTTCATTGATATTCCAGAAAACCGAAACATCACGAGAACCGCAAAAAGGATAGGCTCTGAGGGGTTAACTAGGGGTATCGTGTACTAAAGATGAGTACATCGTAAGGGTGTGGGGTAATTACTCGACCGATGTGCAAGAAGTAATTATAATACGGGTTTCAAACAAGGGTTATCCAAATGCCTCTTATCATTTAGTTATTCCTAACTACACAAGTGTAGTCTCACTAGCGATCTCGGAATGAATCACAAAACAAGTTCTAGAATCTATTATACTACTGGTATACTCTCTAAGCATTAAAGGTGAATGCTTTTATTTCTAAAGATCTAGGGGCGAACCTCATATTTTTGGGGTGGAATTTTAGTGGTAAACGATTTTTTGTGCTAGTCATATAACTCCTATCCATGAGACGCTTTATTAAGACTAAAGTTTTTGCTCGTACATGTCATAAAAATTTTTAAATTTGGTGCTAAAATTGCCCTAACGAATATTTCTCATAGCCTATTACACAAGTGACTAAGGAAAAGACAAATAATCAAGGATAAGCATAGTTTCTAAGTTCCCATTTTATTCTCCCTCCCTACACTTAAACTGAACATTGTCCCTAATGTTCCCCGAAAGAATCAAAGTTATGATAAACGAAGGTAATTAAAAGAGAAAGAAACTAGTACTCCCCTGATTAGCTCGGTAGGATCCATGTGAAGTAGTGGTTAAATTCTTTCTCAAGAAGAATGTATACGTGATAAGCTCCATCAAATGTTGAGTTTCTTCTTCTTGCCAAATATAACCTGCACACTTTAAGAAAATAGACGAAACCTTCGCGTAAAATCAGAGGTAAAACTATATATGACACAACTAAACTAGGATATAATGCTTGTGGAATGGATGTTTGCAGATTTTCTAGAAAATTAAGACCTGAGAATTTCCAAAAATTTATAAATAGCACAGAAAACAAAAATTTTTGATAAGCTGTTTCTGCTCGTTCTGACGTCGTCAGGTTCTAATCCTGACGCCGTCAGGTTGTGATGACAGAAACTGGTCTGTTGCTTTTTCCTAGAAAAATTACATCTTTAGAATCTGGAAAAATTTCTGCAAAACATCCATTATGACTCGATACAAGCATTTGACTCCAACAAACACACAAATACATCAATTTCACTAATTGTAATTCTCATGTTCACGTTCTTTTAAAAACGTATGTAATCCTCCCTAAAATTATCCTTTTGTAAAATACCTTTATATGTAATTAAGACGAGGTTAAAGACAAAATAAAGCATTTTCACAAATTCAAACATGAGAATAAACAACAATGAAAAATATATATGATACACAAACAAGCAAACAATTAAGCATGGGTTGCCTCCCACGATGTGCTTTTCTTTTTTTATGAGTCTTGTAGCTAGACTCAAAGTCGTGCTCCTACGTGACTTCTTTACCGTTATTATTTTCTTTCATTAAGCCTTCATCATAAGGTTGTAAACGTTGTATGCTTACCGTGAATTCTCTCCCATCTTCGTCTAATATGATAACGGTTTCACTTTTTAGATTAGTCTCTTTCACCGTATAGGGTCCAAACCATCTTGGCTTATTCCTTCCTCTTAATGCTTTTAATCTTGATCTATAAAAAACACCTTTTCTCCATTCAAAATTTCTTTAGGGTTCTTTTGAGGCTGTGGCTCTGTGGTGTAGTTGTTCCTTAATTTTTTATCACGTTTCCATAATGTCGCATTTAACCCTTGACCCATGAAATCTCTAAGCCCTTTCTCCCATTCACTAATTTTCTTCTTAACTGTATTATTGGTGACCTGTGAATTTTTATCATTTATTTTCTCCATAATATTCAAAGGGTATCTCGGAACAATAGGTATCCTAACTTGTCCTTTACCACTTTTGAGTATCATGATACCCTTACCGCATTTGATGGTTGCCTTCCGGTGGCCAGAAAAGGTGTTCTAAGGATTAATGGCATGTTTTTATCTTCCTCAATATCTATGATTATGAAGTCTACCGGATAGACAATATTGGGAACCTCAATTAAGACATCCTCCGCTATTCCCATGGGATAAACATATGAGTGATTTGCTAAGGAAAGTCTAAGATTAGTCTTGGTTTGCTCCTCCTTAGTCAACTTACTATAGACTGATAGCGGCATTATGTTTACATCGGATCCCTGATCGGCTAAGGCATTTATATTCTCTAAGTCACCTATGCTACATGGTATTACGAAATTCCCTGAGATCTCTTGTTTCTTAGTTACTGGTTTTCTCAGAGTCAACTCGTACATAGGTCCCATAGGCATGGTGTCATATTCTTCTTCTTTTATTTCACCTAAGAGGGCTTTCCTAAGAACCTCATTGTACCTAAAGTTGTTCACTTGGTTAACAATTGTTTCCTTATTGATCTTATTCTTAAGGTAGTGTTTAATGATTTTGGGTTCATTATCAGTCTCAGCCTCATCCTTGTCCTTACTATCCTTGCTGCTCTCAGTATCCTTCGTCTCAACTACTCCATCCTCATCCGAAACAATGGAAATGGCGTTAACAAACGAAGTGGGGGAAGCGTGATCATCGTTTCTCACTAACACCTTCTCGGGAACCTTCGTCTTCGTGTACTCTTTCACCAAGTTCATCATCTCAGTCATTTTTGCCTACACCTCTTCCCTTTGCCTATAAACTTCTTCTTCGAATTTGGCTAATCTTTCCGAATGGGCTTCCATGTATATTCTCATTTGTGCTTTGAAGCTTGGTGAGAGTAGAATTGGAGAGGTAGTGTAGGACCTTAAATATATCAACCTTATCACTCGAATACCACGCTTACCACAAGAAGAACACGTATAACATAAACAGATGTTATGCGTAGAAAGATGAAGAGAAGAACTTGGTGACTTGAAGATATGTAAGGCGTATGTTTAGAGAGAAAGGGAGAAGAACATGAAAACAATATTTCATAAATAAAACACACACACACACACACACACACACTCAAGCACACCCCTCAAATGGGACTTTGAGGGGTATTTATACTACAAGATAAAACGCCCCATGGGCTTGGGCTTGGGCCTCGTGGACATGGATTGGATAACATCTTATACAAGGCTAGCTTAACATAACTTCTAGCCATTTAGCTTAGTCCAATCCACGAGCCCGTTGACTATTCTAATACGATATCTAACATACGTTACAAAGTTCCTAAACGTGAATGACCATCACTTCTAATAAGAATGTTACGGCTAACAATCTCCCCCTAAGGGGTGGTCATTCAAAAGATGCTCCATTTGATTAGGTCTTTAATTTCCTTGAGCTTGAACTTTGCGTGTAGATATAGAATAGTCTTGATTCTTTGTTCCGTCATGCTTTGTGATCAGTTAATGTGGTTGTCTGCCATTTGTCAACTTTGTTGGTTAGGTGTCTCCACGACTTTCTCCACCATGCTCACACTTCTATTTGACTATTAATTACCAATGATGTAGTTCTCGAGTCTTTATACTTTGTAGATTCTTTGACATTGACGAAGAATCATCTTTAACTTTGTGTTGCCTTTGATTTTGATGAGAACTTTCATGTGTTGTTGTTATGAGCATGTGCAGAATCTGCACGATCTCTTCCTTCCATGAGCATCCATAAGAAGAAAACATAAAAACATGGGTTAGAAGTAATCCAATAACACAAGTTTTAACTTGAGTGTGTTAACAAAGATATTGTGAAAACACGTCTCTAATTCTCACAAAGGCCATTCTGAACCGGAGTCCCACAAGTAGGATAACACGATATACAGTACATCTATAGCGGATGAGTCGAGGTACAATCAAGCATCACCCCACGATCGTAGACCGTTTAAGACACACTAAGCGTAATCCACGAGGAGTTACCGAAGTAACTGCTTGTCGGTCGCTGATGTTGACCCCGGCAGAGTTTCCATTCAATCATTGAAGATCACAGATATGAAACTTCTCATAAATGTTCTGGCAGATTGCTAAGATCTGCGTAGGACTCTAGAATGTATCACTTGTGTTCTTATTGTTGAACAACAAATGATGAAATGTCATGTGTTCTTATGAGATCTTTTAATGAATCTCGAGGCTCTAGACTCGATTAGTGCATTTTGGTTTCCTAAGCGGAGACTAGGGAGAAGGTCTCCTTCTTCAATATCAACGATCTCTAAGAGAAAGTCGATAGATTATGTAGGGTTCCCAGTGAGAATGAAACAAATCCTTTTAAGAGGAATTGAGTGGCTAGAAGGTTTAGTGCGGTCGTCCTTTGGGTCCATGACGTCTTTGTCTTCAATACCGGTGTCATCTAGTGACAACCAAGAGTGATGAATTGAACCCGTTTTACGCCTAAGGATGATTATGGAGGCTATTTATTTTCATCCTTTTCATTACTTTTCTTTTAATTCTTCAACCCTTCTTTCTTCTTTCTCACATTACTCCTTTTTCAATCATACCTAAGGACTTCTAGTTCTAAACTATTGGTGATGTCCTTGGGTAGATCCCTCCGACTCTGGCGGATCATAGGACAATTTCCTATCCTTAGTTACCTTATAACTCCATGACTGTCCTATTGTTGCCATAAAACCATTTTTCTTGAAAATCTCTCAAAGTGTTTTTGATAGAAAACATGTTTAGAACACTTCGAGAGTTTTATATTTTCGAAACACTCCCCTTCACATGTGCTTATAAGTTTTGATGTAAATCGCACATAGAGGGTAGAGTTCGCACTTTTGAATTGATTGACTTTAAATGAACAAGACCGATTCGAGACACGTTTACATCACTAGAGAACTAGCTTGAAATTATTACCCGTCTGGTCAAGTCCATAGAAAGTTTCTCGAGATGGTACATTATTCCTCGTCAATTCATTGGTTTCAACCGAGTCGAGCTCTTTTGAGATTCAAACAACGAACATTAAACTTTTTGATCACATTTTAATCACGTCTCCTCCCCTCAAAATAGCATATTCGTGATATTTTTATATCAACGGATTAAACAACATTTTAGAATCTTTTGGGAGACAAACGGATTTGATTTAAGCATGATTTTGGAACATTTTAGTTTTATACTCCCCTTTAATAAAGCATAATCAATTAAAGGGTTTTAGAGGAGTTATCTTGAGCACAAAATAATTTGAAAGATTTTGAAAATCTTTTTGAACAATCTTGACAAAGGTGCTCAAGATGATGATGATTTCTCACCAGTTTTAAATGTAGTGCACTGAAGCGTACACTTGATTTTTTCTTTAAAAACATGAGTTTTGATTTGAAATAATCAAAAGTCATCATTTTTGTCCGGGTTTCGTACTGAAGTATACGAAAGCCATCATGTTTTTAAGAAATTTTTGAGAAACGACATGTTTTAGAAAACATTTAAAGAACTCTCGCTCAAGCATCTGTATATGTCCGTATAATTGTTGAATGACATTTCTAGAAACGTATAGAATATTGATTATACGAGAGACATGTCGTGAGAAGAATATTTTTGGATTTTTGATTTTCTAATGTTTTTGTATTTTTTTTAAAGATTTTATATTTTTATATTTTGCTTTTGTTGGTTTTATAAAAGAAATGGAAAATCAATAATAGAAGATAGAAAGAATGAAGATGAAGAGTTTACATAATTGGAACCCTCTGATGAGGTGGGTTCAAAGATATTTGATGCACCTGCAACCAAAGACGAAGAGATTTCACAAATAACATTGTTAGAAGTATTTGATTCCTCACTCTGAGGGTGTTTACTATCAACGGTTGTAATGGTTTCTACTTCCTTATCCTGATGATTGTCACTATTATCTGTGTTGGTGCAAGTATCAAAAATCTTTCCTGTGGGAATCCATCTAAGACCTACTTTGTTGAAAACTTTTCCCGTGGGTATCCACCTAAGGTAAGATCTAGGAGTTGTTTTCTTTTCAGATGCAGCGGAAGACGCATTTTTAGAAAAACTACGTCCTAAAGAGATCCACCTAGTAGGTTTCTTATCCATGTTCATCTTATCAACGAGTTTGTTTCTGTTTGGTGTCTTAGTGGATGTACCTTGGCATCATGATTAGCTGAAAAGACACATTTTGGACATGTAGGACAGACATTCTTGTCAACATTCTTGTTTAGGACAGCTACTTTAACATTGTCACTACAGTCATATGAAAATTGTTTCTTGTTCGGAAAAGACTTAGAATCTCTAGTGTTGTTTTCTACATGCATAGCATTCTGCTTCCCGTAACTACTCTTAGATGCATGCCAATTCCTAGTTGTTTGATGGTTCCTAGGTAATGGTTTACAACTACTAGTATTGCCTTGAAATCTTATAGAATTCATCGCCTTAGATGTTGCACCTAAAATTCCGTCTTTTCGAGTCTGTGCCTTTTTCCTAGCTTCTTCTAGATAGTGATTGTGGACCATGTCTTTAGAACAAACAAATTCTTTAACAGGATGTTTGGTCACATTTCGTGTACTAGTCTTAGAAATGCCAGGTGTAAACACATTTTCTTTATCAAACATAGGTTTTTCAAAACCTTTGATAATTTGCTTTTTAATAGGCAAAGTCTATGGAGTGACTGTTTTTGACATATCATTTTTCTCATTGACTTTTGGAGGAAACTGAGAAATAGACATTTTTGGTTTGAAAACCGGTTTAGGAACATTTGTTTTCTCCTCAGTCAATGGTTTTGTAATCTTAGTATCCACTGCCTTTCCTTTTTGACAATCCAGCTGAGCCCTCAAAAGATCATTTTTCGCTTTCATGTCATTGTAGGCACGCTCATACGATAATTTGTCATACTTGCATTCCACAGTTTTTCGATCAAGTTTTTTAAAATATGAGACATTTTCTTTTTCAAGTTGTTCAAGAGCTTTTTCATATTTTGAGACAATTTCAGAGGTCTCAGACTGGAGTCTTTCATGATCTTCAACAGAATATGTTTGTAAAATAATGGACATAATACCAATGAGTCGAACATCTTGAAGAGAGATCATTTAACTTTTCCAAAACTTTGATGTGTTCAACACGGTCATTAACTTGCTTTACCGTGGATATATGGTCCTTGACAAAGTTAGTTGTTTCTTTCAAAATGCTTGTTCAAAATGAATTACCCTTGAGTTGATGTTATTCAATGAGGGCAATTTCGATTTCAAAAACTTTTATTTTCATTATCAAAACTATTAAAATGATGTTTGTTGTAATGTTGGTTTTAGTTTTAACATCTCTTGAAGATCCGCAATTCGAGTTTTCACATTGTCTAAAATACTTCTCGCATCACTTGTGTTAAAAGGATTGTTTGAAGACATTTGTTCAAGGTTCGAAAGAGATTTTGAGACAACAACTGGTTTTGAAACTTGTTTTGAAACAGGTGTTGACTCTTTGTTTGAAATACTTGGTGTGATGGAAAACTTTGACTTTTCTTTTTGATTAACAAAAGTAATTCCATTAATTTTGTTCCATTTGTTATAATCAATTGGTTTGATTTCGGATTTTTTGTTTCATTTTGATCTACTCTCCTCAGATAGTTCTAACGTTTCAAGAGAATCATGAGCAATTATGGGTTCATGCAAAGCATTTCCATTGTTCAAAACATTCTGTTCTTTCTTGAGGAAACAAGGAGGTTTGTTACCAAGAGCCATTTTTTGTGTTGTATGAAAGTACGGATTTGTTTGATTAATCAGCATTTTGGTTGATTTAGCTGAATGACCCGTTGTAACAAGCAAATTTTCCAATTTTTTGATTTTTTCATCTTTATCAAGAATTTCATCAAGAAGAGAATCTTCTCATTTTGAAAAATCAGTAATCAACTGTTTCTTCTCTTTTTCAAGATCAGAAAACATTGTTTTTTGTTTAGAAAGTTGGTCATTAAGTTCAGAAATTTCCACGTTTAAAGATTTAATTTTCAAGTTCAAATTAACATCAAGCGTGTTATACTTGATTTGCAATTGATTTTCTCTTAAAACGGATTCTCGATAACCAATTTCTAATTTTGACTCTTTGTTTTTGTGAAATTCAAAAGCTTTTGCGTTCTCCTTGTAACTCTCAAGCTCAGCGGTCAATTTAGCATTCGCGGCCTTAACTTCACGATTGACCGTTTTAACTTTCTCAATCTCAATACCACAATTATTGATTAATGTTTCAAAATAAGCACGTGTTTCCTCATCATTAGCACCATTCTGTTCACCTTGACCTCCATTAGGATCCATATATGGAGTTTCAGAGTTAACGTTGCTATTACCTTGCTCCCCCACATATGTGTCATAATAAGGTTCGGGAGACAAAGATTGTGGCTTCTCATGAGTGAATGGATTAACAACATTACTATAATTTGGTACCTCATTGAGTGGATCTGTGTCATAGACGGGAGTTGTGTCAAAAGTACCGCATGATGTTGTCTTCTGCTGGTTGACTGTAAGACAGTAGTTTGCATTATCGTTTGCTTTATCTACCCGTCTAGGATTCATGAATTCGTATTCCTCATCAGTCAACTCTATTCCCGATTCTTCTTTCAGTGCTAACATCAACATGTACTTGATCTTTGCAACACTCGGTATTGGTTTGACACGGCATTCTGAATCAAGATAACCCGAATCTTGGCTTTGAGGTTCGGAGGTAGCATTCTGAACCGAAGTCATAAAACAGTTATTGACATTTGGATATACCATATTCTGATTCACAATCTGACCCCCCTGATATCCAACATACTGCCCTGCATATTGCATCTGATTCCCCATTTGTATACTCGTAGCAAATGCATTCTGATTCCCAATAACATCAAACATGTGTCCTTCTTGACCCGTATTCATACTCGGTTGAGCAAACTGCGTTTTGAACTCTGAAATCCATGCATTGGAGAATGAGGCAATAGCATTTGTGAAAGCAGTTTTGAGACGATCTTCGTCAGTTGCCATTGATGAAGGTATGTATGATAAAGTTGATGTAGGATCGATTCAACGATAAAGGAGTTGTGTTTAATAAGGTATGGCCGTTTGAAGTTTTGCTGAAAATCTGACTCGTAAACTTGTTCTTAGGCGTAAAATTTTCTGTCCTAAAATTTGAAATTCACCATAAAATTCAATTCTAAGGTTGTATGAAAATTTTGAGTTTTGACAATTTTGACGCCAAATTTGACCGAAAAATTTGAATTTGGGTCAAAAAATTTGAATTTTTGACCAAAATTTTCCAAGTTATACCAAAATTTGAATCTCGCGTAAAAATTGAATGTTTAGACTCCCCTAAAATTTAAATTTTACTCAAGTTTTCCCGCCAAAAATTGAACGTTTAGACTCCCCTAAAATTTGATTTTTTTTAAAAGAAATCCTTAGGCGTAGAAAAATGCTTATGCGTAGACAGAAAAAGTTACGCGTAGAGACCAGTTATGCGTAAACAGTGAGCTTAGGCGTAGACGTTGGTGCTTAGGCGTAGGAAGCTTAGGCGTAAGAATTCCTTATGCGTAAAACCCAACTTACGCGTAACAAGAGATCTTACACGTAGGAATAGCTTACGCGTAAAACTAGGGTTTTGCCCAAAAATCCTTTACACTTATACTAGTGTAGAAGATATCCAAAGTCGAAGTGTTCCACAAACTTATCCAAGTGAGGGAAGCACTGAGTAACCGTTGTAGCTCGAAGAATCTGCACCAAAAGCTTATGCGTAAAAACTCAATTCTTACGCGTAGGAAACTAGGGTTTTGACTTTTTCTTACGTGTTGGATCGATGTACTCTAACCAAACTAACTTAAATAGCTTGTTTAAGGTTTAACAACCTCGGATAAATCCTAAGTTATTAACAATGAAACACTGAATAATCTTTATTAAGTATGCGGAATTTACTTAACAAATCTAAGAAGAATAACTTTTATTATTAACTCTAAATCTGCTTATTATGCAGATACTTCAACAACTCTAAGAATATTGAACTTTCTCTAAAACTCTAAATAATAACTTGTATGCAATCGTTAACTCTAAGACTAGTACATCTAATGCCAATCTAGGGGTCCTTTTATAGGCTCAAGGATAACCCTAGTCGGTTTACAAATTGTATCCTTGTACGACAAGTAATCTAATATAGAATATTCTAGAATTACAAGACTTTCTATAAATGAATAAAACAGTTCTTTGATCTTGCAGTACTTTGACTTCGTGCAAGATTTTGACTTTATCTTTAGCGATACTTTGAATCTTTGACTTTTCCGGTTCTTTGTCATTCTCAAAGACTTTATTAATCTTGACACTTTAACTGCTCAACACTTTCATATCCCAACAATCCTCCCTAACTTGAATTCTACTTGTTTGACTTCAAGTTCCTTTGTGAATTTATCTTTATCGACTTCATCTTTAAGAATGAGTTGTGTCTTTGTCTTTGGATTGTATCTTTGTAGTTTCGTGCTTAATCAAAATATCCTTAGAAATATTCTTTTACAAACATCATCCAAAGAAGCTCCATCTTTTCAAAGAACACAAAGAACATATGACAATTTGTACATTAATTCAGTTTAAGTTGCAGACTATTCTCATCACTTCCAGGTGTGTTAACTCCTGTGAGAGGTGAATCATTGAAAATTTAATGGTTGTTGATCTCTTTACCAAAGCCATTAACTTTGGAGTAGCCGAATGTTTTGGTGTATAAGACCATGGTACATTGATAACCATATGATTTTTAGCAAATCACCAGCTATCAACAGATTTGTTTTGTCTTTACCAAAAGCTATACCCTTCTAGACTAGTTAGTTCTTTTATCTAATGGTGAACTAATTACCAATAATGGTTTTTCCACAGCCTTTACCACAAGCCATTTTCCTGTGGGCTAGCCAACTCTTCACATTTACTGAGATGGTGAGTTGATTACCATCCAACTTATTAGCAAGTTGTCAACTAAAAACGGATTTGAGATATCTTTACCAGAGTCGTTTGCTCATGGATTAGCCAATCCTTTTGTAACCATGGTGGATTGATAACCTATTGATGTTACCATCTCAAAAACCATTTATTCAACCTTTGTTTCAAAATATTTGCTACTTAACAAAGGTTTCTTCAAAATCATTTAATCGGTTAAAAGTCGCAAGCGATACTTTGATTAAAATATTGTTTGATGAGCGATACTTTGAATAAAGTCTTGTTTTATCAAAAATAATTTATTCAATGAAAATTCATACCGCTTATTCATCATCATCGACCATAGTAGTCCGGTTGATAAGCAGTTGATGACCATACAAGCAATTTCATTATCCTCTTCAACTTCCATTACATGCTCTAACATCCTTCTCATAAGCTCAACAATGAAGAGGGTATCTTCTATCTCGCAAACATGTGAATCATTGTTCCATTTTCCACTCTAGAACATGTACACCGATTCTTTAAAGAATCTCCACTAACAATTTCCAGCCTCTTGATTCTTCCAAATTTCATCATCGCTCGTTCTTGATTTCCCATGCGGTTGTGAGATCTCCAAGTAAAACTAAACCAATTCCTTCGATGGATGATGTTCAAAGTAATCTTTCACCACATGATATAAATAGAATAGATCCACTCTATCTATGATATGCAATAAATCCCATAGCCTCGTTGAACACTCAAGCTTTCATCTTCTCTATGAAACATCGATAGCTTCCATCTTTAGATTCCACAACTTCAAAAGAAATAATCGAGATATGTTCATCTTCATGTCAAGATCTTCTCCGGAATATTCAAAATCTACTATTCGAGATAATTTCTTAGTTCATCCCTAGTTTCGCATCTTAACTCAACTTTTTCTTTCTTTGAAAACCGTATATCTTCAACTTCGCTTTTCCTTTTCTTTTAAACTTTTCTTTCTTTCTGCTTGGTCCAAGTAGCTTCATCTTTATAATCTTTGATGCTTGCAACATCCTTCTTATAAGCCTCTGTCTCAACATCATATAATCTTTTCATATCAACATAATTCAACCGCAATCCTTTATATCCTCGACCTTTCAAATAAGCCATCATTGCATTCCTTTCTTTAGCAAGATTTGGTCTTCTAGGTATAAAAGAAACAGAGCAGTGATCAGAATGGTTCAAAGATCTTCAAGATTCAATTCTTCTTGTAATTTCCTAGTCGCTTCTTCATTTATTGCCTCTTCATTAGTAACTTCACCACTACTTGAAAGATTAAGTTCTTCTTGCACTTTTCTAGTCTGACCTCATTCCTAGCAACTTCAATTACTCTAAGATCTGCCAAAGTTAGCTTTTTCTTCTTAGTTTCTATCAACTTGCCTTTACCTTTATCCTTATGATCTATTGCAGGTTGAGAAGCTCTTGGTTGTTCCTCTGCAACTTCAGCAATAGTAACACTCCTTGGCTTTGATAAATCATGCAATATTTCAGCAATAGTTTCATCATCACTTGCAGTTCTTATAGGTTTGTGTGTATCAGCTTCTTCTGGTATGGCATTTGTTGAAGGACCAGCTTGTTCTTCATGAATAACAACTGAAGGACCAACTTCCTCTTCAAAATCTAATACTCTTGGAGTAATTAACTCTTGTCTGAAGGTTCCATGAAAAGCAGTACTTTGTTGTTCAGTACCTTGATCTTTTTTCTCCTTAACATCATCTTCTTTCAAAATCGTTTCTTCTAAATTCCTCCCCAATTGGACAGAAGATGATTTATGAACCTTTTTGCCTTTGGTTTTCTTCTTGAATTCCCTAACATGTCGTCCTTGCTTCCTTTGAGATTTGACCCATAGACGATGATGTTGAACCAATGGCCAGACAAAATTTTTGAGTCTTCTAAATTTAAGATTCAATCTCTTAATTTTTGTAGCCTGATCTTCAAACGATTTCTTCAACCTTGTCAATTCCTTGTTAAAGCATAGTTGTTGAGAACTTGACCCTCGTGCTCCATAGAGACCGCATCTCCTTCAGATGGTGAGTGTGCTTCTTGATGAGAAGCATGTACAGATACTTGTGGAGATTGTGGAGGTGTAATCGCAATATGCTCTTGAACTTGAAAGACTTTGGGAAGCAAGACCTTGTGATGTAGTACGTTTTGATTCAAGATTTTAGGATGCGGTACCGAGAAGCGATATCTTGTGGAGAAGCGATAGTTTCTTCTTCATTACTTTCTGCCTTCATCACGAATAGCACGAACAACCTCCAAGATTGAAGCGCTTAATGAAGTGTGTCTTCCAAAGTGAATAAATCACTTTTCCTCTCCATAAACGTAAAATCTTTGCTTGATGTACCACAACCGGTAATAAACTTGTAGGTTTAGGTATATCGACCAAGTTGTTTGTTTAAGAAAACTTGTATAAACCTAGGATACATCAACCATTTGGATCCATGTGAAATATGTGAGAGCATCCCATCAAGAATTAGCCTTGAAAAATTGAAAATACGATTAGTAGCTAACCCAACAATAGCAGATGCTATATTTGACCCAAACTGCTCCCATGCATTACTTTTAGCACTTATGCAGTGAAGCAACACATGAACCAAAAACTTCCAATGAGGACAAAATAAGGGTTTCTGAATGTTTGTTACATTAAGGACCCTTCATAGCCAATGTCCCTAAATGTATCCCAAATCGCTTGTTTATCAAAACGAATAGCCCTTCTTCATCATTAAACAATAAGTCTTCTCTAATAGAGGCTTCAGTAATCTTCACAGCTTCTTCCAAAGAATCGTTGATCGAACATAAAATTCATCATTCTCCATATTATCCCTAGCATTAGCCCAAAAGTCTTGAATCCAGGGTTCAATTATATCTGGCTCCACTAAAAGAGCATAACTGATTGGCGACCCAGTAAGATAATCAATTATATCATGAAAAACCTCATTAGATTTAGTCTTGTCTAAATTCGCCACCATGTTGTGCTTGAAAATAGTATTACGATTCGCCATTGTTGATTATGTAAGCACAATAAGAGATATAATCGAATAATAAAGAGGTGGTGAGAGAAATATGGAAAAGATATGAGAATATCAAGATGAGAGGGAAAATCGGAGAGTAGTTATTTATAGGTGAGATTTGAAAATCACACCATAATAACAAAGTTACCGTTAGTAGTAATTACCCTCAATATTACCGTTGGAACAAGATTTAATAAGACAAACAAGACTTTCCATGTGTGCAATACTTTCCCAAGCAGTACTTTCCAAGCAGTACTTTCCAAGCAGTACTTTCATAAAAAACAGTACTTTTCCAAATTCCTCAGAATAAGCTAAGTATACATAAATATCCTCCCCTCAAGCAATGCACAGGACTATACTAATACTAAATAGTTAATCATGCACAGGAATAAGCTCTGATACCACTTGTTGGATCGATGTACTCTAACCAAACTAACTTAAATAGCTTGTTTAAGGTTTAACAACCTCTGATAAATCCTAAGTTATTAACAATGAAACACTGAATAATCTTTATTAAGTATGCGGAATTTACTTAACAAATCTAAGAAGAATAACTTTTATTATTAACTCTAAATCTGCTTATTATGCAGATACTTCAACAACTCTAAAAATATTGAACTTTCTCTAAAACTCTAAATAATAACTTGTAAGCAATCGTTAACTCTAAGACTCGTACATCTAATGCCAATCTAGGGGTCCTTTTATAGGCTTAAGGATAACCCTAGTCGGTTTACAAATTGTATCCTTGTACGACAAGTAATCTAATATAGAATATTCTAGAATTACAAGACTTTCTATAAACGAATAAAACAGTTCATTGATCTTGCGAGACTTTGACTTCGTGTGCGACTTTGACTTTATCTTTAGCAAGATTTGACTCTTTGACTTTTCCAGTTCTTTGTCATTCTGCAGTACTTTATTAATCTTCAACACTTTAACTGTTCAGCACTTTCATATCCCAACATTACGTGTAAAAAGAGGGTTTTGACTTTTCTGTACTTGATTTTTCTTACGCGTAAAACAGCCCAGATTTTGCAAAAACGCTACTTTTCACCCAAAAACACGTTTCCAAATGATTTCTTTTGCACAAACTTCTTCCAAAACACTTAAAGATCAATAAAGTCTACAATTTTAACCTTAAAACCTTGTTAAAATCAAAGCTTTATGCCAAAAGCTCACATTTTGAGACAAAAAACACAACTTTCTTGTAAAACTTTAACAAATAACATAACACAAACACTCCTAAACCATTGTTAGGTGATTGATACCAATTGTAGGACCTTAAATATATCAACCTTATCACTCGAATACCATGCTTACCACAAGAAGAACATGTATAACATAAACAGATGTTATGCGTAGAAAGATGAAGAGAAGAACTTGGTGACTTGAAGATATGTAAGGCGTATGTTTAGAGAGAAAGGGAGAAGAACATGAAAACAATATTTCATAAATAAAACACACACACACACACACACACACTCAAGCACACCCCTCAAATGAGACTTTGAGGGGTATTTATACTACAAGATAAAACGCCCCATGGGCTTGGGCTTGGGCCTCGTGGACATGGATTGGATAACATCTTATACAAGGCTAGCTTAACATAACTTCTAGCCATTTAGCTTAGTCCAATCCACGAGCCCGTTGACTATTCTAATACGATATCTAACACACGTTACAAAGTTCCTAAACTTGAATGACCATCACTTCTAATAAGAATGTTACAGCTAACATGTAGAATAGAAGCGCCGTACAGAATTGGGATTTTGTTCATGGCTTGGTGATTCAGAGAGAGGTGTTGGGTGGTTGGTGGAGTTAATTGAATTAACCGTTGCTCGATGGATTGGTCCAGGTTCTTTCTTTTGCCTTTCAATTAGATAGTCGATCCTTCTCTCAAGAGCACTAACTTGCTCTTCGATAGTGTTGGAGTGCTCATGAGGAATTGATATGGCATTTACCATTCTTATGGGGGTGTCATGAGATTCACTCCAATCTTCGTAGCTTTGACTGGCAAGCTCTTCTATTATATCCAGGATTCTTCCGCGTTGAGATTCCTGAGCCTTCCACCGGCCGGTTGGTCAATGGATCGCTTGGTGAGGAAGTTGGCATGATCGTAAAAGATTTGGACTTTAAGCCAAAGATCAATGCCGTGATGAGGGACTTTATGGAGCAAGTCCTTGAATCGAGTCCATGCCTCGTAGAGAGATTCGCCTTGACATTGTTGGAATGTCAAGATGTCCTTCCTAAGTTTGGTAGTTCTCCCCGGTGGGAAAAATTGGGCAAGGAAACGAGTAGTGAGATCATCCTACCTTGAGATGGATCCGGCGGGAAGTCACTCAAGCCAATTACTAGCTTGGTCCCGTAGAGAGAATTGGAAGAGACGCAAGCACGTGGTCTCCCGTGTGGTAGCATCAAGGTTGATGGAATCAACGATTTTAAGGAAGTCCTTGAGATGCTGATTAGGATCTTCGGAACGAAGTCCATGGAATGCACATCCGTTTTGCACCAACCGGATGGTGTCGGATCGCAGGGCCGTAGTTTGAGCTTGATCGGAGAGCTCAATGGTGTTCCTATAGCCTTGGTGGCTCGGTCTAGAGTATTCACCAAGAGTACGGCCTCTTGGCGGGTCAATTGGTGGTGGGTCGATGGGGATTGGGTGATGAGGTGGCGGGTTATCACCTTCCATGATGAAAAGTGATGGGGCTACGAACAAAGTCACGAAGAAGGGGGATAGACAACAAGGAAGCTAAAAATGAGAAAAAATATCACTTGATAGGAATCAAGCAAGGGAACCTAAACGAGATAGAAATCTAACTAGCTATTCTATTCCCCGGCAGTGGCGCCAAAAAGATGTTGCGCGCGTCTGAGCGCTGCTCGGGTCAAAGGAACTTCCTTTTAAATCGAAAGGTGTTTTCAACACCCTAGGCAGTGAACCTAATCGTTGTAGTGTAGTATTGGGTAAGCCTCGGGTATTGATATCGTTAGCTAGGGGAATAGGAATGCTAGCAAGAGTGTACTACGCTAAAGCGGGGTTGAGGATGATTCTTTTTTATCTTTTATATATTTTTTAGAAAGCTAAGGGAAAAATCTCGGAGCAATGGATTTGGAGGGGGTACTTCTACCGATTACTTCTACTATTCTAATTATCTATTACTACGGGTGGCTATGTCTTTTTGATTGTGTGCTCGTACGATGATTAAAAATGTGTTTACCTAGAGACTATTACTCCCTAGTTATCTTTTATTGTTGGTTGAATTCTCACGTCCTTATTCTTAACGCGTTATGTGTTCTAAGGTCATAGGGTGTGCCTTTTTCCCTAACTCTTTGAGACTACCTTAAGGTTATTGCCTAAGAAATCCGCTAGATGTTTCATAAACTAACTTTAAGGTTATCTTTGTAGACTACGAAATCCTCTAAGTGATTCATAAACTAATGTTCACAAAGATTACTCAAGCATTTAAACACAACGATAGCCTAATTGCACTCCTAAGCTATTTACAATTAAGAAAAAGAGACAACCAATCGATAATTAACAACTAGGTTTCATAGATCTAAGTAAACACACAAGAAATTTAGCCGGACATGTTAAACAAGCAAGCATACACACATTAAATGGAAGACATATTTATACTAATGGAATAAAAAACTTATCTTGATGTGTATAATAGGGTTTGGGACCCTAAGATACTGTCCAAGTTGGACTACAAACATTTAGGGTTTTTACTCCACAAGTCTACCTCCTAAAATACTGAAAAATCGAATTATATATATAGATTTACACTTGCGATGGCGTCGCCTTATAGGTGGGACGGCGTCAACTTCAGCAGGGACGTCGTCTGATTCTGGATCTGGGCCGTCTGAGATGAAAAGTCTTAGTGACGCCCTTCCTCTTCAAAGCCTGACGTCGTCAGGTGTATTTGAGAAAAAAGTCTACTGAGCCGTCAGGTGCATCTATTATCAATTCTTTAGAGGGGGACGGCGTCGCCCTTTAGTTGGGACGCCGTCAACTTCAGTTTCAACATCTTAAGTGGCTTCTATCTTGACTTTTCTATTTTCTTCATGTATTCACTCCTTTTCGTCCAAATATGCATCATTCCAGCATTTTGCTTCCAAGAGACCTAAAAAGTGAAAAAGAACAAAATTAAGCAGTAACGGATATAAAAGAGGGTGATTAAGGGCTTAAATGACCCCTTAAAAGTGTACGTTTTAAATCCTTATCAATGACCAAATGTATATACTTTACAAAAATAACATGTATTCTTATCATTTTACTTATGATAACTTTATATTTGTTATCAACAAAACATAACGAGATCGCTAAATATGAATAAATATTTTTACGGTTTATTTGTATTAACACAGCCCTCCTTACAATTCCTCCTCCAAAATTCTCTTGCTGCACTGTCCCATTTCATTATGACTTATGAAGCTATCAATTGTTGCTTCATGTCTCCACAGCCTAATGTTGAATCTGCTTGTGCACTACTTCAGCATAAGGCGTCACAGAGAGGGGTGTTTGGTAATCTGAATTATGCTGGTGTGGAAACTACTACTATGTACAACAAGGTTGAGAACAAATAAAAGTGCTCAATATGTGGTTACAAGTGGCACCCTGTAGATAAATGCTAGGAAAAATAGGGTATCCTGCATCGCATTACAAGTCTAAACAGAATCAGCATAAAGCTAAATCCAAGCATGCACATGGATCAGTGAAGAAAAATGCAGCAGTTGTTGGATCTGGGAATGTGATATTCACTTGAAAACAATTTGAGCAATTGATGATAAGCCTTCCTCACTTCAATGCTCAAAATGTCAGCAAAGGGGGAGATTCAAATGAGGAGTTGGATCACCACTTTGTGGCAGGTATATCACTAGTACAAAAACGGGATTTGGTCACACATGGTCGAAATGGAACGGCCATACATTCGCATATTTGTGTGGCAGAAGGTACAAAAATTGACAACTTTTACTAATTGGTCACACATGAAAATTTTGATTGTGTGACCATTAGAACTGTATTGCCACACAATTGAACATTGTGTGGCTAAAGGTATCTGGTGATTTTGTTTCTGATAATTTAGCCACATATGAATTTAGAACGTGTGACAAATACAAGTAACCTTGATGCGTTAGTCACATGAAGTAATTTTTTGTGTGTCTAAATCATAGAGTCAAGTTTTGTCACACATTATTTAAGGGTGACTGATATGTTTTGCCAACTCTTTAGCCACATCTGAAATTGGAACGAGTGACAAATGAAAAGTAAGGTTGAAGCATTAGTCACGATATACATATAAATAGTGACAAATATATGTCACACACTTGAACACTGTGACCAAATGCCATATATCGTCACACTAAATGTTTTGTCACACATTCGTTAAGTGTAGCCAAAATCCAGTACATATGTTCACGTAAGTTAATATGTGTGTTTAAAGTTTAGTTTGTGTTAGCTTGCCAAAAGCTAATCTATAAAGTCACATTTACTACTAACACTGTGACCAAATGCCATATATGGTCACACTAAACGTTTTGTCACACATATTATTTAAGTGTAGCCAAAATCCACTACATATGGTCAAATAACTTAATATGTGGCCATTGGATGATCAATAGTCACTCAAAATACACGTTTCTTCACTTTAAACACCATATGGTCACACTTATTAACACTTTTAGCCACTTTATGGTTAATTGTATGTGACTAAATACCCAAAACAAACATGCTTTGTGTGACTAAATGTTAGAAAATGCCACACAAACATAAAATTCATGTGGCCATTGGATGATCAATAGTCACACAAAATACACGTTTCTTCACTTGAAACACCATATGGTCACACTTATTAACACTTTTAGCCACTTTATATATGATTAATTGTATTTGACTAAATACCCAAAACAAACATGCTTTGTGTGACTAAATGTTAGAAAAGGCCACACAAACATAAATTTGATGTGGCCATTGGATGATCAATAGTCACAGAAACTACACGTTTCTTCACTTTAAACACCATATGGTCAAGTTTGTTGCATTTATTGTGCTGTTACTACAAATGTGGGTTTGTAGGTGATGGCTTTTATAGTCACATTGATATGCACACACAAACACACACATTAACACTTGTGCAACACCACAATCTACTAAACTTGGATAAATCCAAACTAATTATATACATGAATAACTCGTTAACAACAAGTACTTGATTGTTAATGCGGAATCTTAACAACACGTAAGAAGAACACAAATACTATTTCACTAATAAACTTCTTTTATTAATATTTCTATTCGTCTATGTACAAGTTCATTTCACTATACTTTAGGGTTCCTTTATACACTTAGGAAAACCTAGTATACAAAACATGTATAAGGATATAGATATCTCTTCCTAAGATATCTCTACACGTACATATCCTTCCCTAACCTCTAATAAACTATTTTGTTTTTCATAAATGTAACTAACTACTTAATACTACCGGACTTAATCGTTATACTACCAAGATATTGTTGTTGAGCTTTTGATTCAATTAATCTCAAAAGTCGATAGCATGCATCATCCTTTCTTTCACCAAACAACTTCTTCTCAAGCATAGCCCGAAAATCTGTTTGGAAGTGGATACTCCACTCGTAAGCATATAAAGAATTGCGCTTTCTAATTCCAAACAAAGCACCGACAAGTGTGGAAATATATCCATATGATCACTTGTTCTTGACAGCCGCCCACATTTCATCATCAAGATCCGGTGTCTCAAACATGGTCTTCAAGTCACCCCTGAGGACTCTTTCAAATTCCTCTTCGTGTCTCTTGTCACCATGCTTCTATCATCACCGGTACATGGTCTTCAAATCATCACCGACAAATCACTAATAAACCGGAAAGTTCACACAGATAGTGTCTGTGTGATTTTCCCTTACTATCGTGTAAACTACCTTTTTCCCATTTTTGATGATCCAACCTTTGCAATCTTAGCGTAAAGTGTCGAACACCGTAGGAATGGAGCCCATGGTAAATTCTTCCGATGACGGTTCATCAACCTTATCCTTCATGTACTCTTCCACTTCCTTCTTAACCTTTGTCTTATCCTTTTCACTCCTTTCTTTCCAAAGGATTTCTTCCTTGTCATATTTACAACCGGTTGCTTAACCTCGCCTTCCTCCTCTTTCTTTACTGATTTTGGCTTATCACCAAGTTTTTCACCAAAGAACCTTTTCGCCTCGCAATCTTCGCTTCTTAGCATCCTTTGGTTGAAGATTGTAACCCTTCCTTTTAAGCGTTGAAGCTTCCAACCTGAATCCATTGGAATAAATCTTTTATTTTGGTACACTACTTTTTCAAATTATGCTTTTAGATCATTAGCCTTCAATTTCCTTAACTGGCCTAACTTCCAGGTAGGATTCCCTTGATTTTTGATGTAGTGGATCATATAATCCCTTTGCTCAGCTTTGGTCAAGGGTCTGTGCATCCTTTCTCTTTGTCTCTGTTCTCTGAGAAGCCTCTTCTTCTCATTAATCATCTCAACCATTTTCCTTGCATAGTCTTCTCCCCCAATATCAGGAAGGATATCTCTGTTTACTAATAATCGGTCCTTTATAGTATCCCATTCTTCATCGATGTAGAATTTGGCGATTCCGCAATTTCATCTTTCCTTTTCATTTGGTCTTCGCAATTACGTTCCTCCAAACAGATTTCTTGCAATCGACTCATCATTCAATGTTTGTTCTCGCGCGCTTAGCTTCTGCATTTCATCCTCTGCTTGAATCCTAGCAATCTCAGCTAAGCTAGCTTCCTCTTCTGTGAGTTGCTTTTTGGTCTTCACTGGCTCAGAAGATTCTTGCACTATTCCTGTTAGGTCACCATATATGTAACACAAGCATCAATATAAGAAATAGATAAGAGAGATAGATCGGATGAACACCCAAACACAAAACACAAATGAAATGAAGAAAGGTTATGCGTAGGAAATGAGTAAGAGTGAACAACCAACCTTCAATAGAAGGTTTACAAGAGTATTTATAGGAGGGAACTAGGGCAACACACCAAGTTCCCATCCTTTCCTTATTAGGCTTGGACCAAGGCTTATGGGCCTTCTACATAAGCCTTAGTTTAATAATAAATATAAAGGCCATATTAAGCTAACTATTACATATGAATCACTAACACTTGAATTAAGGTTTAGGAGTGATTCCAACAATCTCCCCCTAAGTGTTGGTGATGAATGAAAGAGTGATAAACATTGTAGGTGCTGATGTAATAGTAGCTTTGATGTCTTCTGACATTCTTCTTTCTTGTGAGAAGAAGTGTCTTGATTCGAACAATCTCCCTAGTGTAGAGAAATTGTTTCCTTTGAAGTATTCTGCTTTGACGTCAATATTTTCTTTGTTCTTTGATCTTTGCTCTTTGTGATGGTAGTGATAGTATGTTGTTGTTGTCTCCATCAGTCCGCTTTCGTTGCTCGGTGTTCCACATCTTTCTCCAACATGCTCACACGCTATTTAACGTTGGATTTCAAGATCGATGAAGTTCTCTTAGTCTTTAAACTTTGTAGATTCTTTGACTTTGACGAAGAATCATTCGACTTTATGTTGCCTTTTGAGAGAACTTCCATTAGTGATTTTGTTGGTATGAGCATGTGAAGAATCACACGATCATCCGCTCGAGAGCTTCCATAAGAAGAAAACATAAGAAAGGTTAGTAATAAGCGGATTCCAAAGACTTACAAGTTTGAACTTCGAGAGTGTTAACAACATAGTGTGAAAACACAACTCTAATTCTCACAAAGGTTGTTCTGAACCTGAGTCCCACAAGTGAGATAACGCGATGTACCAAGTACACCTACAGTTCGGATGAGTCGAGGTACACCAAGCATCACCTCACGATCAGACCGTTTGAGACACACTAAGCATAATCCACGGGAGTTACCAAGTAACTTCCGTTGTGGTCGTTTGATGTTGACCTGGCAGAGTTTCCATTCAATCACCGAGGATCACATATGTGAACCTCTCATAAATGTTCTCGACAGATTGCTAAGATATGTGAAGGACACGATAATATATCACTTGCGTTCTTATTATTGAACGACAAGCGATGATTTGTCAAGTGTACCTAAGAGATCTTTTGATGAATCTCTTGGCTCTAGACTCAATAGTGCACTTTGGTTTTCCTGAGCGGAGACTAAGGAGATGGTCTCCTTCTTCAATACCATCAATCTCTAAGAGAAAGCCGATAGTTTTCGTAGGGTTCCCTGTGAGAATGAAACAAGCTTATGTTGAGAGGAGCTTGAGTGGTTAAAAAGGTTTAGTGCATGCGTCACTGGGTCCATGACGACTTTTAATCTTCAATACCGGTGTCACTAAGTGACAATCGAGTATATGAATTGAACCCTTGTCCGCCTAAGTTGAATAACTGAGGGCTATTTCTTTTCACCCTTTCTTTGCTTTTCTTTTAATTCTTCAACTCCTTCTTTCTCCTATTCTTATTTTCTCCTTTTTATAATCATACCTAAGGACTTCTAAGTACTAACTATTTGTGATGTCCTTGGGTAGATCCCTCCGGCTCTGGCGGATCATAGGACGGTTATTCCTAACCTTAGTCACCTTATAACTCCATGACTAACCTATGTTGCCATAAAACCATTTACTTGAAAATCTCTCAAAGTGTTTTTGAATGAAAAACATTTTGTACCAATGTGAGAGTTTTATCTTTTAGCGTAAATACTCCCCTACACGTGCTTAAGTGTTTAGACAAATCGCACGGTGAGAGAAGAGCGCTTTTGAATTAATCGACTCAAGATGATAATCATCCGCGAGACACGGTTACGTTGCATAGTTAAAGAGTTACATTGTCGGTTTTAGGTGACAACTAGCTCTAATAACTTCCTTGAAGGTGTGAACAAACCTCGAAAGGTTGTCAAACCCACAAAGTTCATGTCTATCAAGAGCTTCTCGAATAGGTACAATTTACTTGGATAAGTCTTTGGAAGACAAATCTTTTCAATGTATGACCTGCTCGATCCCGTCAATTCATGGGTTAAGTCTTTTCACACGACGATTCAATAGCAAATCAACATATTTCTTATCACAATAATTTTCTCCCCCTAAAAAATGGCATATAAAGTTATTTTTGATAACGTTTTGATATTAAATATGACCATTTTGAGTTTTGTGGGAAGATTTCCAGGAAGAACATTTTGTTTGAACAAAGATTGTAGCAAATACTCCCCCTCAAGAAGTAATACTAACTTTTGAGGTTTTGAAAAACGTAAGGGGAAGTACTTGTTCTTTTGAGAAAAACTTTGAAAAGTGAAAGTTTTGATAAGTTTTACTCAAAAGTAAGAAGCTTTCGCTCCTTTTATAGGATTGTGGCACTGAAGCATACCACAGGGTCCTTTCATTACAAGAACGGGTTGTACACTGTTATGTGTGCACAAGCCATTTTCATTTAATAATCACACATCCAAATCAATATAGATAATGAAACAGTTTAAGGGGTACCAGGAAGTTCAGGTAGCCCAGTAATAACTCCAGGAATGCGAACTGGGCGTTGATAGCCTGTGAGAGAAATCCTGGGACGACCACCTACGAAGCTCTCCAATGTTCTCGAATCGTCCTTCAGACAACCTTTCATCGATCCGAGTGATGATCCTCTTAACATCCCTTTTCTCCTTAGAATTCCATCTTTTCTTCGACCCGATGCCTTCATGTATCTCCTTTAACCGATAAGCTAACCCATCCCTGAATTTCTTCAGTGTGTGATCTCTAAACTTATGAAGATCTCTACACACCATCAAACGGTTGCGATGTAGGTCACTACGGTAAACTACTCCAAACGGTTTGCTGATGAGAGTGTATTATGGAAGATGGTTGATGTCAGGAAGTTCTAGCTGGGGTCTGGTGAAGTTGACACGTGTTTGATACGATTCAACGGCAAGTTGCAAGTCTTCTACACGTTCCTGGATCACTATGCTTCTGATGAAGATGAGTACGAACTTGATGTATTCACGTTGGATTTTAGTCGATAATTGTCTCATTCTTCCCCGCACCTTGGCAAGGCACGGATCTTCAATGTCGTGAGAGACAAATTCGAAAGTCCGCTTCACGTAAATCATAGTCCCTTTCGCCTTGTCTTTTGACCACGATATTCTTGAGGAAAGTGTAATCCCATTTAGACGAGAGAGCTACATGCTTAACAAAGAACGATCCCATTATCACCGTACACTTCATGTTTAGACCTTCAACTGGGCAGCTTTTGTAATAGATTCTTCATGCTCCTACCGATGGTGAATCCCATACATTACATCGATGTCATACTATTCCACGCTGTTGGCAAACATGTGGGTAGCATTTTGCTCAATGGCTATACAGTTGGTGTATATGGCTGCCGGGAACGGAAGTGTAAGTGATGTAGCGTATTTCTTTGAACCATCGCTACCGTGTAGAAGAAATTCCAGGTCATTGTTGAAGAAGTATCATGTAACATATTGGATTTCATAAACACACAAATAAGCTCAACAATGGATCGAATAGTATAGAGTTTAGAGAGAGAAAGTGGGATCCTTTCTAGAGAGAAAGTGAAAGAAAACATAGAAGGTTAGATTAAGATGAATGAAGGTCCAACCTCTACCTGGGAGGTAGAGGGTATATATAGTTACAAACTAAACGTCCTCCTTCTGATCGTGGATCGTGCATACAAGGGTAAAGACCCGTCCTTCCTCCACGGTGTTGCTCTAAACTAAATAACTAACTAATAAAACAAGAATAACGATATGTCTACGAGCTAACTTATGCTAGATTATATTTGGGGTGACCGACTCTTCACTATGGAATTTCTAATTCCTAACAATCTCCCCAAGGAGGTCACCCCATATTTTACATTTCAATCCTAGCATTCTATTTAATCTTCGCCTTGAGCTCGAGACATTAATTCTTCAACATCTCGCATCTTTGTGCTTTTGCAAGGATACTTTAAAGTCCGATAACTTTGTACTTTAAGTGGAGGTCTTTGAACCGATCCACATCATTGATGATCTTCGAGCTTTCATTGAGATCATCACCACAAGAAATCTCGGATCACCCTTTATTGTGTTGCCATCATATGAATTTGTGACTTTTGGACCGACATGCTCACACATTCGGATCATGACATCTTTCCATCGAGTAGCGGAAGCTTTATCGGTTCATGATATTTGTAGCAACAGAAGCGTAATCATAGTATAAAAATATCGTAACCGTGTTATGTAGATATGCACCACCATGATTTCTTCAATTAAGTGTGATGTCGTGAGCATGCGGCTTTGATTGACCGCTCAATTCGATCACCGCAACCGTCCAAATGTACCGCAAACAACATAGCAATAAAACACACGAAAGTGTCTTTGATCACTTCGTTGAATTGAGGTACACGCCCACGGTTCCTCGCTGATCAAGACAAGTACCGCTCGTGATCGTAGGATTCCTAAGAATCTCCTTGACAGGGTTTCGCAATGCTTCTAGCCGTTCTCAAACCGAACGCCTCAAAGAAGACAACACGGAGTGAGTGAACCAAAGAAATTGAGATTCACCGATTGATGAAAATGATTTGAAAACAATCGCGTATTGCTTGAAGAAAGAGTTTTGCAATACGACGAAGGTTTTATGAGAAAGATCAATTTTCAAACAAAATACTTTTGTATTAGAGAATGAGTACACATTCGACGTGCTAGTGAAAAGAAGAGATTCGACATCGAACGGTTTTTCTAAAAGTATTTTTCAATCGAGATACTTTTGAATTTGAAAGCATAAGTACACATTCGACGTGCTATAGAAAAGAAGGTTTGCACATCGAACGGTTTTTCCAAAAGTATTCGTCAATTCCATTCTCGACCAAGGTTGATTCAGTTTGAATCTCCCATCGCTTTCTATCCGCTTGTCACAAGCTTGATCTTACGAGAAGATCTCACATGTCACCCACCAAGAGCTTGTTTGATGTTGGCTCTGAAGGATTTCCATCTTCATCGTGAATACTTTTACATACCACTCGGATGTTCGCAAAACCACAAGGATAATGCGAGGACTCTTAATATATTCTTACTTTCCACATTGTGTGAAACAAAGAAGTTTTCATTAATTTTGTGTCCTAATGAGATATTGTGGATGATCTCTTGGCTCTAGACTCAATAGTGCACATTTGGTTCTCGTGTTTGGAGACTAGGGAGAGGTCTCCTTCTTCAATATCAACAATCTATAAGAGAAAGTCGATAGATAATGTCGGTTCCCGTGAGAATGAAACAAGCCCTTTAAGAGGAACTTGAGTGGCTTGGGAAGTTAGGTGCAAGGTCCATCGGGTCCATGACGCCTTGTCTTCAATACCGTGTTACCTTGGTAACAACCAAGAGTATATGTATTGAACCCGGTTAGTGCCCTAAGGTTGAATTATTGAGGGCTATTTCTTTTCACCCTTTTCTCATTTCACTTCTTTTCATTCTTCAACCCTTCAAGCTTACCGAGACTTCATTACTAGAACCTTGTTGGGTTTATTCCAAGACTAGCTCGCCTCGCCCGGCACTCTTCCCATATTCTCATTTTTCTCCTTTTTTCAATATACCTAAGGACTCTACACTATCTAGTGGATTGTCCTCGGTAGATCCCTCCGGTTCGGCGGATCGTGGGAACGAATACCTAACGTAACCATCCTTATAACACCATGCATAAAATAAATTGGTCGGTCTTTTGGTATTGTTCATTCCTTCTTGAAACCAATTGAAAATCATTTGAAAAACAATCAAGGTACTTGTGATACGAGATCAAAGCATTTTGTACCTTAATAGTTTTGATCATTTTAGAAATGCTCCCCTCAACATGTGCATATGGTTTTGAAATTGTTTAGCACATGGAGGCAAGAGTTCTTTGAAATAATTTCTTTGAAATAATTTCTTGATCACAATTTCCATGGAAAAGCCATTTGATTTTCTTTGGTAAATTCTCCCTCAATATGTGCATAGGATATTTTAAAACATTTTATCACATAGAGGCAAGAGTTCTTTGAAGCACATCCACGATCACAAAATCCATTAAGAAAACCATTTGAAAACTCAATCAAGGTACTTTATAAGTCTCTTTAAAAAACTTTTGTACTGATAGTTATGCTCCCCTCAATATGTGCTTCGAGATTCAAAACGCTTAGCACATATGAGAGAGCACCGCACAATTAAATCAAAACGATCACCTTTATCAAATTTCATTATTAAATCACAAATTCTCCCCGATCAAAAATATCAAACCCTTTGAGATTTTGGATCCCAAGTGATTTAATTAGGTTTAGAAAACATGGGAGAAAATGTGGCCTTGTTTAAATACTCATCCGGTTTTGGATAAATCCTCCTCCTCAACATGTGCATTGTGTATTTGAAATCGTTTGGCACATGGAGGCGGGAGTGCCTTTGAAGGACTCAAACCAATTCCATTTAAAATAGATTTGAGATTTAAATCACGATCTCTACCCCGATCGAAATTTCAAACCATTTGAGATTTGTGATCCCAAAAGATTTAAATCATTTAGAAAATTTTAGGAAAGACGTGGCAAGATTTGATTTTGAAAATGATGATAAGGACCATTTTAAGACATTAAAGATTGTAAGTGTCAGGTATAAAAGTTTTAAGAGATATTTTAGTAAAATAAAACAATTTCACAATCAAACAAGAATAGAAAAAATTTCATTTTGTAAGATCTTTGAGTTTTAAAGAAAATCATACCATGACAAAACATTAAATCTTTAGATCACCACTTATTATTGTACAATCCGGACTTTTATGAAGCAATATTGTTTGAAAATAATTTATTTTAAATCACTCCCCTCAATCCATGACAAGAGTCGATGATTGAGTGACTTATGTTTTGAAAAAATGAAGTCCGGTGATTTTCAAAATTTAGTCCAATATATTTTCAAAACAACATTTTTCCATTTTCAAAACAATTTAATTCAATTTACTAAAAATTGTTTAAAATGGTATCCCGCATAAAGATTCGTTAGTGGTTGAGCCACTTTTGTTGTTGTTGTTGTAGGGTTTGGAAGAAAACCATCCGCTGATGCGCCGACTTCTTCTTACGCTGCATTTTGAATGCCAACCGAGGTCAAATTAAGCTTCGCTTCTTCAATCACTTAGAAGAAAACCATCTCGATGCAAGGAGACCTCTTACGCTGCATTTATGCCAACTCTCCATAGAAGTCCAATTAAGCTCCGCTTCTTCATTTGTCAACCCAAGATATAGTTACCCTTTCCTTTCGCATCCAATCATCATCAATAGTGGGATCCGGATCGGAACATTCTTATACCAATATACCGCCACGTTAGTGAACATACACACGTATATATGGTGGTCGACATCACCCAAACAACAATCGACTAATTCAAGTCAATTCAACATATCAATCGGTTCATATAAGGTATGGAATAATGTGTTTATCAAACTCTAATCATCTAAACCTAACAATCACATCCTAGAAACCTAGTCTTTCAACATAGGCAATTGTATTTTACGATAAGCACGTAGGATGATTAAGATAATCTCTTTAGATGATACTGATTTGAAAACATTCTCCCTCAATCAATGACTCATTTTCTAAAAGGTTTAAACGCTACCAAGTCATTGATCGAGTTTTCAATTTTAATAAAAACTCAAACCGATTGTTTTAAAGCAACTCATTTTCCACCATTTTGAAATACACCAAATATTTTTCTCAAGAATTTTAGACGGAAAACATTTGTGTAGGAACAGCAGCCCTTCGACATACTTTCCTCATATGATTTTTAGGATAAGTGCACGAAACATTTTCAAAGTGGGTTTAGCGCAAGACTTTCCTTTCTTGAAGAGCGGGTTGCTATCTCAAATAATAGCAAACCATGGTTTTAGCACGGGTTACATCAAGTAATCGCAAGCCATTTGTTGAAGCGCGGTTACAATCAAATAATCAGAAGCCATAGTTTGAGACATGTTTAAAAATATTTACACCTCCTCGCCGAACTTCATCTATGGTCCCGTGCCATTATTGAATGACATTTCTAAGACCGTAGATGTTATCGATACCGTAAGACATGTCTTGAGAAAACATATTTTTGGTATTTTTAAATTTTCCGATTTTTATGGATTTTGATGATTTTATATTTTTCTATTTTTTTTTTTGGTTTTATATTTTTGTATTTTGATTTTGATAAATATTTACAAATAGAATAGATGATATAGTTTAAGAAGATGATGATACGAGTACCGAGATAAGGATATCGAACAAAGACGTTGTAAAAGATAGAAATCGTCATCTCTTAAACTTCCACCACCAAAGCTTTCGAGGCTCCGTAATTGAAGATAGAACCCGAGCCTTTGAGAAAGAGAGACTTTGGCGCCTTCCCTCATACCGTCAATCTTCGAATAAAGGCCATTTTCCCAAGAAGAAGAATGAGAAGAGAAACAGCCTCATTGAATGAAGCTCAAGACCACGAAGAACATGAGAACACCGAGGTAACAAGTTAAGACATTGATCGACTTAGCGGTTATCAAATCCGAATAACCGATGAAGACCGATCACATGAACTCATTAGCGTCCCCGATGTACACATTACTCTTCGAGATTGACCATTGTCTTATGCAGGGAACAATACATCAACATCTTCATATTACCAAATACATTCCGCTTAACTTCCATATAACCAATCACCCATAATGTACACAAGTACCCAACCGTAGTAGAAACAACAACATCACACTAACTCGGTTGAATCACTAATCTCCTCTCGCAGATGTCAACTCTAGAATAACTTATTAAGCTCGATCATGTGAATATGTTGTCCGAACCACGATATACACATATATCTCCTTTGATCGCTATGATCTCATCGTAATCATCATTACATTGTGTACATGAAGCACTAACCGAAGCACTATATCAAAAATCATAAAGAAGATGTCGATATGCAATATCATCTCACGAACCAAATATTCTTTTCACATTTCTTCTAACCGAACGCGACGTAACACATACCAAAAGTCTCCGAGACCATTTCCTCCAATTAGTTGGAATAATACACCAAAGGCTACGAGTTAAACACCGAGTTTCTACGGTTATGACCATTGTCTTTTGGGATAACTTCAATCGTAGAAGTGTTAAGTTCATCATGTGTACTCGTTGTGCTTTTAGATATATGTCTCCTTCCCCTTGCCGGTTTTGATACCTCGATTCAACAAAACATAATATACCCAAAACTCGAAATCTTGTGAGAAGAACTCAAATAGCCCAAATGAACTCGTGAGAATCAACCGCAACGGAAACTCTCTCGACTATCTTTATCAACCCATATGTAGACAATTTGAAGTGACCACTGATGAAGAATACCCGATATACCAAACTTGAAAATGAAGTCAAGTTCCCACATTTGTATCTTAAGCTTGCACTTAATAATGGAAGAACGGTGTCAAGAATTTATGCTTCAAGCAAATTTCTAAGTACTCACTACTCAAGCAAAGTATGAGACATTAACACCTCTTGCGATTATCCACACCGACATATGCGTGTGACACTGAGTAAAACAAAGTAACTCCTAATAGTGATAGTTAACTGTGTCTTCAACCATCCACCTCGATCGCCGGTAACTAGATAACCCAAGACTTCAACTCAAATTCTTAAGCCCGAGCAAGTTATCAAATAAGAATACACCTTTGTGAATGTCAACTTCAACCTCAAATAAGTGATAAAAGAGTAACTTGGTAATCAACTTGTGTCAAATGTCCAACACTTGAATAAACATTCAATCGGATGAACATTGACCCAATGAATGAACCAAGCAAATGATTCCTCAACATCAATGCATTCTTCCTCAAGGTATACATGTAGAAGTCGATCCGAAGATTTACTAAAAATTTATTTTAGCGGATGAGGAAGTCATTTTCCTTAATGTTTATGTGGTTGATTTATAGCGCACAATGAGAGGAACAATAATCCGTGAAGATTTGGCAAAGGAATACCAAAGAGCGGATCATTATTCATGAACAATAATCCGTGAAGATTTTGCAAGGAATACCAAAGAGCGGATCATTATTCAAGAGTGCAACTACAATATCATGATAGTCATTATGAACGCCTTTTGAAGTAATCGGAGATAAGGTTTCTTGAGAGTTCGAGAAGTACTTCTTAGATGGTGAACTAGTTGAGTCAAGAGAAACCGGAGCATGAGCTTCGTGTCGGATGATCAACATTCGTTAGAGGTTGGAAGTACTCATCAAACATATCTTTGAAACACAATGAATCCCAAACAATGAATCCCATTTATCCTTAGTAATTGAAGCATTAGGCGTTGGAGGAGTGTCATCAAAATCAATCAATGAATCATTGCTAAAGAATCGAGCAAGTCTAATTGGGGATTAAATTTTGGCTTTTCAATCTCCCCAATTAGTGCTCTCCCTAAACCGATTTAAGATTTTCAAGTGTTCTTCTCACCGGATTAAGAAGAAGTCTTTAGATCATCAAATGCAATTGCCTTTAGTCTTCTAATCATGTAGCTTTCAAATGTAGATTAGATCAGACTCGACCTTCTTCAAGATTATCGAATGGGGAAATAGACAGCTAACATCTTCTTCACACCAAAGGCATTCCTGTTAACTTGTAAATAGCAAATCCCTTAATTAAAGTCCCTCCCAATCAAACAAGAACAGAAAGATGTTCATCAAAGAAATCACCAAAGAACTAGAAGCACTTTGTCATTTAATCATATCACCGTGTGAAGATGTCAACCCAACGACTCTTAGAAGAAACTACATGTGAAGATGATCCGATAAGAAGAATCTCGGTTCTTACATGGGTTAGAGCCGTTTGACCATATATTCTCAAATATCACCAACCATGCAAAAATTCACACTTTTCTCCCCTCAAGAATTGCATACGAGATGCCATTCTTGATTAACCAAGTGATTATCATCCAAATGTATTCTATTCACACTTCTCCTCACAAAATTAGCACATGATGTCGCCATCTTCATTATATTGAGCAAGAGGAATAAGAGAAATTATCGAGAGTCCGGTTCACTTGATGATCAAGCGCATGGAAAAATCATGAAGCATGTTGATGAAGAATGTCGATGAGAATGGTCATAAACATGAAGATTTCTCTTAAGAAGATAAAGCGCATCAAGCGCACACCTTTCTTTTCTTTGAGGAACGGGCCTCAAGTGTTATCTCGCAGACGCCATAATGATGAAGTACGAGGCCCGAATCGATGCGAGCGTACGCCATAGCCGATTGAATATCAATGTTCAGTAACTTGAACCCATGAGTTATGAGATATCAATCCTTCGTTATCCATACTTTAAGCCACCCATGTATTGAAGGATCAAGCATCTCAATCGAGTAAGGACTACCGCACTAATATTACAAACTTGATTACATATATTTTGGTTAGTGACATCGATCCAAACCCTTTGGGGTTTCACGGTCAACATTGAGATTGCCAATGGTAAACATCTTTCCGTAGGTATCCACCCAAGTCCAAAGATCCTTAAAATTTTTACCAGATGGTATCCACTTATGGCAAGGTCTAGGATTGTTAGGCTTCTTATGCATAGTGGGAGACTTATCCTTATTCCTTGTTTCCAAAGATTTAGCAGCTTGGTAACCATCTAGGCGAGGCTTTTGGTTTCATTTGCTTCATATGCACCGTGGATGACTTAGTGTAAATCCTAGACTTAACAGTTTTACCATTGCATGAGCATTTACTTTCTTCGTGGATTTTGTGAAGCATTTATCGTGATTAGCATTAAAGATACATTTCGACACTTTGAGCAAACAACTTGTTTGGATTCGTAAATAGGTCTAGATTTCTTAGCGTGATCTCGCTATGGAATAGCTTTAATCGAAACGCAACTACTCTTAGAAGTAAGCCAATCCTTAGTATTTAGATTAGTGTTCCTAGGTAATGGTTTAGAACTACTAGCAAGGCCTTGAAATCTCGAAAATTCATCACCCTAGGTCTTGCACCTAAAATTCCGCCTTTGCGATTATGTGCCTTCTTTCTAGCCATTTCTAGATAAGAGTTCTTACACAAGTCATTCATATCAATTTTCCTAGGCAAGTGAGGTGAAGTGACCGGTTTTGTCAAAACTTGTATCGCATCAACTTGGGAGGCAAACCGTGTTTTTGAAAATTTTGGTCGCTCGATCTAAACGCATTCGGTTGTCTAATAACCGGTTTCCCAAGATTGATGGTTTTGCAAACTTAGTGTTCACACTATTCCTCGTTGTTTTTCTCGAGCTCATTTTTAAAGCAACAATAGTGAAACTCTTATCCCAAGTTGAGCTTTGAGCTCATCAATTTTGCTATCAAAGAGTTTGTTTGTTCTATTGACTTAGTTCTAGCTTCTTTGATGATTCACTTAGTTCTATGTGATGCTTTCTCAAAGACTCATTTTCCTTTAGTAATTTAGCCACATAAATTGACAATTCATTATTTCTTGTTACAAGAGCATCAATGTCTTGTGTATTCATGACTAAATTACTTTTCACATTCAAGACATAAATATGTTTCTTAAGATTGTAAATGGTTGAGTCTTTGTCTTGAAGTCGAGCTTTCAAAGTGTTAATTTCAAAAGTTCACGGAATTCGTGAAGTTCCGGATTTTTACATGGTTTGTTAAGTTGAAAACTTTCTTCTTTACTCAGATCGCAATTTCAAGTGAAATGCAATGTTTTTCAAGAATTGAGAATTTGTTTGAAAGTTCATCAAAAGCCTTTTATCAACCATATATTTTGTTTTGAAACATTTAATCTCGCACTCACCTCGCCATGTAAGATTTATCAAAGTCATGTTCAAGATAATGATCATTTGTTTAAGTACTTTAGCGATGCATTGTGTTGAACAAGAAGGGTACCTCATTACATGACTCTGCTCAATTTCTCTCGTCCGATATCCGCATCCACATCATGTGTAACAAGAGTTACCGAACCACCGGTCGCTTCAAGCTTATTTGTCTCGAGCCTCAGATTCAAAGGTCAATCGATTCAACATCCGGTGCCATACCGTCTCAACACAACAATTTATTGATTGTGCCCGAGATTTATTCGCCTTTCGATCACAACATCCACTTCTTGTGTGACAGAGTTACCGAGCACCGGTTACATCATTCTTTGTTGTTTCGATATTCTCATTCAAAGAACACCCGACCTTTCCGATACATTACCCGACTTATCACAAATATCTCTCAACCGCACTGCACTCTCATCTACTTTTGCATCTTTCTCGAGTAACTTCCTCAATATACTTCTCCACATTATCCATGAGATGGATAAGTGTCTCCGTGAACACGCTTAATTTCCATTCCAAAGGTGTCTCTTGAAGGACATTTCACCATGTCTTGATCATAATCGATGTGAATTCCTTCTAATGAATGACCGAAAGTGTTTGTAGATCACTTGAAGTGCAATACTGAACTATCCTTATGAACCTTCTCTTTGTCAAGTTGTCGCCCAATTTCTCTAGGTTTAACAACAGAGTTCCCGTAGTGTGGATAAGTCCCGACGAAAGAGGAAATACATGTTCGCTCCATTGATGTGGGTAGAAGTAACATGAGGTGAGAGTGAAGTTGTTGATAAGGTTCAATGCTACTTTCCTTTTGCATGGCATTCCGTAGCCCTAATAGGTGCAAATCTTTCTCATCGACTCGAGCATGAAGAACTCAAATCATCATTGATTGATTCCATCATCAAGAACTGCTCGTTGTAGCAAACATTATCATTGTTGTCCACAAGATCATACAATTTAAGTACTTCAAATTACCGGGTCAAGAGAGTAAGACATGATGTGGTAGAATGCACGGATTTTACAAGTCTATGATTTAAACCGAGAAATAGAATCTTCGGGATTTTACTAAAATCAAGACCAAACCATTAAGCAATGACCAATGGAATGTGTTAAGATGACTTCGTCGGAGCGGATTTAGGCCTTTAGTTCATTCCGCGTGCCATTCTCCTCGCTCACGGTTGTTTTGATGGGTAGAATGTCGAAACGGAGTTACGGATCATAAGTTATAGCCGCTTGAAGTTTTGTCGAAAAGTCAACAAAACGCACTGATGAAATGGTCAAACCGCTTCTAACAATCCTCTATGAAGGCAACTCGCTAGTTACAAGTCGCTAGATGCTCAAGTCGCTAGAGACAACTCGCTATGAACCAAGTCGCTACACACAAGTCGCTATGAAGCAAGTCGCTACACACAAGTCGCTATGAACCAAGTCGCTAAACACAAGTCGCTATGAACCAAGTCGCTAAAGAGCAACTCGCTAAGTGGCCAAGTCGCTAAAGAGCAACTCGCTAGTAACAACAGAGACAAGTTGCTAGAAATTGTAAAGCCAAGTCTCACGCCAAGTCTCACGCCAAGTCTCTCGCCAAGTCTCTCACGCCAAGTCTCTCACGCCAAGTCTCACGCCAAGTCTCTACGCCAAGTCTCTACGCCAAGTCTCTACTCACGCCAAAAGTCTCACGCCAGTCTCACGCCAAGTCTCACGCCAAGTCTCTACGCCAAGTCTCACGCCAAGTCTCACGCCAAGTCTCTAGTCTCACGCCAAGTCTCTGAAGTCTCTACGCCAAGTCTCTAGCTAGATACATTGAATCTGGACATAACCACAAGTCTCTACGAAGAACATATTCAAAAGCACCACTTTCCAATCCAAAACAACTCAACCACGATGATTCAAGCCTTCCAAATCAAAACCTAAACACTTATGATGATCTTAAACACAAAATTACAATCAAAATCCAAACTTTAACACTAGAAATCAACCAAATGATGCAAAACCACTAAACTTTCTCAAACTCAAAAACCACCTAAAAACCACTAGAAATCCAAAGATATGTAAGAGATGATCTAACCATGGCTCTCTGATACCAATTGTAACATATTGGATTTCATAAACACACAAATAAGCTCAACAATGGATCGAATAGTTTAGAGTTTAGAGAGAGAAAGTGGGATCCTTTCTAGAGAGAGAAAGTGAAAGAAAACATAGAAGGTTAGATTAAGATGAATGAACAAGGTAGAGGGTATATATAGTTACAAACTAAACGTCCTCCTTCAGACTGTGGATCAGGCATACAGTGGGTAAAGACCCGTCCTTCCTCCACGGTGTTGCTCTAAACTAAATAACTAACTAATAAAACAGTAAATAACGATATGTCTACGAGCTAACTTATGCTAGATTATATTTGGGGTGACCGACTCTTCACTATGGAATTTCTAATTCCTAACAATCGTTGGTAGAGGTTTAGACTGATACCGCCGCCTAGTTGATTCAACTTCTTGTTGGTCACGCCTTTCTTCCCGACCGCTGATGCTTTGACAATCTTGGTTTTAGCCCGGATATCCAAGAGTCGCTTGATTTCTTCACGATTTAGATGTGGATCCGTTGTTCCTTTGGATGGTGGAGGTGAAGAGTGAGAAGACGAGTCTCGATGATGAGGAGATGTGAGGTGACTCGTGGTCCTTTGGTGGCTCGTAAGTTTCCTCCTTGGAGTGTGCATGACCGTCTAGAAGAAAAGTATAATAATCAAGATCTTCATCATGTCCAAACTTAGCCGCTTCATCGCCTTAGTATCATCACCGTGAGTTTTCTCGCCTTTTCCATGTCTAGTTCCTCTATGTCATAGTTGATGGAATCCTCTATCTGCCTTTGTTGTTGTTCGTGGGTGGTGGTACCAGTTTCCTTATCGGGTTGATTAACCGCATCGAAAACTGGTGTGGCTTGAGTTCCACCACTTGATCCTCCAGGGCCACGAGTTTGATCCTTTACGAATTTATCGGCAAAGTATTTTTGTCTGAGGTTCTTCAACTTCTTTTGATGTTCTCTTTCCTCATCAAATGGTTCTTCTTCAGAACTTTCCTTATCTTGCTCAAGCACATGAGTTTTTCCTTTGCCTTTATCGCCTATTGACCGGGAGGTTTAGCTACCGTTGGAGTGTCATCTATTGCGCTTCGAGTAGTGACCTCTTCATCCGATTCAAGATCCTCGAGCTTTCGCTATGTTCGTGCTTGGGAATGGGAATAGGAATAGATTCCTTAGAGGAACTTTCCTTTGAGTGGAGGTTTCTCTTGGGAACTTTCTTTGACTCTCGGTGCTTGTAACACTTCCTCGCACTACCTCTCCGGTTTTCCTAGTCGGTGTACCGGAGGACTTTTCATCAAGAAAACCTACTTTGCCTTCATCAACCACCACCGATACCTTTTGTATGAATAGAGTTGTTTGACCGCATCGCCAGAAGGTGATCCGAAATTGCGCACTGCTTCTTTGTTGTAGATTCCTTAACCGACCGCGAGTGTAGGCTCATACAACATGGAGTGATTGTTGGGGTCATTGAGTCTCTTGGGGATATCAGGATTATATCCTAGAGCTCTTTGGATCATTAGTTTTGTATATCTGATGTATGGAATCTTGGTGCCAAGCTTTTTGAGAAAAGACATCATGTCGTCCCATATCAGAGCTTCAACTTCACTGTGTTTCATGTTGACCAAAGCCCAAAATATTTGTAGTTCTATGAGCTTGGGATGCTCATAACCACTATCACGTCCAGAAACTGATTTGGTGATGATGATGTAGAGGGTTCTCCATGGCTGAGGAATATTCTTAAGATCCACGTATGAATGCTTTGTGATTACTCCCGTAGCTTCGTCATAACCAATGTCGATCATGAATTGCGTAACGGTCTCTTCGCTGGTGTGGCATTGTATTCGGTTGGCTCGATGATGTGAATGAGAAGAACGACCCTTAAATCTCCGGTGTGATGGTGACTTGTTTGTGGTTGAGTGTCATCGTCACAAGATTTTGACCTTTGATCTTTCACATTGTATGCCGAACCGGTGATTGTAGATCTCCCAGACCGTAGCGTAATTGGTGAGCATGTTCTGATAAGGATGATTCTTCAGAATGTCTACAGCAATTAGACAAGAAGACTCTGAGCAGGTGAGACTATCAAAATCGACACGAAGGTTATTCTTTCCTATCTTCATCGGATAGCCATTAGGGAAGATATCTTCAAAAGTGATAGTGTTTGGTGCTTCCATGTTTTGAGCGTCCATGTCGTGATCTGAAAGATATTTAGCCAAAAGAACCAACATATCGAAAGACATTACGTTAGTCAACAGTTGGTTTTATTGTCTAATTATTGAATGTGATATGTAGATGATTGTTACGAGTCCAATGTCACTTGTTAGTCCAATAGTCCAAAGACGTCGTGATAATTTTCGTGAGTTGATCAACTTTAACTTATAGAGTCTATGTGTTCACTTATTTTTCACAACTTATTGAAAATTTAAGCTTATTAGTGACATTATTGGTTTCGTGGCGTTATGATTTATTTATTTACAAGTTTGCACGCGTAACAATTCACAATTAAGGTCAAAACTAGGCTTAGCGAGAAATGGCAAGCTTATGCGTAAATAGGAGTGATTATACGCCAGAACGTAAGCTTATGCGTAGGTTCTTGACTTACGTAAGAAATATTACGCGAGGAAAAGAGGGCCTTATGCGCGAGCTTACGCCAGAACGATATGGAACCACGCGCGTAAGGCTTACTCGTAAGAGTCAACCTTATGCGTGAGGTTATCACACGCATATCCTTCACAGATACGCCAGAGTCCCCAATGTAGAACCTGCACGTAGAACGCTACGCTGTAAGATTTCTCTTACGCATAACATGCTACGCGTAAGGTGATCCTTATGCGTAAATGGCAAGTAACCTTGATTCTGAGTTATATACGCGTTGAAACCTGAAATAAATTCACCATATTACCAATATTAACATATACATTCATTCCTTTTCAAATCAAATCATGAAAACTCATTCAAGCAGTTATGCGTACAAACAGGTTACGCGTAGACTTAAACCCTAAAGTTCAATTTCTACGAGTAAGTGTTCTAGCCATAGGAATTGTACCAAATTTTTTCTGGGATGTATAGGAAGCATATTGAGATGTTCTATCCAAGTTTTAACACAAATGGACTTGTGAATCAAAAGTGCCTAATTCTCAAGAACATAAACCCTAAAGTTTCAGTTTTATCACTATTGATGTTTCTGGGTATGAACTAAGCTTAGATACAATCAATTAAACATGTAAACAACATCTTTCAAGCAACCAATTAACCAGAAACGTTCACACAAGAAAATACCCAATTTCACGCATAAACCCTAGTTTTCAAAAATCATTCAATTCGTGTATCTGGGTGAGTTTTGAGGATAAAAATGGTATCATGGATATTATACAAACATTTTGACACAACCATTTCAACCACAAACATCATTATTTGATTAGGTGTTCATACGCTTATGCGTAGAACACCAAATCACTCATGAGTAAAGATTTAACCGTTAGTTTTCAAAATGAATCAAAACCTTTGTTTAAAATCTTGTTATAAACACAGAAAGACTTACAAATATGAGATCAAAAACACGGATTTGTGAGTTGAATTTTACGCGTAGGATGATGGTGGTTGAGATATTTAATATAAGTAGTAAATGTGAAAGAGAAGTTGTTGGAGGTGTTTTTGTTTAAAAATATTTTGAACATTTGACATCTTTAGTCCCTCCACCTTAACCATTTTCATCCAACGCCCATGACTTCCATTTTGGTTACCAAACGAAGGATATTTGGAAAGAAATTTGACGACACTCCCCCTCGACTTAAGAAATAATGAAATTTTATAAATTTTAGTCCGAGGAGTGTCAGTAAACCAGAAATGTGACCACCATTTTTAAAGAGACAATCGTGATAAGGTAACATGCAAGTACAAGGTTTTATGAGACCGTAAAATATTTAGATTCTCCCTCAACACTTGATCGTAAAAATACTAAATTTTGAAAGATAAGAGTGTTGACGAAGATTTGTACTTGCCATGTTAAAAGAAATATAGATAGAAGAATATTTTGTTGTTTTATCGGATTTTATATTTTGTATTTTGTTTTGAAAAGTATTTACAAAAGAGGTTTTGGTGTTTGACCGGTTTTAAGAATGTTTTAAGAGTTCATCCAGCTCTTGGTCAAACACCGTGATACCAATCCGGTGGACCAACTCATTAAACCTAGCGGTGAGCTAAGGCTTTGGTGAGAAGATCTCGCCAATTGGTATTCTGCACTCCACAAAGTATAATTCAATAGTACTGCTCCACGTGGTCCTTGATGAAATGATAACGAAGATCGATGTGCTTTGATTTCAATGTTGAACCGAGTTGCACGAGATCGCAATAGCACCGATTGTCTCAAGACATTGGGATTCTCGTCGAACACGTAACCATAGTCTTTGAGTTGTGTTCTCATCCAAATGACTTGAGCACAACACCGACATGGCTATATATTCGCTCGCTTGACAACGAGTGGATGTACAATCCTCGCTTCTTCGATTGCCATGACACCGCTTTATCACCAAGAAATTGTAATGCTCTCAAGTACTTTTTCGTGAATCTAAGCATCCTGCGTGATCAACATCCTAAAATGATATTAGTTCAAAACCAAAATCCTTCGGATACCGATCCCCAAGTTAATGGTTCCCTTGATGTATCTGGAGGATTCTTTTAGCCTCGAGAGGTGGGTTTCATTGGTCTCAACTAATAACGGAGCAAAGATATACCAAAAACACAATATTAGGCCTCTAATGTTAGATACATGAGAGACCCAATGATACTATGGTATTTGGTAGGGTCCACCAATTTCCCATGTAAATCGGTCTAGCTTCTTGGTATGAGCCATTGGTGTGGCATAGGTGTCACAGCCAGATTCCAAATTTGTTTAACAGTTCAAGGCCATATTTGGACTGACTTAAGAAAATACCACGGGGTGATTGATGAACTTGCAGTCCTAGAAAGAACGTAAGTTCACCCATCATTGACATTTCAAAATGTTTCTTTATTAGTTTTGCAAAAGAGATTAAGTACTTTTTATGTGTTGACCCAAAAATGATGTCATCCACGTAAATTTGAACAATTAAAATATGTTCCCCGTGATATTGTATGAAAAGAGTTGAGTCGACCGAACCTTTGGTGAAATTATTGAAAATGAGGAAAGATGATAACTTATCGTACCACGTCCGAGGAGCTTGTTGGAGACCGTACAGAGCTTTGTTCAGTTTGTAGACATGGTTCGGGAACTCGGGATCACGAATCCTTCCGCTGGTCGACATAGATCGCTTTTCACCGACCATTCGAAAAGCGCTTTGACGTCCATCCGAAAGACCGTTATATTCATATGAGCCGCAAACGCGAAAAGATCCGAACAGCTCAAGACGAGCAACCGAGCGAATGATTCTTCAAAGTCAATACCTCTTCCTGTTTATAACCCTTAGCCACCGACGTGACTTGTTTCGATTACGCTTGCTCAAAGATTCAATTTGTTTTTCCAAATCCATTTGAGACCAATGGCGAGACCCTGTTGGTCTTTCAACCAGCCCCATACTTCAAGACGCTTGAATTGGTTGAGTTCTTCTTGCATGGATTCAATCCATTGTTTTTGTCATTGCGCCTTTAATGTTTTTAGGCTCGATCAAGCGATGCAAGTGCATAAATGCAATGTTCACCATCCGTGAAGACGTTATCTTGTTACGATCGTTGATTCGGGTTACCAATAATATTCTCAAGAGGATGGTCTTTTGTCCAACGATGTGTAGAGGGTTGATGTTGGTATACATTGTGCGATTTTGAGGATTCAAATGGCTTGTAGATGATTCTCGCGACATCGGTGCAGCAGCTTCATTAGCAAACGGGTTAAAGAACGATTTGGATCAAAATCGCAGCGGGGTACTTCATTAAGAACATCGCAAATGTTCAATCGTCGTTGAAGCGCTTTGTTCAACTGTTGTTGTAGAGTCAATCGGTGGTGCTTCTTCAACAAAGAGTTGTTGTAGTGTGTATCGTATAAGAGTATGATTAGTTGAGCAATGAAACAATGGATACACCGAGCACGCTCATCATTGTCATCACTAAACAATGGAACAAAGAGCTTTTCCATTTGTTGACGAGTAAGTCGGGGCTTGGTTCACCGATGATGGGGTTTGAGGAAGCTTAAACGATTGTGACCGGGTTCCAAGCTGTTATGCTCAGAAGCCATTTCAGTAAGTTCATCGAAATTTGCATGAATCGTTTCCATAACCTGTTTTGTACGACGATTCCAGATCCGGAAACCTTTAGAATTCTCATAGTATCCAATAAAGACTCCAATGTTAGCTTTGGCTTTGAGCTTACCAAAGTCATCACGATCATTATTTGGGTAGCAAAGGGATCCAAATACATGAAAGTGTTTGAGATTCGGTTTATGGTTGTGGATAAGCTCAAAAGGTGTTTTGTTGTGGTGTTTTGTAATCATTGAACGATTTTGAGTATAGCTTGCGCTGATACGCCTTCGCCCACAAGTAACTGGAAGTTTAGCATTGATTAACATTGTTCTTGCAGCTTCCACTAACGCATTTGTTTCGCTCTTTCAACAACTCCGCTTTTGTTCGTGTACGTGCAATAGATGTCTAATGCTCAATTCCCCACTTTCTCATAAAATTCTCAAGAGTTTGGTTCACAAATTCAGCCTTTGTCTATTCTCGATTTGGCGGACGGTGTTCCGCAGCGTAACTTGAATTTTCATGAGAAAGGTGATGATCATCTCGTGGAGCTTGATCTTTACTTCAAGAAAGTAGACCCAAGTCCATCGTAAGTAGTCATCGACAATTACCAAGATGTAGCGTTTGCCATTAATCGTTTGCACGCGCATCGGGCCACACAAATCCATGTGAAGAAGATGAAGCACATGCTGAGAGTTGTGTTCCACCTTTGAAGGAAAATGAGCACGAGTGCTTTTCCCTTGTTCACAAGCAGAGCAAAGGTGATCTTTAGAATACCGGAATCTCGGGAGACCTTCAACAAGTTTGTGTCAAGCAAGGTTAGTGATGGTTTGAAAGTTTAAATGTGAGAGATGACGGTGCCATAGCCAAGATTTTGTTGATGTTGCCTTTGAAAGTAGACAGATAGGAGATGAAGCAACCATGTCTTTCATTGAGATTGTGTACAGACTAGAATTGCGAGAGCCAAACATAAGATCGTTTCCTTGTAGATTACGAATGAAACAAGTTTTCTCCCTAAAAGAAACTTCCAAATCTCCATCACAGAATTGACCGACTAAAAAGAGATTGTGACCGAGGCCTTCCACATAATAAACCCCGCTAATTTCGATATTTCCATTGATATAATCTCCGTAGCCCATGATAGTCGCGAAGTGATCATTCCTAATCGACAATGCCAATGAACTTTGCAATAAAGTTTGATAACAGCTTAAGATTGCTCGTCATATGTCGGGAACATCCGCTATCAACAATCCAAAGGATGATCTGTATCACTTGCATTACACATGCATTTACACGTATGGAATAGAAGTAGATGTGAACCCGGTGAGTTAGAGGTTCTCAAGCGCTTATAGTAGAAATACACACATCAATTATTTTAGGCATCCATTTAAATCCTAGTGTATTATGTAACCATTTCGCCATCTCCAACTAGTATTTGCTTTAGTCTTAGTGAATGCACTAGGTGGTATTACAATCCTTGGAGGTGATATCGAGCTACTGAGGATATTAATGCGCTTAGAATCTAAAGAAGGCGGTTTACCAAGCCACGCACTTAGAAGCGATGAGTGGGCCTAGAGGTATTCGATTCTTAGGATTCCTTAAACGAGACAAGATAGCTCTAGCAACACATTTGTCATGACAATCGAAGCATACTTTTACGACAAATAACACAAGAAGCATCGATCAATATCAAAAGTACTTAAAGGTTTAGCATTCGTTACAACACTTTTCCATTACATTTGTCGACGCAATGTCTAAAGTGGTTGCAACTTGAGTCTTATTCAAAGTCCTAGGTGTTCTTCTACTACAAGATTCTTTATTGTTCTTTTCTTAGGTCGCAACTTCCTATTCTTCCTTGTATTGCTCCTAGGTCGTGAAGTGCGGACGCTTGGAAAAGAGGCAACTAGTCCTGCTTTCAAGAGAGGAAGCACATTAGTATCTTGTGGTTTGTCAAGAGGCATTCCGGGATCACGCTTGCTAAATGTTACGGTGAAATTTTCTTAATGATGTTAGGTGAACTTGTTCATACTTTCCTAACAATTCCTTAACTTAATGATAGTGTGCACCAAATCTTGATTTTCGAACTAAGATTTCCATAAAAGTTCATGACTTTTTAGTGTGTGCAAGATAATGATCAAGTTCGTTTGATGCTTCATTACGAGTCTGTTTGAGTAAATCAAATATGACACCATATTCCTTTTAACTTTTGCAAGTTCTTGTTCATATTTTGAGATTTGACATTTCAAAGACACGTTGATCATCCAGCTGCTCAATTTTAGGATCAAAAGATTTTGAGCGCAATGGGTGAGTTTGTTTTGCAGAGCAAGTTCACGATTTTGACAATCTTTTTGACACCATTGAAGACGACGTTTTGAGTTTGAAAGTTCGTTTAACAATCATTCATTTTCAACTTTTAAAGACTCGATCTGATGCACATTATCAGTATTCTCAACAATTTCAATAGAATCAACAGAATCATCAGAAATATAATCAGATGCATATGGCAAAGAATGTAATAACACAACATTATGGATATCAGCACGGATAACATCGTCCAAGAGTCGGTCAACATCTTTTCGTAACATTTTCTTTTTACATTTTGTATTAGAAATAGATGTTTCAGTTTTCTCGAAAACGATTTTCATCAATTCAAGTTCCTTATGAAATTCCCTTTCCCAATACAATGCACAATTTTTCAAATTTTTAACATGGGGTAAAATTCTTTTCTGAAAAATATCTCTTTGTTCTCGCGCCTTAGGCGATTGAAAATGTTCAACTTTTATTTCAGAATGAAATTCAATCTCACGTTCTAAAATTTTGAGGTCAGAAGTGAAAATATCGAAATATCTGAGAATTTGACGATTTTCGGGTTTTGAATTTACTTCACTGATTGAAGGTAAAGGGCCATAAATTTTTGCATAATTTGGTTGGGGAGCAACATTAGAAGACTCAGACGTTTTTGTGATAATCCTAGATGTGTTAGAAGAATCCTTTGGTGGGACGAAAGTGACGGCTTTTGAATAGTTGAATGGTTTGTTATAAACAACATTTTCTAATTTTGATCGACTCGCCTTCTCGTGATCTAATTCCTCATGACGATGATATTCAACAACACTCATAATGTAATCATCAATTTTGTATTCTCGACCGAAACATCGTGATTTGGTTTGAATGCTTTGGTTTGTAATCAGCAAGATTCGGTCCATATCCATTTGGATTGGGTTTTAAAGTAAACTTTTGAATTGTTGTGATTGACTCACCATGTTTATAAACAACATTTCAAAACTCTTTCAGTTTGTTTTGTAAGCCAACAATTTCTTCAAGATGGTCATCTATTCGTTTCGTTGAATGCTTGTTGTACGCAGAGAACTGTTTTTGACAAGTTAACAACTCAGCCTTGTCTTTTTGAGTTTCCAAAGTAGGAGCGTTAAGTTGTTTTTTATGTTCATGTTTCAGTTGTTCTATCTGAGACAACAAAGCATTCTTCGATGCGGGTAGATCACGAATCTGTCGTTCTAAAGATTTTTCATTTTGATGTGATTTAGCAAAGCGCTTAAAAACCTTTTTCACGGTTTTCTTGAGTTTTGAAAAATTGAGTTGCCGCTTAAGCATTCAATGTCCCCGTTAACAAAGGCATTTTACTATGCAATTGGTGATTTGATGAACGGCATTTATCCATTTGGGATTGATAATCTTTAAGTAAGAGGTCAATATCCGGATTAGGCAAAGTTCAACGTGTTCAATGCGAGTCACAACATGATCACTATTCGTATCCTCAAGTATAACCACGAGTCAATTGAGTATCAAAGGTAACCATAAGATCATCTTGATCGTCAAATGTAACTACTGTGGTCTAGTTGAGAATCTTCGAATGAGATGTGGACGACTCATTTTGAACATTCCGAGCCTCGCCGTATTCGTATGTTGGTGAGATATTAGATCGATGATGAAATGGTTTGTTCGGCACCGAGACAAGCCATCGATGTCATACACCGGGCCTGTGTCACTAATGTGGAGAGCTTGCATTTGTGCCATCAACATCATCTGCTGCATTAGCTTTCAAGTCCTCCATATCATCATCCGAGTCTCGCATCCGCCATAAAGCTCGTTTTTGTTTGTGAGAGTTCCACCACTTCATCCTTAAGAGCCAAAAGTAAAGCCTCTTTGTGATAAGCACGCCCTAGTCCTCGGCTTTGGTCATGCATTAGCCGGGTGTCCCTTCTCATTACAGTTGTAGCAGTGAAGACCATTTATCCTATTCTGAGCATTACCTTGTTCAACAACTTAAGCTCTCTGTTGTTGTGGAGCACCCATGTTATTCCTTCCCATAGCATTAAACCCTTGACCTCCTCCCATCTGACGACCATAACCACGATTCTGAACTTTAACACGTCCATTGTTCACAACAGCCTGATTCCTTGTGTTTGATGAGTAGCGAATGCAATTGTTGGATTTGTTTGTATACTGTCCGAGGGCTTTAGCAATCATAACAAATCCTTGTTGCAATGCATCAAAAGCTTCAGAGTCCTCATTAGCTTCACTGTAAAGTGCTTGATCATTGTTGTTGTTGTTGTATGGAACCAATTGAGTTTGTTGAGATTGTTGCTATGACGGATCATATGGTGTAATAGTTGCAGTTGGTTGAGGAGCGGGTTGAGGAGGATAACTAGTTTGAGCCCACAAAGCAAGTTGTTGATTGTCCGGAAGTGATGGTGAAGCAGTTTGTCCACGGATAACCCTTTCTCTCACAACTTTTTTGATGTGGTTTCAAATAGTCGCATAATAATCCGTAAGAAGCATGATGAAGATTCTTCGCTTGACTGATGAAAATGACATACTTCCCACTCAGGACCAAGACTACTTAGGAACTTTGTATTGACTGCAATTCTTGGCATGATGATGTTGTGTTTATCCAAATCATTGATGATGTCTGAGAATCGGTGATGATAAGACTCTAGTGTCTCTCCAGGTTCAATCATGAAGTGTTCATAAGACAAGTAAATTTTGGATTCCATATCCTCTTGATTGAGTGTAGTGCCTTCCATGAGAAGATGAATATGTTCCCACATTGCTTTTGTAGTCTTTTGAGAATCAACACTTCGAAGAATTGGGTTTGGTAATCCTAAAAGGATATATTGTATTGCTAGCTCATCGACTTCAGAGTGTAGAAGTTCATCACCGTAAAGGTCGCAAGAGTTGCAATGTTTGTGAGATCATCTTTTGGTGGAACATCATTTGATCTCTGGGTGTAACAACAATAGGCATCTCAAATGGACCTTCCAAGATAACCTTCTTTAAGAACTTTCCATGTGGCTTCTTTAGATCACAAAACCTAAAGAACCTAATCACCCATTGATCATAGTTTCCTCGGAGTGAGCATTGAGGTCTATCATGATCCCGCCTCATGAATGGATTGTCGGCTACTTAAAGCTTCACACATCTTTGCAAACCAAGTTGGTTCCTTCATAGTATTCTGGATGGATGTTGATTGTAAACGTTTGTGTAAGGTTGTACTTGAAGACTAGGTGGTGGTTGAACCATTTGAGGTGGAATTGCTCCTTGTTGTGGATAATGTTGTTGATTGAATTGTTGTTGATAAATTTGTTGTTGTTGATTGAATTGTTGATGTTGTGGACTTAGTTGTTGTTGTTGTTGATTATAAGTGTAAGGAAAATAGCTAGAGTATGGAGGTTGAGACATGTTGAAAACTTGTGTTGTGAAATGGATCTTTGTAGTCGAATGAAACGTTGTTGATGAAGTATCCTTAGGCGTAGAAAAACCAAGTTTAGGCAAAGCAACACTTAGGCGTAAAACACCAAACTTACGCGTAAAAGCGATTTTCGCTGTAGGATTAGCTTACGCGTGGGAATTGAGAAACACTAAAGTTGTGCGTGGCGAAAGTTAGGCGAGAAGACTTAGGCGTAGGATTAGCTTATGCGTAAGACAGAGCTTAGGCATAAGAAAAATCTTATGCGGAAGAGTTCTACGATAAGTTTGAGCTTATGCGTAAAATTAGGTTTTGCCCAAAAATCTTTTACACTATCACAGTGTAAAGGATATCCAAAGTCAAGTGTTTTCGACTTATCCAAGCAAGAAAAGACCGAGTAAACCACAAAATCAAGATCGATCCAAGGAAAAGTTACGCATAAGATTAGGGTTTTGATACGCGTAAAACTTGACCAAAATGATTTCGCCCAATGATGTTTCTAAACCGATTTTTGTGATGAAATGACTTCAATATCACCAAAATAACACAAAAGTGTGAAACTTGATGATCCAAAACTTCTAACCACCTTATGCGTAGAAATAAACCTACGAATAAAACCAAGCTTAAAAACAATGATCCACACGTAAAGTTTGAAACGTTTTGCCAAAAACAGATATTTTAACACCTAAAAATGTTGAGAGTGCAAGAATCTTGGATTAAAAAGTGTAAAAAATAAGTTTTTAAGCGTGACAAAGTGAGAAACCGTTTTACGCGTAAGACCAAAAACACTAACTTCAAAAACAAAACCTTTTCACCCAACTATTTGGCGAATGATACCACTGTTAGGTCACCATATATGTAACACAAGCATCAATATAAGAAATAGATAAGAGAGATAGATCGGATGAACACCCAAACACAAAACACGAATATAATGAAGAAAGGTTATGCGTAGGAAATGAGTAAGAGTGAACAACCAACCTTCAATAGAAGGTTTACAAGAGTATTTATAGGAGGGAACTAGGGCAATACACCAAGTTCCCATCCTTTCCTTATTAGGCTTGGGCCAAGGCTTATGGGCCTTCTACATAAGCCTTAGCTTAATAATAAACATAAAGGCCATATTAAGCTAACTATTACATATGAATCACTAACACTTGAATTAAGGTTTAGGAGTGATTCCAACAATTCCTTTGCCTTCCCTATACACAAACTCCTCACGAAGACTACCGGATCACTACCGTGATTAATATGTTCAAGACTAGTATTAACTTCAAAGATCAAAGCGAGTATTAAAATCTTCATCAAAAGCAGATTTAATTTCAAGACCACCGACTTATCTTTAGTAAAGTCACCGACTTATCCACTCCACCGTAACTTGCGCCTTCTTTATCCGGTCTCTTCTTAAAGGATTTCTTCCGATCGAAATTCTTAACCAAGATTTCACTGCCCAATCCTTGAGGACTAATTTGAGTTTCCTCGAGGATTCCTCACCTTCCGAGTCCGTAATGTCTATCCCCATTTTTTAATTTCCCAAGTGACTTCTTGGTCTTCTTTAATTTTTTCTCCAACTCATCAACCCTTGAAATCGCCAGTGGAACCGGTTGAAGTATATCTTCCATAGATAAGGAACCGGGTTCTGCAGTAGGAGCGGGTGTTGAGGTTGTGGTTGAGGAATCACCGGTGGTTCTTCCTCATGGACCCAAGGTGAAGGTGGTGGGGTGTTGGTGTCCTCTGCTCAAACTCGGTTTTTTGGTTCGATGTAGGTTGAGCCCGAGCTTTTGATGTAGCAAGGGAGATGGAACAGATGTAGATGTACCGCAGGTCGTGAGAGCAATGAGTAACATAGCAGTGCAAAAGTGGCTTGTGTACCCTTCAAACCCCTTTTCATATTACCAAATATCTTTTAGTGAAAGGGACAAGAATGTAAGGATGTTTGCTTATTGTTTCAACATTTAAGATCATTTGCAAAATCTTGGGTACATCAAAAACTTTTTCTTATTCTTGGCATTAGCAACCATGGCATCAAAATCATTTTTAAAAATTGAAGAGTCTCGCCAAAGGAGAGACAGACCAATGCGTACAATATTGCTTCCAAATTGATCCCATCCACCACTTTTAGAGCTCATACAATGTAAAAGATGATGCACAAGGAAACGCCATTGTGGCGTAAAATGACTGCTCCAAAAGTGAATGTTCCATCGCTAGATATCCAATATTTTCCAATCCACGAAAGAGGTCATTATTTGAAACATTGAATCACCGAGGCATCACCAATTGAAGCTTGCTTCGATCGATTCCTCGCTGATTGAATACCTAAAGTATCAATAGTTGCATTTAACTCTAGTGTCCCATCGCCAATAGTTCTAGCGATGCGCCCGCCGTAATCGCTGACTAGGAATCATAGATAGTTGGATTATGAGTAAGGGCATACCGATATGACTACCCTTTAGAAAGTCCACTATCTCGTCGAAGCTCGTGCTTTCAAAGAGCTTTTGAGAAATCCCACTTGATTGTCCTTGTCTACAAACTTTAATTGTGCCATCTTTTATGTTAATTGAAGTACTGGTAGTGCAGGGCAATTAGGGTTTAGTACTGGTAAGGAGACTTAATCGAAAGAAAAGATTTAAACTTTTAAATATTATAGGATAAAGTATCTAAAGGATAAATATGAATTCTAAAAATAAAAATTATCCATATAAATACTTCTGACCACCTAAAATTAGGTAACGGTACTATTTAAATAGTCAAAATCGTTTTTTAATTTTTGCACAACCAGACTAAAGAATAGTCAAACAGACTTAACAATGACATCACCAGAATTAACTATGTACTATAGCACATCAACTAGCACAGCCCATACATCTCCAACTGTGAGAATTCTTGCTTTTCAACATAAATCCTTAAACAAGTACAAATTAATATACCCAATGATTTAACTAATATTAAGTCTTGTATTATAAACATAAATCCTTAAACAAGTACAAAAATTGAATGTCTTTATGCTTTAAAAGAGTGAAATGTGATAAAGGTAGAGTGTGACAACTTGAGCATAACATGGTTCACTTGGATTTTAGATAACAACACCTCCACAATCGGTTCGATAGTAGTCGGCTCATGATTCGTTACCCAAGTCACGCCGATCCACACGCCGCAATATGTTATCATTGTGCCGGTGAGTGACGGTATTAAATTCCTCATCGGCTTCGTCATACTTATCTTTGTAATTCTTGGGAGGTGTCTTAAACACAATAGACAATTTTTATCTACCGTCTTTCACATAAAACACTTGTCGTGCTTGTGCGGCTAATATGAACGGATCAACCTTGTGGCCTAAACTATTCAGTCAACCAATGTATACCCAAGAGTAGTATCGCGTTTCACACCACCGACTTTGTGATTAACCCACACATTTGAAAAGAGGAATTTTGTTAGGATTTAGTAAATCCAAGACTTAAAGTGTCGGTCACCTCAAGTATGTATACTGCTAGAAAGCTCGTAGTCGTAGTAACTCGCTTATAGTATTTAGTTTACTTTGTAACACCGTGGAGGACTGGACGGGTCTTTACCCACCGTATGCTCGATCCATGCCCTTAAGGAGGCGTCTCATGTTTGTACCATATAAATACCCTTTGCCCTCCAAGGCAAAGGGTTGGAGCTTTCATAATACATTTTTCTTTGTCTCTTTAAAGTTCCCATCCTCTCCCACTTTCTCTCTCTAAACCTTATCTCTTTACACCTAACTTGTGATAAACCAAGATCCTACAAATGGTATCAGAGCCATGGTTTGATCATCCATCTCTCATGTTCTAGGTTTGATTGTTATTTTTGGGATAAGGTTTGGTTTCTTACGCGTAACGTGGTATTTAGGAGTAGTCTCGTATACGAGTTTTTGTACTCATAAAGCTTTAAAATTTACACTTTTTAATCCAAGATTCTTGTGGGTTAAGGTTTATTAAGTGCTTAAATTTCAGTTTCTTGCAAAAAGGTTCAAACTTTACAAGTTTTTCTTGGTTTTTAAGAGTGTTTGGATATGTGTGTACGGACTTACGCGTAAGAGAGATTCGTGGTTTTGATCCACAAGCTTTGTTGTTTTGATGTTTTTGAGGTTGTATCATCATTATAATCTGGTTTACTAAACGGTTTTGATCATAAAAATGTGTTTGGCAAAATCTGACTTCCCACGCATATGAAAACCCTAGTTCTACGCCAGAAGTCGAATCCCACGCGAAAGTGTTTTTCGCGAGATCTTCATTTCGTGGTTACTCGGTGTTCTTCTTGCTTGGATAAGCCTCGAAAAATACTTGACTTTGGATATCTCGCACCGGGAAGTGTAAGAGATTTTGTGGTAAACCCTAATTTTACGCATAAGCATAAAACTTACGTGTAAAAATTCTTATGCGTAAGTTTCCCTTAGGCGTAAGACAGGCTTATGCGTAAGAGAAAGCCTAAGTTTTAGGGTAAAAGGCTTAAGTTTATGCGTAAACCGAAACTTACGCATAAGGTTCTTACGCCTAAGCTTTGGTTTACGCATAAACTTAAGCCTTTTACCCTAAAACTCTACGCGTAATCTCTAGACTACGCGTAAGCTCTGTCTACGTGTAAGCTTGTGTCTACGCGTAAGTTTGTTGTTACGCCTAAGTCGCCACGCTGGCGTAAAGTTGTTGTCTACGCATAAGTGTATAAGTTTTACGGTTTCTCTCTTGATTTTGTAAAATCCGTGAAAGAATCTATTTCCGGTTAAGTCAAAGATTTGTAAAATCCGTAGAATTTAAACATGTCTTCCGTTGTCGATGATGTGCAAGTCGCAAGATCTCGATACTGCCCTCCCATGCTTGATAGAACTTACTATGAATCTTGGTCACAAAGAATCAGTCAGATCGCTTAGGAAAGGAGAATGGGGTTAACATCCTTAAGTCAATTGATGAAGGACCTTATCAGTTGAGACCACAAGAGACTTAATTGATATTGCGCAGATATTAGATGCACTAAAGACATATGATGAGTTGAGTGATAAGGAGAAAAGAGATTTGATGTCGACATCGGTCTTCTAACATCATACTTGTGGTCTTCCAAAAGATATCTACAAGCTAATCAATCACAACACGTGGCCAAGGCGGTTTGGGATAATGTCAAGATGCTCCTCTCGGGTTCGAATTGACTATAGAAGATAGAGAATCACAAATGTATGATGAATTTGAGCACTTTAAGATGAAACACGAAGAAAGTGTCTATGAATATTACGTGAGATTCCACAAGTCGGTGAATGATATGAGGAATATCAAGATGACTATGCCAAACATTCACCGAACTCAAAATTGTAAACAACATGAATCCCGAATGGCACAAGTTTGTCACTACGTGAAGCTTACCAAAGGACTTAAGAACACCAACTATGAGCAATTGTATGCCTTCCTTCTTCGTAATGAGAAACATGCTATGTTTGAAAAAGGATTCTTGAACAGCTCAAATCTCAACCAAGAGAAACAAGCTCATCAAATGATACAACCGCATTCTTCACCAAAGCATCACAAGTCACACCCATCGGAAATGATAATCACAAGCCTGTTCTCGATTCGGGATATAAGCAACCCGATGACAATGCGCTTATGGAACACTTTATAAATAAATTAGCTCTTATGGTTAAACAAAACTTAACCTTCTCTCACATACCAACAGACTTCACACTAACAATGAAATCGGGGATCGCATCCAATCTACACAACCATGCTTTGGTCGAGATGGAAAGGTTACAAGACAACCGCCAAGAAAGGCGATGACGAACAAGGAAGAGGTGGAGTGGTAGAGGCTATGCCGCAAATTAGAATTGGGAAGGAATGGAAACCGTGGTCAAGCAAAGCCAATCAAGTGCTACAAGCTGGTAGAGAAGGGCACATTGTTAGAACTCACTCAACCAAAACGCCTTAAAACGCAGAATACTTTAGGGACAAGATGTTGTTGGTTCAAGCACAAGATAATGGTGTAATGTTGAATGAAGAGGAGTTGTTGTTCTCGATCGATGGGAATGCTAGAACATATGATGGAGATGTGGACGAACAACCAAAGCAGCATGTCGCCGAGAACAATCCCAACGCCTTTCAAGTTGCGATCGTGATGCATTTGACTCGGACGTTGATGATGAACCATGTGCACAAACTATCTTCATGGCTAATATCTCTCCAATGACCTCTTCATCTCAACAAGCCACCCATCCAAGGAATCCATCATTAAAGAGGTACTCAAACTATATGATGTGGTTGATGAGCAAAAGATTCACCATGAAGTACAATCAATCTGAAACTATTGAGTCGATATTGAAAATATGGGTAATATCAACATTGTCCCATATGATCAATATGTGAAACAAAGTGAAAGTGAGATTGTATCAAGTGATGCATCTTCGCAACAATGATGACTATGTCTTTGATGAATACATTGCATGTGCCCCTAATGATTCTCATTATTTCGAACTTAATGCCTATAAAGAACGAGTGGCCATTTATGAACAACGTGCTAAGTTCAAGCTAACCAACCGTGAGCAGGAAATGGATGACCAAATTCGTACAATTATTAGAAAAAGTAATTTTAGAGAAGAAGTACTAAAACAAGAGTTAAACTCACGATCCATTGCATAGCTCATTTGGGACATAACGACCTGTGGAAACCCTATTCTCTCCGTGATCTTCATTGCATTTGTGCTTAAAATCGCTTTAAGTTTCTTCTGATTGGCCATTCACAGTGGTCACCATGCGAGAAAACTTGACGGTTTAGCACATAAAGTTGTTCCAAGGGCTGAAAATGACAAGTGTCAATAGTACAAGGACCAAAGTGACATTTTCAAATTTCAGGGCCATTTTGCCAATTTTAAACTTGGAGGACCAAACTTGTAATTTTTCAAAACTTTTGATATTTTTCACCAAAGGACTAAATTTGACAACTTATGATTTTAAAAGGACCTTTGGTGATTTTATTTTGAAATTAAGGCTCGTGGACTATTTTGACAACTTTTGAAACTTGGGGACTGAACCGCCAATTATGCAAACTTAGCTCATTTTTCATCCGATTTTGAACATTTTGCATCCGAAACATATAAAATGCAATTTTGGAATATTTTCGAGATTTTGATGCATTCGAGCATTTTTAAACGCTTTTGCGCTCAGATTTAACCAAAATGATGAGTATTTACACACTCATCAACTCCTTACAAGAAAAGCTTTCTAAATCGCTAAGCAAAACAAGAACTTCAAGAAAATGTGAAAATGCTTAAGCAAGAATTCAATGCTAAGGAATCAAAACTTTTGAATGATTTTTCAATCTAAAAACTTTGAAAACAAACTTGAGAATAAGTTGTACGTGCAAGGGAATACCATTCAGATCGCTCACATGATCACTAAGCATAGAGTTTTAAGCGATAAGCATAGCTTCCCTTGTTGAGGAACCAAGTCCGGATGTTATTAAAAGGCTAGAGCTGCTCATAAGGTACTTTATGATGGTAATGAAATCCTTAAACCTAAGCGAAAACCTAGTCAGGTTGAGTGACCGAGGAAGATAAGAAATCGATGAAGTCACTAGGGAGAAAATGAACAAGAAGCTAGAAAATCCTGAGTGTAAAAAGAATAACATAATGTTCAAACCTCATGATTACACTAAGGAAAACTGGATCTCCTTAAACAAGTTTAAGCCTCAGACACTTCTAACTCCCGAACAAGTGTTCTGGAAAATGGATTTAGATAAGCAAAAAGTAGAGAATCTTGTTGTTACTAACCCTCCCCTTAGGAAATTCCCAAAAGCAACTGTGTATCCTCCTAATACACCAATGCACCTAGTTCCTAGATCTATTGCCACTAATAGGACCTTAATCAGCCTATATGTTGTTTATCGCCTATTTGTTGATTTTGAGAAACGTAAGAAGAGAATCACACCTGTGGATAATCGAGGGGAAAGGGCTTTGAGCAAACCAAAGAATGTTATTTAACTGAGGTCATGCCTTTCTTCAAACAATTAAAAGGTCAATTTGAGAGTCTTAAAATTAGAATTAATTCTGATATTAAAGAAATGGAAAAGGAATTTGATGCGATGATTGTTGAGGTTAGTGACTATGAGAGAGAACTTAAATATAATGAGATTGAGAGGAAGAACTTGCATACCTTGAATGAGAATCTTATTTCTGAATGTATTGCTCAAGATGTGTTTTACATCGCTACAAACCGCTCCATTAATGCTTCTCAATTTCATGAATTATCTGTTGCTCGAAAGTCTCCCATGATTGTGTCATTGAGCTTGAAAAACTAACTCTAAACCGCATGATAAGGTTGAACAGATGATCATGATAACTCGGTAAAACAGCTTTTCTAAATTGAAGTTGAACATCTTGCTTTGCAATTAAAATATCAACATCCGAAAGAAAATGTTAAAACCTCAAATATCAAGACATCCTTGGATGTTCCCGAATTTGATGCGCTTTTGAAATTAGCAAACGTGATGAACATATTCGAGCTCACTGTAACACGATCGAAAGTTGAAAGCCCAAATTTCTCAATTAAAGGGTGAAATGAACAATGTGACCGGCTCCCGAATGCCTCCTCCTTTAGATTCTCGAACTCTCAAAATTTTCATCTTCAAAACTTGGTTAATGCTTTACAAAAGGAAAATGAGAGTTTTCTAGAAGAAAATGAAAAGGTTAAACGTCATTTCAATGAGTTATTTGAGTCAATAAAAGTCATTCGTAACAAAAATAATGAAAAATAACCTCGTTGCAAAAGGAAATTGAGAATCAAGAGTCGGTAAAAGGGAAAATGCCAATGACAAATGGGGAGAACAAAGGCTTCAAAGGTGCATGTCGTAATAAATATGCTTTGACTGTGAAATATGTTCCTCCTCATCTTAGGAATAACAAACTTGCTATTCAAACATATTTCTCATACCTTAAGGACAGCCTAGAATGTCTCCGTGAGATTGTAGAAGAGGATAAGTTAGAGAAACCACTTGATAATGCAATTGGCCATGCATGCTTATATGCCAAACGATCTCAAGAACTTCTAGAATGCTTAATTACAATATGCCCTAAAACCTTAGGTGAGCAAGTCAATCCCTTGATACCTGTTCTATGCCTAGTGCCACATACAACTCATTCAATGCCCAATACCATGAATGTGAACTCTAGTATGCCTTCAGTAGTTCGAACCCAAAGACATCTAAACAGAAATGCAAAAGTAGCAAAACCAACTAATGTTCCCATTCCCTCTACAGGAGTAATCAGTGACATTAAAGCGAGCAAGTCAAAGTCTCAAGGCAATACAAGGAATGATAGGACCTTGCAAGCTAAGAATGTGCATTGGAAAAGAGTAGAAGATCACCCTAGGAACACTATGTTTGAGTTGAATAAAACGAATCGTGTTGATTCTAGTATTAGCTATAAGCGTACTGTAATTAATTCGAATTTTGCTACTATATGCAAACCATGTAATGATGTCTCGTGATTCTGCTGCTAATCATGAAAGTGGTGTGAATGTTTTGTCTAATGCTATCAAATGCCCGCTAAAACTCAAGTAATGCTAAAAAGGCTAAAAGGCAAAGAAGTAAGAAAGTTAGAAAACAAAGGAAACCCACAGAAGAACATTTAGTAAGATAGGTTATCAATGGATACCTATTGGTCATAAGACTAATCGCTTATGCCCTCAATCGACAAGACAATGCCCTCTAGAAAATGGATGCCTCTTGGTAGAACTATTTCCTTAAAGTGAACATACTTTGAATAGGACAAATACGACACCAAAGATCGCATCTATTCCTAATGATTCCATTGCTTATATTTCTAATGTGGGTGTCCCAATCATCATTATTAACCAAATGGAACCCATTCTTTCATGGGGATCCCAATTATCCGCTTATCCATTCTTGTCTCGTGTTCAACCGCAGATCGCTCAAATCGCTTACGTGGTACCGGACTCAGTCGTTCCAAGCATATGACCGGAGACCGGTCATGCTCATGAACTTCGTGAGTAAATTCATCGATGACTTAGATTCGAAACGACCATTTTGGAGCTATTATGGGTTATGGAGATTATGTGTTTGGAGATAGTGTAATTTCCGGGTATACTATGTGGAAGGTCTTGGTCATAACTTATTCTCTGTTGGTCAATTCGTGATTCCGATCTTGAAGTGGCTTTTAGAAAACATACTTGTTTCATTAGAGAACTTGATGGTGTGGAATTATTAAGAGGAACTTATGGTTCAAATCTATACACCATCTCTATCGAAGATATGATGAAGTCCTCTCAATCGCTTGTTGTCAAAGGCTTCAAAACAAAGTCATGGTTATGGCATCGCTGTCTCAATCACTTGAACTTCGGCACCATTAATAACCTTTCCGAAAGGATCTTGTCGAGGCTTACCTAGATTAAAGTATGAAAAGATCATCTTTGTTCACCGCCAATTGGGAAAAAGCACGAAATATGCCCACAAACCAAAACCCACAAACTCGTAGAATGGAAGTCCTTCATACCCTTCATATGGATCTCATGCGGACCAATGAGAGTGCAAATGATTAATGGGAAGAAATATATTTTAGTCGTTGTTGATGACTATTCTAGATTTACTTGGGTAAAGTTTTTGAGGACTAAGGATGAAACTCCACCGTCATCTTCAAACTTATCAAAAACTTCGTGTTCGCCTCTTAACAACACGGTTAGAATTGTTCGAACCGACAATGGCACCGAGTTCGTTAACAAAGACTTAAGTCAATTTTATGAAAGTATTGGAATCACCATCAAAGAAGTGTTCCACGAACTCCTCAATGTAACGGTGTAGTTGAAAGACAAATCGAACTCTTGTGGAAGCCGCAAGAACAATGCTAATTTATTCAAAGGTTCCAATGTTTCTATGGGTCAAGCCATTGCCACCGCTTGCTACACCCAAAATCGCTCCCTTATTCACACCTCTCATGGAAAAACCCATATGAACTAGTTCACAAACGAAAACCCGACCTCTCCTACCTTCGTGTGTTTGGTGCCTTGTGCTATCCAACGAATGACGGTCAAGACTTAGGAAAATTAAGAGCAAAGGCAGATATTGGAGTTTTGTTGGTTATGCACCAAACAAGAAGGGTTACGTAATCTACAACAAGAGAACCCGAAATATCATGGAAACAATTCACGCACGCTCGATGAGTCGACCGGTCAATTGGCTCCGTGGCAATCCGGCTCGACCCGCACTTCAAAACAATCCAATTGGTTCATCCCTTGTACCAATTCCTCTCCAAAGAACTCCATATGTACCTCCATCTAAAGATGATTTGAAGAAATTATTTGATCCAATGTTTGATGAACAAGATGAGCCAAGTGCCAATGATCTATCAATTCCAACAACAAAGGTCGCTCCTATCACCGCCATCAAGTCAATCCTTCGCCAATGTCATTAAGCCAAGAAGCTGCTGCGATCACTCTGCCTCATCAACGAATCATCAATCATCGAATGTACATCATGGAAGTGTTTCTGACATGAATGAAGAAGTTAATCCCTTTGCTACTCCCGAAGATGCTCTATTTGAAAACATCTTTGCCCCTGAACCAACACCTGAACCATCTTCATCAGGGGATATAAACTCTGCTACATCAGTCCTTCAACAACAACCACACGAACACCTTAGAAAATGGACACATGACCATCCATTGGATAACATCATTGGGAATCCTTCTCGTTTCGTATCAACTCGAAAACAATTAGCTACTGATGCCTTATGGTGCTTCTTCAACTCAAGACTTCCAAGATCGAACCAAAAGATGTTAAAGCTGCAATGTCCGAGGACAAATTGGTTTAATGCAATGCAAGAAGAAATTCTTGAGTTCGATCGTCTAGATGTATGGAATTAGTACCGACTCCAGATTGTGCAATGATCATTGCTCTCAAGTGGATCTTCAAAGTAAAGCTTGATGAGCACGGTGATGTTACAAAAATAAGGCACGGTTAGTTGCTAAAGGTTATCGTCAAGAAGAAGGTATCGACTTTGAGGAATCTTTTGCTCTGTTGCGCATCGAAGCAATCGTAATCTTCCCGGCTAATCGCAAGTAAGAATATGATTATCTATCGATGGATGTAAAGACGACTTTTCTCAATGGAGATCTTAAAGAAGTCGATACGCCGACCAACCGTAAGGTTTTGTGAATCCGAGCATCCTACTCATGTCTATCGCTTGAAAAAGGCCCTTTACGGTTTGAAGCAAGCTCCAAGGGCATGGTATGATACGCTATCAAAGTTTCTTCTATCCACCGGATTCAAAGAAAGGAGCAGTTGATCCAACATTGTTCACCGTAAAGTCGAGCAAACATTTAATTCACGCTCAAATTTATGTTGATGATATTATTTTGCCTCAACCGACCCTAATGAATGTGATCGTTTTCTATGGAGATGGGCTCCAAATTTCAAATGTCAATGATGGGACAAATGTCATTTTCTTGGGATTACAAATTTCACAAAGTCCCGGAGGCATTTTTATAAATCAATCTAAATACGCTAATGAAATCTTAAAGAAATTTGGATTTACCTCCAAAGTGACCTCGCTGACACTCCTATGGTGGAGCATACAAAACCGGATGAGGACCACTCGGGGATCATAGTAGATCAAACTAAATATCGTAGTATGATTGGATCCCGATGTACCTCACAACCAGACTGCACATTTTGTTCATTTGATGCATGTGTGCTAGATACTAGGCTAAGCCTACCAAAAGCACCTTGAAGCGGTTAAACGGGTCTTCGGTATCTCCACGGAACCATTAACATGGGTCTTTGGTATCCAAGGATTCCGGCATGTCTCTAACGGCCTATGCGATGTTGACCATGCAGATGTCAAGATACACGTCAAGCACGTTAGGTGGTGCTCAATTTTATGTGACAAGCTTATAAGTCGGTCTTCAAAGAAGCAAATGAGCACTTCCATATCCTCTACAGAGGTGAATACATAGCCATTTCATCGTGTTGTGCTCAAATCTTATGGATGAGATCCCAATTATCGACTATGGCTTTGTATTCAACAAAGTTCCTATGTATTGTGATAACAAAAGTGCCATTGCTCTCTCGCAACAATGTTTAACACTCTAGAGCAAAGCACATCGACATTCGACATCACTTCATTAGGGAACAAGTTGAAAATGGTGTGGTTGAACTATACTGTAAGGACCGAATATCAAGTAGCGACATCTTCACCAAAGCTCTTTCGAGAACGCTTTGAGTTTATTCTTCCACGACTAGGCTTAAAGAGCCTTCAACCGAAACACTCAAACGCCTTCGGAAGACGTCGACGAGTAAAGGTGTTCAACTCTATCTATTCTTCAGATATATCTTTTCAAAACCAAATACAAAAATACAAAACCAACAAAACAAAAATAGAAAATATAAAACTTTTCAAAATCCATAAAATCGAAAATCTTGAAAATCTTCAAAATATTGGTTATTTATCATGTTTTTCTTGTCGGTTCGATAACATCTACGAACTTTGAGATCTCACTCAAAGAATGGCACGGGTCTCTAGATGAAGTTCGAATTAAAAAAAAAAAAAAAAAAAAAAAAAAAAAAGCGAGATGGAGAAAATGTTGGTTTATTGTCATTTCAGCAAGAACCCGCTCTTCAAAGATAGAACAGTCATACTTTATCTTGGTTTTCAAATCTCTTGCTCGATTCTTTAAACTAATCCTTACTATCTAATGAAAACTAGTTGATTTGAAAAATAACGCGGACTCTATTTTTGATAATCATCCGGACTTAATGTTTGTAAAATATCTATCTCTCAATCAACAACTTATGTCATTGATTGAGGGGAGAATGATTTCAATTAAATCAAAAGGTTATTTGTCATACAATTGTTTTCAAAAGATATTCATGCATGTTTAATCAATGGAGTTTAAAGTCTCTAAACCGATCCTTATCGCTTAAAACGCTTTTCATTATCAAGTCACAATTCTCCTTAAAGCTTTCAAAATCAATTTAAATCTTGAGATCACAAATCTCAAATGATTTGATAATTGTGATCGGGGAGAATTTGTGATTTAAATTGGATTTAACTCGATAATTGGTAAATGGTTTTATAAGGATGTACAAGCTCTCCTTCCGACATGTGCCAAATGATTTCAAGTTTTCCATGCACATGTTGAGGGGAGCATCTTTCTTAAACCACTAAGATTTGCAACATGATCAATGTGCGGTTTCTCTTGTATGTGCAAAACTCTTTCAAACCTCAAGGCACATATTGAGGGGAGCAAACTTATGAAAACCTCATCTTTCTCCAAAATGCTTTATCCACTTGATTTGATTAGGGAAGTGATGTTGATATCCTTTAGAAAATGGTAATCAAAGAATTTAATTCTTTCTCTTGCCTCCGTGTGCAAAACGATTTCAAATACTTGATGCACATGTTGAGGGGGAGCTCTTGCTCTAAAAATATCAAAAACAATTCAGGTACAAAATACTTTGATAATATATCTTAAGTATCTAGATTGATCTTCAAATGGTTTTCAACAGATGAACAATACCAAATAGACCGACCAACTTTACTTTATGTATGGTGATATAAGGATGATAAGATTAGGTATTTGTTCCCATGATCCGCCAGAACCGGAGGGATCTACCCAGGGACAATCCACTAGTTAGTATAGAAGTCCTTAGGTATGATGATAAAAGGAGAAAATTGAGATATGGGAAGAGTGCGGATGGGCCGAGCTAGTCTTCGACTAAACCCAACAAGGTTCTATCTATGATGTCTCGGTAAGCTTGAAGGAGTTGAAGAATGAAAAGAATTGAATAAGAAAAGGGTGAAAACAAATATCCTCCAATTATTCAACCTTAGGGCGATACCGGGTTCAATTCTTATACTCTTGGTGGTTACCAAGGTAACATCGGTATTGAAGACAAGACGTCATGGACCCAAAGGACGCACCGCACTTCAACTTCCCAAACCACTCAAGTTCCTCTTAAAAGGTCTTGTTTCATTCTCACGGGAACCGACATTATCTATCGACTTTCTTTAGAGATCGTTGATATTGAAGAAGGAGACCTCTCCCTAGTCTCCGATATAGGATCCAAATGTGCACAAATTGAGTCTAGAGCCACGAGATCATCAATAAATCTCCTTAGGACACTTTCAATGAAGACTCTCTGTTTCACACAATGTGGAAAGAGATTATATCTTGAGTCCCACGATTATCCTTGTGGTATTGCCGAACATCCGAGTGATATGCAAAAATATTCACAGTGAAGATGGAAAGCCTTGAGCCAACATCAAACAAGCTACGGTAGGTAGAATGTGAGATCTATTCTATAGATCAACCATGTGACAACCGGATGTAAACAATGGGGCGATTCAATCTTTTGAATCAATCTCGTTCGAGTTATGGATTGACGGATAGCTTTGAAAACCGGTCATTGTGCCTAAAACTCTTTTCTTTAGCACATTGATCGTGTACTAATATTTCAAATCAAAAGGTGCTTATAATTGATAATTGATTTTCATTCAAACTTTCGTTGTATTGCAAAACAATTTCTATTGTGCGATACACGATTGTTTTCAAATCTCTTTTCATCAATCGGTGAATCTCTATTCGTTGGTTCACTCACTCTGTTGTCTTCTTTGAGACGCTCCGGTTTGAGAACAACTAGAGCAACGCGAAACCCGTCAAGGAAATTCTTGAATTATACCGATCACGTGCATTACTTGTACCGATCAACGGGAACCGTGGGCGTGTACTCAATTCAACGAAGTGATCAAAGACACTTTCGTGCGATTTATTACTAATGTTGTATGCGGTACACCGACGCGTTGTAAATGATCGTAATGAAGCGGTCAATCCATTAGCCGCATGCTCACACAACACATTCATTTCCAAAGAAATCATGATTAGTGCATCATTGACTCGATATTTTCACTCCATGCTTCGCTACGCTGTCGCAAATATCATGAATCGCCTAAAAGCTTCCGCTACTCGATAAGAAGATATCATGATCCGAAATGTGAGCATGTCGGTCCAAAAGTCACAACTTCACATACTATCAACACCACAATGGAAGAGTCGAGATTTATGGTTCTTGATGATCTCAAAGTCGGTTCAAAATCTCAAACATCACGTGGATCAGTTAAAGACCTCCTCTTGAATTAACAAAACATGCAGAACATGATGAATCAAAGACTACGAGCTAAAGAACATAAGTGCTTAATCTAAGAAACCAAGAACAATGAAATATTATATCAGTTTGCAATCATTGTAAGTTGAGGTGACCTCCCTTAGGGGGAGATTGTTAGGATTTAGTAAATCCAGTACTTAAAGTGTCGGTCACCTCAAGTATGTATACTCGTTAGAAAGCTCGTAGTCGTAGTAACTCAGTTATAGTATTTAGTTTGCTTTGTAACAGCCTTAAGGAGGCGTCTCATGTTTGTACCCTATAAATACCCTTTGCCCTCCAAGGAAAAGGGTTGGAGCTTTCATAATACATTTTTCTTTGTCTCTCTAAAGTTCTCATCCTCTCCCACTTTCTCTCTCTAAACCTTATCTCTTTACACCTAACTTGTGATAAACCAAGATCCTACAAATTTGCATGTAACGGTAATCTAGTTCCCATATCTCTTGTAAAACCCCATAATAATATGCTTTTCTTGTGGTTGCAACTTCATTAGATATGTGCATATCTAATGCCTCAACACTAACCTCACTGTTTTGGTAAACTTTGCCTTCATGATCTTTCGTACGAAAAGTATACCCATTGATGTGATATGCATCGTATTTCACTACGGTGGCGCGTGGTCCATAGGATATCCACCTTACAGTTTCTGATACACTTTCTTTGTCGATTTCTAACTTTCTCTCAACCTGAATTTCATTACAAGTATATATTAGCTCAAAAGATAAAAAGTACACCAATTTTCGGATCAAATGAGTCGAGAAATAAGGTTTAGAAAGGGTATGTTGAGTAACATAAGATTAATTACTTCTTTGCGTAACCACTTGTCAAAAGATTTGTTGTGCTCATTCTGCGTAAATGCTATTCGCTTACCCGGTTTTCTGTTTTCAAAACTTGCTTGTGTCTTTCAAACAATGTGTTTGATTATTATATTTGATAGATCATTTTCAAGAATGAAATAGACATGTGTTAGTAAGACTTACTCGATATACGGTACAATTTCATCTCATTATTTATTACGCATAAATGTGCTTTCGAAAGAGTTCCGCCAAAACTTCACTTGATTTGCCAATCGACAATGGCTTTCCTTCCTCATTTTCATCTGTTTCATGTTTATCAAAGGGATACCAACAGCTTTCATAGATTTATGATATTCGCTAAAAACTCTATTTTTCTTCCGCAATAGTCTCCTCAAAGAATGCATCCTTCGGTCTATTTCGCTCCGCACATGTCCTTTAATAACCTTCATACATCTTTCGAATGGATACATCCACCGAAAGCATACGGGACCGCATAATTTTACCTCCCTAGTTAGGTGCACAACAAATGTATCATAATATCAAAGAATGATGGAGGAAAGAACTTCTCGTAGGCACAAGTGTCACTACAGCTCGCTTGCATATTATCTAGTTCTTGCAATATTATTTCTTTGCAACATATTGATTTAAAGAAAAGCAAAACCCGATAATAGCATATCGTGTGGGTGGGTGCATGATTGAACGTGTTGCAATGGGCGTAAACTCTTGCATTAGCACGTGATAGTCATGCGATTTTAGGCCAATGAGCTTCCTATCCTTTAGGTGACCAAACTAGAGAAATTTGAACAATAGCCTTGTGGTACCTCGATGTTGTGTAAAGTTTCACAAAAATATCTTTTCAAGATTCGTTAATGTGTAACCCACTTTGGAGGTAGTGTTGTTTTGTCTTGTTCTTGCATAGCAAACAACTCTTGTTTTACCCCAACTCACCCAGATCCAATCGAGCATTCACCCATCTTTCATCTTTCCCGAACATGTAGCAAAGTTCGACGAGACTCTCAAAGAACATTCTTTTCTACATGCATAAAATCAATACAATGTGGAATGTAATTATGCCTCCAATACCTAAGTTTTCGATACCAAATGTTGAATTTCTTCCAATACGCACTGCTTTGTCCGCTTACTTGGCTTGAACTACCCTCTACTGCTTATGTTTCTTTTATGCTTTTGAATCTTCCCACCGCCTCTCGTATCTTCTTGGTTTTCGATGCATTATTGTTTGTTCGCTTTTCTTTTCCTACTTATTTTCAATATGTTGTACCTCGTTGTATATTTGTTCCCCGGTCATTGGATTTGGAGCCGGAGAAATTCTTGTTGTCCATTAAATGCCTTCCTTTGCCTTCTCGAACGGATGGTCATATGGTAGATATCGTCTGTGACCAACATAACTTTGCTTGGATGAGGCGAAAAGTCTAACACGCTTGTATCTTTCCCACATACTACACAACCTTGGAATCCATCAGACGGGCAGCCACATAATGTACCAAGTGCGGGGTAATCATTTATTATCCATAACACAACGACACGTAGATTAAAGTTATATTTTGTAGATGCATCATATGTATCAACCCCCGATCGAATAAGGTTTGCGATCATCAACCAACGGTTCTAAAAACATCGATATCATTTCCGGGTATCCCGATATTAATACCGAAAGCATGATAAACTTTCTTTTCATACACAACCATGGAGGAAGGTTGTATATGATGCTTAACACCGCCATACAACGTGATGCCTATTTCACGAGTTGACGCCAACCCCATCATCCGATATTCCTAGTCGTAGATTTCTTGGATCTTCACAATTTCGGGAATTTTTCATCTATGGTACGCCATGCCTTTGAATCTGGGTGACGAACACACCATCGGTTATCCTCCATGTCGCGTGCCATCTTAAATCTTCTCAAATACTTTCTAGCTTAAATAGTCGTTGCGGTCTTGGTATAATCGAAAGTACCACATTACCTTTCATTGTAATGTTTTCGTACACTTTATGTGTCTTATTATCCACCTTCCATCTTGATATCCCACAAGTTCGACATGCAACAAATCCTTGTCATCCTTCCAAGAAAGAAGGCGAGTTAATACATACATGTATCTTTTGTATCCCGATCCCATCAATTTCAAAAATTTTTGGCTTGATAAGTTTTTTCCACCATTTCGCTACCAACAGTAGCATCTTCTTTAACAATCCTAGTAATTCAAGAAAGAACTTATCGAGCATCCGTATTTACCCTTCAAGTTGAGTAGTTTAACTATTGCGGACAACTTTGTGAAGTCGGGACATCCTACGAAAGAGGCTTCTCTCGCATCTAATAATAATTGTTGAAACTTGACAAGATCATCCTCATCCAAATTATCTTTTGTAGCATTAACCATTTCTCATGTTGTTGGGCATCCGTTGGAATATATGAAGCAAAATCCGTGTCGTCAACAAACTCGCTGTAGCGTTAACGTGTTTTTCGGTACTTATTGATGACTCATCCTTCTCTCCATGTTTAGTCCGGTTTAGGTAGCTTAGATCAAACCCATTGTTTGAATAAATGGAACCGCACTTTCTCCACTTTATGCTCTATGTGGTTTAAACAACTGTATACCCGACATGGCATTGAAAGATCATTTTATTAACTCGTTGGTCGATGTTCCCCATCTTCCGCAAGTTGTGTCTCGCATAATCAATAAACGTTGCTACTCCATCAACATAAGATTTGTTGGTCCTATTAGTTCCTATCCAAGACTTGTCAATGTTTATAAATGTGTCCCACTTATCCGAGCATCAATGTTTATAAATGTAGTCCCTATGAGGCATGTTAAAAAGACAAACAAGTTATTGAAGATTATAGAAGACAACTTCAAACCGCAATTGATGATCTTAAAAGTTAAAAAGACATTCCAAGTAATGAGGATAGCTCAAAGATTGAATGTGGTATTGAATTATGCTAAGAACTCTAATAAAGTCTAATGAAACAGCTCCTAAAGGGGTGTTTGGGTTAAGGAAAATAAGAAATTAACTAGCTAAATTATGGTTTCATGTTCATGTGGTAACAGCTTAATGTGGTTTCTTAAATTTTTTAACCAATTAACTATCTAAATTTAACAAGAAAATGACATAATTTATAAGAGGATATCTCAAAACAAATGTTCAATTAGCTAATAGGCTTAACAGGGTTACTTATATATTTTATGTGTTAGAATGATGTGTACAAAAGGAACATAACAATACTTACCAAGGTGACGGACCGGTGGGTCTATGACGTGAGAGTTGTGGTGGTGACGGATTTGTGGTGAGATGAGAGGGAGGTGTGGCGGTACAGGAGGAGGAGTTAATTTTTGCAATTAGTTTGGAATGGCCTTAATGCAAACTTTGGGGGGAATAAATTTAATTTGTGGGGGGAATTTTAAATTTGCTTAAATTTTTGAAAAGTTTTCATAATAGTTTAAAAAGGTTTTTTCTCTTTTGATTTAATAATTTTTTTCATTTAATTAGTTTAAAAAGGTTTTTTATTCATAATAAATAAAATAAAATTCAGAAAAATCCAATTGTTTTTATAAAACAAATATTATTTTTAAGTATTTAGGACTTTTAAAAAATAATTTTAATTTTTATGCTTAAATTTCCAATATTTGGTATTTTTAGGATTTAGTGCATTTTAGGTCATTTCGACTTTTGTTACTTGATTTATTTGCTTATTTAGTTGTTTTTAGTTTAAAGAAAAAGTAAAGTAACTCCCAATACCGTCTTCCACGGGTTATGGGTCCCAATACCGCCTTCCACGGTCTATGGGGAGGTTGAGACGAGATGACCTTACCCCTACCTAAGGTAGAGAGGTCGCTTCCGCCTACCAAAGGTAGAAAAGGACCTCTGGCATTGCAACGGGTGAGGATCGAACCCTTGAGAGGCTGCTTCCGGTTCTACCAAAGGTAGAAACGGACCTCCGGCCTTGCAAGTGGTAAGGATCGAACCCATGACCTCTGTCTCCAGAGGCAAGAGTGTTAATCACTTGATCCAACCTTGATCTTTTTTTGTTTTTAGTTTATGTTTCATAAATTTATTCACAAAATCCAAATATCTTTCATTATTCTTTATCACCCGATCACGAACCGAACGCGAATTTCCATTCACACTCCGTTGGGACTTAAAACGACCTAGGAATATCTCATATTTCTGGAAAATATTGTGTTTTGACTTTCTTTTACCAAATTGGGATTTTCATTCTCATGTAGACAACAAATTGACCATTTGGTTGGGTTTTTCATAATATAATATTATATATACTATTGACTGAATCATGTCGTAACATGACACTCTAAGTAAGTATAACCCAATGCTTTTGACCCATATGATGTCAAATACCCATTAATGAATGTGACCAGTGATAACGTAATACCCGACCCACCATGTGAACTAGCCATTATCACCGGTCATGCATGGGTTGCACCGGCTTGGTAGGTGTATAGTATAGTGTGAAGGTTATATGAACTGTATTGAAGTTATTAAGGATGGGCACGTTAATTTTGACATTTCAGGATGACATAAAATCATTAACTCACGTGTCTTACTCAAAACACTGTGTGAAACTGTGTTTAAGGTTGTGTTAGATACGTTGGGCACGGTAACACAACCCTTGTGCGATTTCGTCCGTTTTAGTCGGTCCTATACGTTTTCGTCCGTGTTCATACGTTTTCTTAGTTTTGTACTTGTTTGCGTCCGTTTTTGTACGTTTTCGTCTCTTTTCATATGTTTTCGTCCGTTTTCAACTGTTTTACATATTAACGTACATTTTATTATGTTCTTATATGTTTTCATCCGCTATAGTCTGTTTGTTGTCCGTTTTAGCCATTTTCATATGTTTTAAGACTTTTTCGCCCATTTTCATACGGTTTCTTACACTTTTACACATTTTCCTACGTTTTCACATGTTTGCGTCTGTTTTTATACGTTTTTGTCCGTTTACGTACGTCTTTGTCCTTTTTAATCAGTCTTTATAAGTTTTCATTTTTGTTTACACATTTTCGTCCGTGTGTTACACTTTGTCGCTGGTTTTTCATGTTTTAGTCCGTTTGTATAAGTTTTTGTCCGTTTTCGTCCGTTTCTAGCCGTTTTCATCTATTTTAGACTTTTTCGTACGTTTTCATCTGTTTTACATATTAACGTACATTTTATCACGTTCTTATACGTTTTCGTCCGCTTTAATTCGTTTTTGTCCGTTTTCATCTATTTTAGCCATTTTCATATGTTTTTAACACTTTTTCGCCCGTTTTCATACGCTTTCTTACACTTTTACATATTTTCATACATTTTGACACGCTTATGCGTCTGCTTTTCATCGCTTTCCACCGTTTCGTATGACTTTGTCCTTTTAATCGCTTTTATACGCTTTAGTTTTTGTTTACACGTTTCGTCCATGTTTACACTTTGTCATTTGGTTTTCATGTTTTAGTCCGTTTGTATAAGTTTTGACCGTTTTCGTCCGTTTCTAGCCGTTTTCATCTATTTTAGACGTTTTCGTCCATTTTCATACGCTTTCATCTGTTTTACATATTAATGTACATTTTCTTACGTTTCATACGTTTTCTTACGTTCTTACACGTTTTCGTCTGCGTTAGTCCATTATTTTCCGTTTTTAAGACTTTTCGTGTCAACCCAAGAAGCGAAGTGAATTCATATTCGGTTTTCGGTTTGCTTCGGTTTAATTCTAGTTCAGTTCGGTTCAGTTTTCGTGTTGAACTGAATAAAAAAATAACCGATTTAACGAAACCAAACAACCCGATAACCGAACGGATAAACACCCCTAATTTATAGTGATAGTTTAAAAGGATGACTTATTTTGCGGTTTTAAAAATTAGGTCTTTATAGTTTGAATTCATAAGGACTATTTTAGTTACCACTACCAGTATCTCTGACTAGTTCTCGGTTTCTGGAGTTACAAGTATCTTCTCTATCACACTATCCCCATGACTCTTCTTCAACCTTTCTTATCAATCTTTCAATAATATCCTATTTTACCCGATTTCATTATCAATGGCAGCACCATCACCACAAAACCAATTGGCTAAGCGTGTTATTGATGACCTAATTGAGTTTAGTGGGGAGACATCTGTTGATGGTTACATGAGTTTCTTCAAGATTCAGCAAATTTCCAGTCTCCGTGGCTTTATAAACAGGATGCGCGAAGAGGCCACCAGAACAAAGAATGAGATTGGGAAGTTTAATGCTTTAATTGCTGAGATGGTAGCTCTTGGAGATGGGGATGACCATTTTGACACTTTGATAGATCTTAGGCATGACAGGGAGGCTGCGAGGACTAAGCTGCAGGGGTTGAATGATCTCATTTCTCAAGCTGAGGAGGATATCGAGACCAAGGAAGAACAAATTCAGGCGATGAATGGTTGAAGGGTTGCTCGCTATGTAAAGGGATGGTTTCTTTTGCTCTAATGTGATCTGTTTATAATGTCTAATGTCTTGGTTTAATATTATGGTTTGTAGGTATATTAACAATGAAACATGTATGGATTTTTTGATGGTTTATCCATATGACACTCTAAAATATGTATGTTGATCCAATGGAATGGAATGGGATGCATTTAGGAATTGGTTGTGGTGTTTAAGTTCATATCTGGTAGAATGTATTATTGTAGGTTTGAGGTTGATCCAATGACAGTGGTGCATCCCATGTGTCGTGTTCAATGTTGAGTCATGGATATGCGGTTCATAAGTGTTTTGATTAGGTTGTTCATTTTTTAGGTTGTTGTCAATTTTTTATGGCTGATTATGAAGTTTAGAAGTGGACCGTTTGTGGATGACAATTATTTTGGATTAAACCACTAGATTTAGCGTGTTTTTGTTATTGTTTGTACTTTAAGTTAATTGCATTTACATGATTTCTTGATTTTTTTTACTGTTGGAGGATGTTAGATCTTATGTAAGTGCTTATAAATAGCTTATTTATAGGCTTAAAGTAAGGTATGAGGGTCGCTTTGTTGTATCAATGATCCTTGGTTGGATTTGATTATTTTTGCTTACTTGTTTATCCGGGACCGCTTATTAGTTATAGTTGCTTAATTAGTTGCTTTAATTCCATTTTTGCTTTTGTTTGTTCATTTGTATGCGCCATGTGGTGAGATTTTAGTGTAGTCTGCAGTTATATGTGTCTTTGATACGGGGTTTGAAGTTATATGGGTGTTTGGGACCTGGTAAGCACCATTTCTTTCATGGGTGTGTTGGTTTCAAAATTGCGACCAAAATGAAATATTTAAATTCTATATTATCAATTTGGAGCCACATTTTAAAATTGTCAAATTTGAAGCCAAATTTCACCAAAATTTTTAAAATTACTTAGGAAATTATGGTTTCCTTAATTGAAAAATCGCCCATAATGAGCCCTAACTTTACTCCAATAATTGTGATTCTAGCAAAACAACGTAACTTCAATTTTCACACCATTATTTACCAATTACGTTTACTAATTTTCTTTAACACATTACTTCGACGAATCATGGCAACTCAAACCAATTATCGGGATGATTTGGTTTATTACGATCGTGAAAATGATAACCCTTTAGGATATGAATCGAGGCGTATTCGGATGAGGTGAGGATGTCGAAAACAACCATTCAAATGCGAATGTTGTTAAGAGGGCATAACTAGGTTACCTAAGTTTCGCAGGATTATGGAAAACCGACGGAATAAAGGTCGGTGTAACCTTCGATGCATCGAATAGGTTATCGTGAAAAAAGCAGGCATTGTTTTCGAGTTTTTGGGTGATTTGGTTCGTGAGCATATAGGTGTCGGATTCTATCCTCGGAGGAAGGTTGATTCGTAGGAAGAGATAAAATGTGGGGCGAAATCACGGTACACATATACTTTCTTTTAACTAGTAGTGGCTTGGTTGTCGAGGTACAAGGTGTTAATAAGTTTATCTCTGCATTTACATTATGTGCAACTAATTAACAACATTGTGTAAATCTTTGCGGCGATATTTTGATGTTGACTTAACAATCGAAAAGTCGATAATGAATCGTCTTGGTCAACTTCTAAGGAATTTCAAAAGGAAATTGACCGAAAACTACATATTGCCCAACCAAAATACCCTTTCAAAACTTAGTTAAGTCCCGTGAGTATAGTGCAATTATAAAATCCAAGATTGGGTAAATTTGGTAAACTACACGCCACCGAGGAATACAAGGTGTTAATTATTCATTTTATTCAAGTTCAAATATCTCACACATTTGATGTTTCCATATATTTTAGTTGTATACTATCAAGATTACTACATCTAAACACCTTTTTATTTTGTGTTGCAAGGTGAAATCACCAGATCTAAAGTGGCGCTGCTCCAAGTCTGCTTATCGAAGATACAATGGGACGAGGTGGATACGCCGTGTGATAGATAAAATGGTAACATTAAACATTTGCACATTTGCATTTAATAGCATCATACTTTCTTTTATATTGGTTTATCTTACAAGTGTATGTATTTGATGTTTATAAGATCGAGAATAAAGAAATTGAACCAGATGAAGAACCACCGCGTGGTACGCTGTGGTTGAAAGGAAGGGTGAATAAAGACGGAGAATTTCACGATGATAATATCAGAACAGTTGGACAAAAAATTGTAAGTTTGACTGCAAATTTTATTATTATGTTTATTGTTAGTTATAAGTTAATACTGATAGTCTATTAGTTAAAACTGTTAGTTATAAGTTAATACTGTTAGTTATAAGTTAATACTGTTACTTAAGTTAATACTGGTAGAATTAAATAACCTATTTCCCATATTGTGTGTGCAGAAAGAGACGGAGGACAAGATCAAACAAAGAATCTTGAAGGTTGATCATGGCAGTGATGCCATGACAGTTGTATTAGGTAAGGAAAAGGGAGGATGTGCAAGAGGAGTGGGAGGTGGAGTAACCTACAAGAGGTATTTTGATCTGCCTCGAATCAGACAAGCATCTGATGAAAGAGTGGTGTTACTTCAAAGTGAACTTGATAATGAGCGACGCCAAAGTCAAGGAAAAGAGGCGGTAATCCAGGATTTGATGAATCAATTGGCTGCACAAAGGGCGCAGTTGCAGCCAACTTCAACTCCATTGACACCAACGGATGTAAGACATATTTTATCTTGATTTTTTTTTGTGTAACAAAAGTGAAATTATATTACCAATAGAATCCATGATCCAAAGAGTCCTCCATATAACAATAGAATCCATTCAGCCTTAAATTGAAGTTGTTTCTTGACATAAGAAAGTAACATTCCATCTATTTTTTACCCTTTTAAATCTTGCTGCGTCTTCTTAAACAATTTATATTTCGGTGTCTCCGTGAACATTAATCTTATAAATAGCGGTCTTGATGAGGATGCCGGAACACGTGTTGTCGGACTTGAGAAAATTGTGAGCATTGAGAAGTCTAATGGACTTGCAACTTTGGGAAAGAAAATGGAAATAAGTGTAAGTAATAAATCATCCCCACAGGATTTTTGAATTCTACATACATGTATTATTTACCGTGTATTATATATATAGGAAGCTGTTAAATCATCGCATCTAAGAAACCGACTAGATCAAAACGAAAGGATTCTTCACGTCAACTTTCCGAATCACAAGAACATGAGTCTCCATTAACAAGATTACCACAAGTATGTATTTAAACATTTTCATATGTTCTTTAGTTTAAATAATTAATGATACATATATACATGCAACAAATTATGTTTTAGGTAATTAAGTGCGATACGGTGGCACTTAAAGAAATCAAGTATTATTGCGGAGGGTACCGTGTACAAAGCCGATGGAAAACAAATGCTTCATAACAAACCACTCCCAAATGATTGCTACAGTAGTATCTATTGATAAATCTTTAGTGGATGCGGCATGCATACGGATGTAGGAAGTAACGGTTTCAAAATAGTTAAGGATGCGATGGGTGATTTTTATGCATGGCCAAAGGATCAAGTGGTTTTCGATGAAAAGGTACATACATGCATGTGTTTTATAAACCTACATATATCATTCTTCATATTTAATTCAAGGTTTGATACACCGACTTTTGTTTCCTCTGTAACACCACCAAGTACCATAAAACTTATTGGTGAGAACATAACCGCACCTAAATTATAAACGAAGCGCTACGTCTCTAGTGATGCCATGCAAAGGAAGCTAAGAAGATCAAGAGTCAAGTCGTTAAATTATTGAGAATTTTACTATGTACGACATTACAATTTTATATACATTCTAATTTTATTGTATTTGAATATATTTTGTATATATATATATATATATATATATATATATATATATATATATATATATATATATATATATATATATATATATATATATATATAATATAGCCCTTACCAATGGCGGGCATGTCTTATAATTATCGTTGACATAATTTGCTATAGCAAAATTATCTTTTGAAAAAATAAGTTAACGGAAAATAAGATATAAACGTACCAAATTTTTTATTGAATGCATTATAAACGAAAAGAAATAAACGGTTATCGAATTCGAATATGAGGAATGGTCATATGACCTTTTGAACTATTTCCGCTAAATGGTGTTTCATGACAAGACAGCCTCAAAAGGAAATTGATTAATGATTTGTTGATCATTTAGCCCTATAGCTTTCCTTGTTTCCTCATCCACTTGCATGCTTGTCCATATTATATCCGCTTCCTTGGGGTCATTTGCTACAATATCAATATTAGTTTTTGAGACATACAACAAATCGAACCATTTTACGGGTTTTTTTTTACTAACGGGTCAAAGGACTAAAATAGAAGAAAGTTAGCTAAAAGGGAACGATTCGGATGGGTCAAAAGCTCAAAAGTTAACAAAAGAAAGTAATGTATGATTAGAGAAGATGGATGAGGAAATTATGATAATACGGTCTTAAGAAAATAACTATATAAAATTAGATATATGTGGAATTGTATTTAGAATAGGATTCCATAGCATTTATAGCATTTATAGATTATAATATGCAACATAATTATCAAAATAACTTGTTGCCTAAGTGGTAAACACACAAGTTATTTATCAAAACAACCAAGGTTCAATCCTTGCAAGGAACCTTTTATAAACAATTTTCAAAAATCTTTAAAAAAATTCGAAAATTACAAAAAATAAAATAAAATTCGAAAATTTTAAAAATCTTTAAAATATTCCGAAAATTACAAAAAATAAAATAAAAGTGGAATTGTATTTAGAATAGATTCCATAGCATTTATAGCATTTATAGATTATAATATGCAACATAATTATCAAAATAACTTGTTGCCTAAGTGGTAAACACACAAGTTATTTATCAAAACAACCAAGGTTCAATCCTTGCAAGGAACCTTTTTATAAACAATTTTCAAAATCTTTAAAAATTCCGAAAATTACAAAAATAAAATAAAATTGAAATTTTAAAAATCTTTAAAAATATTCAAAATTACAAAAAATAAAATAAAAGTGGGAATTGTATTTAGAATAGGATTCCATAGCATTTATAGCATTTATAGATTATAATATGCAACATAATTATCAAAATAACTTGTTGCCTAAGTGGTAAACACACAAGTTATTTATCAAAACAACCAAGGTTCAATCCTTGCAAGGAACCTTTTTATAAACAATTTTCAAAAATCTTTAAAAATTCAAAATTACAAAAAAATAAAATAAAATTCGAAATTTTAAAAATCTTTAAAAATATTCCGAAAATTACAAAAAATAAAATAAAATTCGAAAAATTAAAATTAATTGCTTAGTTGGACAAAATGCTTATGTGGCATTGAGGTGGCATTGAGGTGTCATTGAGGTGGCATTGAGGTGGCATTAATGTCAAATGCCTCTCTTATATATAATATAGATATATATATATATATATATATATATATATATATATATATATATATATATATATATATATATATATATATATATTTGAATTTGTTTTGATATATATTGATTTCTTATATGTGACTAAAAGATGCAAATAATCACAATTATTAACACTTTTGGTCACAGTTTATAATTCGATGTGTGACTAAATGTTAGAAAAGGCCACACAAACATAAAATTCAAGTGGCCATTGGATGATCAATAGTCACACAAAACACACATTTCTTCACTTTACACACCATATGGTCACACTTATTAAACTTTTGGCCACTTTATGGTTAATTGCATGTGACTAAATACCCAAAAGAAACTTGCTTTGTGTGACTAAATGTTTGAAAAGCCCACACAAACATAAAATTAATGTGGCGATTGGATGAGCAATAGTCACACAAAACACACATTTCTTCACTTAAAACACCATATGGTCACACTTATTAACACTTTTGGCCACTTTATGATTAATTGTATGTGACTAAATACCCAAAAGAAACATGCTTTGTGTGACTAAATGTTAGAAAAGGCCACACAAACATAAAATTAATGTGGCCATTGGATGATCAATAGTCACACAAAACACACATTTCTTCACTTAAAACACCATATGGTCACACTTTTGGCCACTTTATGCTTAATTGTATGTGACTAAATACCCAAAAGAAACATGTTTTGTGTGACTAAATGTTAGAAAAGGCCACACAAACATAAAATTCAAGTGGCCATTGGATGATCAATAGTCACACAAAACACACATTTCTTCACTTAAAACACCATATGGTCACACTTATTAACACTTTCGGCCACTTTATGCTTAATTGTATGTGACTAAATACACAAAACAAACATGCTTTGTGTGACTAAATGTTAGAAAAGGCCACACAAACATAAAATTCATGTGGCTATTGGATGATCAATAGTCACACAAAACACACATTTCTTCACTTAAAACACCATATGGTCACACTTATTAACACTTTTAGCCACTTTATGGTTAATTGTATGTGACTAAATACCCAAAACAAACATGCTTTGTGTGACTAAATTTTAGAAAAGGCCACACAAACATAAAATTCATGTGACCATTGGATGATCAATAGTCACACAAAACACACATTTCTTCACTTAAAACACCATATGGTCACACTTATTAACATTTTTAGCCACTTTATGATTAATTGTATGTGACTAAATACCCAAAAGAAACATGATTTGTGTGACTAAATATTTGAAAAGACCACACAAACATAAAATTCATGTAGCCATTCGATGATCAATAGTCACACAAAACACACATTTCTTCACTGTAAACACCACATGGTCATACTTATTAACACTTTTGGCTACTTTATGATTAATTGTATGTGACAAATACCCAAAAGAAACATGCTTTGTATGACTAAATGTTAGAAAATGCCACACAAACATAAAATTCAAGTGGCCATTGGATGATCAATAGTCACACAAAACACACATTTCTTCACTTAAAACATCATATGGTCACACTTATTAACACTCTTAGCCACTTTTTGGTTAATTGTATGTGACTAAATACCCAAAACAAACATGCTTTGTGTGACTAAATGTTAGAAAGGCCACACAAACATAAAATTCATGTGGCCATTGGATGATCAATAGTCACACAAAACACACATTTCTTCACTGTAAACACCATATGGTCACACTTATTAACACTTTTTGCCACTTTATGATTAATTGTATGTGACTAAATACACAAAACAAACATGCTTTGTGTGACTAAATGTTACAAAAGGCCACACAAACATAAAATTCAAGTGGCCATTGGATGATCAATAGTCACACAAAAGATATATTTCTTCACCTTAAACACCATATGGTCACACTTATTAACACTTTTGGCCACTTTATGCTTAATTGTATATGACTAAATACCCAAAAGAAACATGCTTTGTGTGACTATACAGTGTTTATGGTCACTAATACGGATTAATCAAACAAAATTTGTACCTAATTAGTCACACATGTTAAGGTTTTGGTTATTTACTGTTTTGTAATAGAGATTAAAAAAAAGTCAAACATGTGACCATAGGGTACCTATGGTCGCGCGACCTTTAGTCACACACGGTCGAAAAATCATGTGTGACTATATGTATATCGTCACACATATTCGGTGTAGACAAATCCACTTTTTGTTCTAGTGTATAATGCTTTTCTAGCATAAATGTTGTCATTTAGATATTGGATACATGGTGCACAAATCATATGATACATGTAACCAATGATTTGATAGACTTGAGGGTTCTAGAGTATCAACAACTTATAAACTTACCAAATGGTCACATTTCTGCTATTTCTCAAATTGGTAATCTAAAATTACAAAATAACTTGTGTCTAAAAGATGTTTTGGTTGTGCCTTCTTTCAAATTCAGCCCATTGGCAGTCTCAAAATTGACGAAGGATCCTAACTGTTTTGTCATTTTATGTTTACAATTTTGTGTCATTCAGGACTTGGTCACCAGGAAGGTGTTAGGCTTGGGTAAAAAGAAAGCTGGATTGCACCACTTGCTCAATATCCCTCTTGATCAAATTCATGAACAATTGTCTGCAATGGTTGTTTCTACACTAAAAGATTGCAGTTTGTACTCTTTCTTTTCAAATTCTACACTAAATAAACTTGCTTTTAGTATGTTTAATAATTCATATAGCTTGTAGCATCATAGATTAGGACATGTTTCTCATTCAACACTTAAGCATATCTCTTGTTTTCTTACTGTCACTTAAGCTAATGTTGATACTTGTTTGTCATGCCCAATGGCAAAATTTACAAAGTTTACAATTCTAGTCCTTCTACTTCTGAACATGTACCACTTGTCACCCTTGACCTTTCTTACTTTTACATAAAGATTTGGATTCAGTATATCTTTCTTGGTTTAATTCAAAATACAGTAAAACCTCTATAAATTAATAGTGTTGGGACCGGGACATTTTATTAATTTAACGAGATATTATTATATCGATAAATTAATAATTTATTAATTTAAAGAGGTTTTACGTATGACCATTAAATTTTCAAGTCTAATATACTAGCTAGTTACAATGTATACTCATTAGAGACGAAATAACTTTGAAAAACAAGTTTCAATTAACATTTTATGAATTAACATTCACACTTTATGAAAATAAAATTAACACTTTTTATTGCAATACGAGAAGACAACGCACCAAGTCTTTAGTGCAATAAGGAGATTGTAAGATAAACTCAATATAGATTTGAAGTTCAACAAAAAACAGTGACTATGGATTCATTTTTACTAATCTTAAAATTTTGAGTGTATCTCTCTAAACACACACACACACATATATATACATATATATGAAATTTTTAGTAATTATTAATTTATAGTTTCGTTGGACTAATATATATACTGTTGGGGTTTGAAAAAATTATTATCTTATTATTTTATCGATTGGGGTCTAAATTTGTACTGGTCCCAAGTTGGGACCGGACAAATTATTAATTTTATCGAGGTTATTAATTTATCGAGTATCAATTTATAGAGGTTTTACTGTATTGCATTTTGTTCATGATTTACTCTTATGAAAGTCCATATTAATTTACTAATTAATATAAAATTTTTTGTATGTTTCTAGGTGCAACCGTGCAAGTAACTTTTAAAGAATAACTATGGAGTATAGGGAGAACGCTCGTCTTGAACTTAAGGTTTTCTTTAATTATTATTAGACGACTTATATTACACGAAAAGGTAAGACCCGAAACAAACTAAAACATGCTCAACCGGCTATTATGCTTTGTCACACTAAGCATCTTCAACCGAACCGAACCAAACACATTTCGGTCCGGTGCTTTGGCCGACTTTTGGCAAAGTCTTGTTTTTACCGGTTTGATCTGTTTTTTTACAGCGATTAGCCTTAATTTATATTAAGTTATTTGCTATAAACGTTAACTCACCTACCAATACATCATTCATGCCCAATAATATATGGAATTATTTGTGTAGCATTATATTACTGTTATTTAGCATATATAAGATCACCAAAATGACCATATAGTCAGACGTTTTGATATTTTTATATAAAGTTTGAGGTTCAAATTTGCCTCTTGAAATAAACTTCTTGAGGGTGTGGCCGAGCGATAAAACAAATAGGATCTATTGGCCTTTCATCATAAAAAAGGTTGGAGAAATACCTGGATAAACCGTATACATTTAAGTTAAAAACTTGTAACGTTTAAGTAACTTGAACAAGAAAAACCTCGTTCGTCCGTTTGATGTTTACACTACCGCCAAGATAATATTACATAAAAGAATTTTAATGTTCAGATGTGTGGAAAAAAGGAATATACTTTGTGGGTAACCCATCTTGACTGATAGATTTCTATTGGTGCTTTAAAAACTTTTGTAAAGGTCAAAGGATGTATTGGCAGACAATGAGCCACCGCCAAAGCATGTGCATGAACCAAATCACTTAATACTTGGCATATATTAATTTAAGATTTCCTTAATCTAATTATATCCTGCTATGTCAACCTTTCTTGTTTCTTTATATGCTTGATCAATAGAATGATATGTTATTAAGGGTGCGTTTGGAATCCTCCAATCGGAATGGATCTATGGATTTCATTCCGATTTAAGGTGTTTGTTTAGTGCCCCCGGGAATGAAATAGGTATATCATAGCCATAGATTCATTACACACCAATTTGGTGTCTATGAAATCCATTCCCGTGGGGCCTCTCTTTTCCACTACAAAACTCAAATATCTATACACTTTTTCATACCCATATTTGTCATCCAAACATAAACAATCGTAATGATACACTTTTTCATATCCATTGTCATTCTACCCCATACCAAATCCGATACCCATTGTCATTCCTAGCAACAAACCAAACGGGCCCTAAAGGAAAAGAGAAGTGATATATAGACCTAAACTTAGGCCTAAATTTATACCTAAAACCATTTGTCATTATCTTGACGGGTTGTAAAATAAGTGAGTTCCTGTCTGCAACCATCAAGATGATAGACAATTGGTTTTAGGTCAAACTTTAGGCCTAAGTTTAAGTCCATGTATCATTTTTCAATGGAAAAAGTATGAGATGCATGTATGGTATGAGTTATGAGACTCTTACATCTTGACCAATTACTTAGTGCTTGTAGGTGGTCTAGTTGGATAACATGATAAGGCTCGATTTAAAAATAATCAATACAAAAATGATCTAATGAAATCAATGAAGACGCAAGTAGGCACATGGAACTTAAAGAGTGCCACATCGATCTCATGCTAGCCTACAACCTAATAAACGCTAAAAAAAACTGAATAACTACTCTTTTCTTGGCAATTACGTAAAAAAACACACGTATCAGTGTTTTTGTCTAAGGCCGGTCAAGTTCAAGCTGAGCTCAAGCCCTGTCAAGATTAAACTCGGCTTAACTTGATTACAATCATAGCTAGTTCAGTGTTTTGGGCTAAGGATACTCATTGTTTTTCTAGCTTGATAACCAAAGGATTTTTGGCTAGGCTAAGGATATACCAATAGGACCGTAATCGAGTCAAGTCGAGCTCGAGCTTGACATGACTTGAACTCAGCTCGAAAATTTTAAGATATGATTGAGCTTGGCTCGATAGTTCGACGAGCTTCAATAATTCAGGTTTGAGCTCAACTCGAATAAGGCTTGAGATCGGCTCGAAAAGCTTGAATTTATATATAAACTTTGAATTTGATAGCCAAACTCATCAAAAAAAATTCGAAAAAATGTGCGACCAACTCAAGAGCAAAGAACTTATACAAAATATTCGGGAGCATTATAGTTTAAATAGTCATCCTACAACAAATATATGATTATTATACCAATATTCACGTTAGTTTTTATGTTGTTTATATAAATATGTATGACAAAAATATATATTTACATGGAAATCTCGAAAAACTCAAGCTCGAGTTGCTTGATAGAAACTTGATTTATTTACAGCGATATACACCGACATGTATCAAAAGTTTCGTTTGACATAATGTTGAAGGTTCAAAGATTCATATATATATATATATATATATATATATATATATATATATATATATATATATATATATATATATATATATATATATATATATATATGAAAATGAATATGCCATTGTCTCACATCTAAGCTTACATGCGAAACCATTTCAAATCACTAAAGTTTACGTCATTTGTATTATTATTTTACCATAAATTGACTAGTGGAACTAATGTATGCGTAGTGAAACACTTTTTAATGGTGAATTAAATCAAACCATTGTTGAATCTGAAACTAATTGGTTACTTAATAGAGACACCCTACAATATGATGTAGAAAAAAGCAAATATCAAAGTGAACGGAACTTAAATTATGTTATGATTCAATCAAGAGAAAACACTAATATCGTGAATAACATAATAGAAATGAGGTAAATTTGACGTTTTTCTTGTTAAAATCACATAATTTTTAAAGGTTTGTAAACTTATAAAACTATTCACTTTTCTCTATATATATATATATATATATATATATATATATATATATATATATATATATATATATATATATATATATATATATATATATATATATATATATATATATATATATATATATATATATATATATATATAACGCGTTTGACATTAACGCCACCTCAACGCCATGTCAATCCACCTCAATCCACCTAAGCATTATATGTCCGCCTAAGCAATATTTTTAATTTATTATAAATTTTCGAATTTTTTTATTTATTAGATTTTGAATTTTTTTATTTATTAAAATTTTGGTTTTTATTCTTCAAAAATCATGCATGTAGTGGATTCGAACACAGGTCTCATTAGTCTACAAACAAACATGATTACCACTAAACCAACACATTTTTTTGATTATAACTTGGAAAACTAAATTTATAAATCTCTACAAAAATTATATTAAGTAATTATCTTTTTAAAACTTATTATACATATCTTTTCCTTAAATTGTGTATTAATCCAAGGAATCCCTACAAATTATAACCCTAATATCACGATAAAAAAATCTCAGCTTATTCGTAATATACTTTTTCTTGAAACCCTAATTTCATCTTTTAGTCAGCCATCTCCATCATGATATGTATGCATGTAGCTTAGTCCAATAATGTTTGTATATTTTTTGTTGCAGGTTTTGATCCTTTAACCTATGTTCATTCTTATTTTGCACAAAGGTATGCTTTTTCCTTTAGATTTAATGTTAAAGTTATTGTATTCGATATATATGTGTTCTTAAAACCCCATGCAGTTTCAAACCTCGATCACAGACTGTTGAGGTTCGTCAAGGTATGCAAATTATTTACCATGTTTTTGTTTCCGTTAAATATGTTCTGTTTGTGTTGTAATCTGTCCATTTGGGTTGTCCTTGCGTTTTCTTTCAATTCAGTATTTTAAAGAGAATTGGGTATCGAAAACTTTCTCTCGAGAAGGTTCACTGAATCCCTTTTCACCCATTAGATGACCTGCATGCCCACCCATTTTGTCACATCTCTACTATATCAATCTCATTAATCAGGCATGTGTAACCTTCTTTTTGTGATTTTGCAGTCCGTATATCATTGGCACATAAGACTCTACTTTTCTTGATATGTCAAAGTCTGCCAAGAGTTTACAAGAAGACAGGGATGATAAAGTTGAATATCAAAAAATGGTCAGGACTGCATTTCCAAATTCCCATAAGGTACAATGGCTTTTTTGCATTCTTCCCATTCGGTGGAGGTCTAAGAAGATGTGTATGAGACCAAGGGCTTATCCGTCAAGCGACAGTAATGGTAAATAAGCATGAGTACTGCATTGTTCGTTTCATTGTTATTATGATGGTTGTTTTATTGAAGTTGTAATGTTTTATGAATTTTGATGTGCATGTATTATCTGTGTTATACAATTTTTAATTTGATGTTTACTTACATTGATTAATAGCAAATGTGGATGTAGAAGTTCTAATTGTGCAATGTCATTCTCATATGGATGTTTAGTCTATTGTGTTTGTGGTAGTTTATTGTAGTCTATATGTAATTTAGGTGATAAGTTTCTTAAATATCCCTTTCTTGCTAAAACGCCTAAATGTGTCTGAATCTATATAGCTTTGTTCAAGTTTTGTAGTATATTTGCTCCATTTTCTGTCTTGAGTGACCCTAGGTACCGTCCATAATTTGTATTTTGGACGTACTCACTCAAGCATGGCCCTTGGACCCTTAGCCTCCCACAACACGACCCTGATGGTGGAATGAAGAGCAAAAACTAAACGCAATATTTGTCCTTTCATATGTACTAGGGTGTATGTTCGAGGCTACAAGAATATGCAAGCACCCATGCATCTTTAACGTTCGTTAAAATTTTAAAATTTTATAGTTTTTATGCATGATTTGAATGAAATTACTGTTGAGTTATAATAATATCACATTACGTAACCGACCCTTTGAAATACCACCGCCAAATAGTGCTAGGACTAATTTGTTTTAAATGTTGCGATATTTATTACGATATGTTGATGTCGATGGTCGCTAAAGTTGCGTGTAAATGATACCATGACGCATTCCATTACAAACCAGTTTAAAGAATTATCCTCACTAGGGAACCAAGTAAGTCTGTCTTGATTATCGTGTAATATTATTGATGTCCTTGCTATGTTATTTATTTCTTCAATTTTTACGCTTTACTTTGATTATATGTTGTTTTATGGATTTCGGATGTACACATATCGGGAAAGAGTTATTCACGGCTAGAGTTGACGAACCAAATGGACGACACTAAAACTAAACGCGACTAATATCAAAAGCACCCAACAACAACCCTCAAATCTTTGTTTCGGATATGATGTGACAGTGCTCCCCAATATGTGTAGTAACTATTAAGACATAGCATGATGTAAACAACGACAACCATGATGTAAGTACTGTCTAATCGTCTTCCCTACTAAATACATAATTTTCATCACTGCTTCATTAACTATCCTCCCCATCTTCATTTCTTCCAGAATAATCATCATCCATACTAAATATTCGATAAACGAATAACAGGACGATCTTTAATTTCATGTAACTGATGCTAGAGATTAAAAAAAATTAAGTTTGGCACATTCAATATGGATAATGTATTACATTTATACTTGATAAAGACCTTATGGATATATTTGAAAGATTACCATGTTGTTCGGGTAAGCCAAATAAGCGAGGGCAACCATGGCATGGTTCGGCCTGTACAAGGTTCGTACCATATAGTTAACCCTCTAGGCGATGTCATGCTGGTCGGGTACGGGTTTTTAAAACCGATGAAGTAATTCTCGAGTGATTAGAAAGTTATGACATTAATATAAAGGTTTATTTACTTATCATGTGTGCGATTATGCCAATAGCATCGGTGTCTGACCTTCATAGAACATTTAGATAAAACATTTAGATATACAATTGCGCCAATAGCATCCGGTGTAAAGCGTTTGAGATAATGTGTAACGATTTTCATTCTTCGCTCCGGGAAGAAAAGGCAAACTCGAAATTTTGAGCTTATTTCATTTAGAACAAAATTCGACTACAAAAGTCGAATAACATAGTAATTACAAACGCATCCAATTTCGGTAGCTAGCATTTAACCCGATTTTATTTTTCGGTGATGATTATAGTCGGTCGAATCCGTTCTGTCATGGAAGCCACCGCAAATACCAAAAGTATTCAAAGCGGTAAATGAATGTGCAATCTTCATTTTAATCGGTTAATGCATCTTTGCTCATCGATTGCGAGCGGCGTGCATGTGCCGCCGATGAAGACGCGGGTACTATCAAAGGGTCGTTGTGGTATCAAGGACAAAGTGCACACTATCAAATGTTCTTTGATCATATTCGTCGATCCCGCTTTGCTTGATCGCCTATAGTTGAGGTATCATCATTTACCAACAAGAATAAATAGAAAGATAGAATATTACTAGCATTAGATTGAATATAAGTACTTAGCACCTTTGTTTTCAATGACGGTGACATTAGCATCCGGTGTCTGACCTTTCATAGGCAGCGTCGAGGGTTCGCTTCGAGAATGTGGCAAGTCAATTTATCCCGTACCCACCTTAAGCGACAACTTATCCTCCTCACCGTATGGCTCAATTATGCTTATGGTAACATCTCTATCATATTTACCAACTTTATTAGAATCGAAGGTTTTATTCATCATCTTTATTACGTTTGTATACAAATGGGTCACTTTGGATTTAACTGTTTGAGATTGCTCTTGCATTATATTTATTTTGAAATAGGAAACCGTAAATACATATAACTTCCGGTATTGCCACATGTGGTAAGAGATGTAAAAAGGTGATCATCGATGTCGATTTTCATAGATAGGGCGACTTGACCGTTGGTTATGTACTACTTGAAACTTAGGGAAGGATGCGGTTTTGTCAAATGCACGGTTGCAAGATGAACCTTTTGATTGTCTATCTTGTGACGTCAATTTTAAGTATCCTAGCGAGGCCTCACACGAAGGTGTCAAAGACTAGGGTGAGTTGCAGATTGTGGGTACAGCAAGTGACGCTTTGGCCGTTGTGAACCCCAAATTACAAGCTGATAGTCATGAGCACTACTTTTCGAAGAAAAAATTTGGTTGTGCGTATGAGCATGTGTTTGAGCAATGCGATAATGGCGTAATCATAGTCATCCATCATTGGGGGCGGGGTGTTCGAAAGCATTGGTTATGCCAAGTAGTATCGGTCATGCTACAAACACTGTCCCACCCGAACCACCAAAGAATGGCGATTGACTAAACCACCACTGTTCCCAAGTAACGGGCCTCAGACAAGCTTTGGAGGCACCAGGAGCTTTGAAGGTATAATTTTGCATAGTTTTCACTTTCGTTATGCTTTTTCATATTGCTATTTTTGTATGTGCAGGTAATAATGACCGACTGAAAGCAATGACGATGATATAATTGTAACGATGCCGGAGGGACAACACCAAATACAATTCATCAGCACTCACTAAATGAAGGTCTTCATGTTTGCTCCATGTCATACCTTTCCCAGCTTGCAGACTCACGTTTAGTAGGCCTTCAGGTTCTTATTAGAGGTGAGTTAACCAATTCCAAACCCTCTTATTTTCTTATTTACCTTAAAATCACGAGGCACGTAGTTTCATCCAAATCAGTAACCAGCTAACTCTTTTTATTTCACTTTGATTTAAAATGAGGCTAAAATCGCTCTATTTACGCTTATTAAGTCACCCACCTATCTGAACAATGTTGTTGTACATTTATTTTTGTTCTTTTGTTAATAAAGTGTATTGATTTGTCATGTTCGACTGAACGTATGTTATAATGATATGTTAATCAGCTCATCAAGATTTGTTATAATGATATGTTATATAAAAAAGCACGTTGTTTGACCGAATAAAAAAGTAATGGTTACTCTTTGTTAGGGTTGTTGTACTTTTTACGATAAATATTGTGAGTCTTTTTGAAATTGAAGTGTCAATTGGATTGGTGATGTTTTATTCGGATATGATGAAGTATAGGTCGCATTTTAAGCTTTACGTATCTTGGGTGCATTTTTGTCTTGATAGGAGGTATACATTTTCGGTCTTGACATCGATTACGGTATGTTGTTTCATCATTTTTTCCCATAGGCTTGGTGATAGGGTGGTGGCACGATCTTGAATATGTGTTGGTATCTGTTTATGTGGGATATGTAATGTCTTTGGGTGTTTGGCACGATGGCTGGCAACGCTTAGCTTTATGTCCGCAATTATGCGAGTTCTTGGGCTTTAGCTGTGATTCTTTATTAGCTTTAACATGTTGGGACTGCACTTCCATATTAAGTGCTTAAATGGGTTGTTTGGTATTAACTCATGCGTCCAAAAGTGAATTGTCATAGTGTGACTGCCATGGTCTTGCATCTGATGGTCCATTTGCTATATGCTCTTATTTTGTACATAAGTTGAGGAGGTATAAAAGAAGCCGAGGACGGTTAAACCAGAAGAAGTCGTTACCAGGCTCAACCACCAGTAGCTTGATTGGCATGTCTATTTGGCCAAGCAAAAACATGTCATTAGAAGCAATTGCAGAACCTGGACACAATCTTATTATTAGTGTTAAACACTCTTACTACCAAACGTAGTAGTTGAATCCAGGATCTATCACGTACTTAATACCATCGATCGTCAACGATGTTTACGCAATATTAGTAGCCAGGACCACCTTCCGCGCTCCTTCGGGAGTTGGTAGAAATATTTTATCCTGAAGCTCGGTGGGAATAATGGCGTAAATAGGGCATATAATCGCTCGGTATTTTACTACCAAATCCCTCATTCAATGTTTAAGGATCTCTTGGTGCTTCGTTTCCTCTTATCCGATGAAAAAGATCAATATGTCACCATCTCCTTGTGGTTCGGTAACATGAATCAAGAGCCACGACAATAGCGACATCCATGGAATCCGCTTGGGTGATTCGATTGTAGTGTATTTATATTGGAAATCGCTTTCCTGGAATGTCAATGATCAATGAAGAGTCGAAATATTCACTAAATTTCTGAGCATCCATTGTCGCACTTGATATAAACACCTTGAGGTCAGGACGAACCTCAGCAATATCCTTAACCAAACTGAGCACAATGTCGGTTGATAAACTCCGTTCATGCGCCTCATCCACCATCACCATGGTATAACTTGTGAGATCTGGTTCACCGAGTATCTCCCTACGTAACATATCATTGGTTATGTATTTTATAACCGTTTTTTCACAAGTACAGTCTTCAAACCTGATTGAATACCCAACCTGTTTACCTAGCTTCACACCCATCTCTCGAGAAACTCTAGCAGCAACACTCACTGCGGCCACTCTTCTTGGTGCATAACCCTATTTTCCACCCTTCATGTATCCGACCTCATGCGAATCTTGAGGAATTTGTCGATCTTCCGGAATCGATCTCACTACACCGACAAGTATCGATAATCCTCAATAGGCGTAAGCAAATGCTCCTTTTCCCGATATATTGGTAAGCTTTTTCCATCTTCTAAAAGCCTCTCATACGTCGATTTCACAATAGATTTTAACTGTTTCTTCTGATTTTCTTCCTCATTACCATCTACGTAATCCTCTAATATTTGAACTTATAGAATCGTATATGTAATATATATATATTATAAACATCATCTTTATTACTTTGTGCTTTTTTGGATGAAGATTTAAATGAATTTTTGATATCTTACATTTTATATGTTTATTCCTATTGTAGATGCGAGTGATTATGAGGCACCTGTGGTGATTTGGTAAAAGCGAAAGAGCAGGTGGCGGCGGCGAGTAGAACCCACATTACTGACCATCAAAGATTTTTCACTGCAACCTTTTTTAAATACCTCGGCCATGTGTTTAACTTAGCAGTAATATGCGGCGGTCCACTGGTGCATATATACGATGTTTGGGATAACTATTACCTAAGTGTAGCATTTTATGCACAAGCTATAGTAATACTTTTATCCACCCTTCATTTATGATCATTATATATTTTACTTGCTACTGCAACAATTAAATTGAAGGTCTCAATGTATTATCACTTTGAAGGCAAATGATGCTAGAAAGATCATATGAAACAAACGTTTGGGCAAAGCCTTGAATGAATTATAAGAAAAAGCAAATTCAAGGTTTCAAAGTTTTATCAATCCGGTAAAACATTGGTCCTAAGAAAGTAAAACTAACTATGCTCATGTAATATACTGTATAAACTACCATTACATGTTAGTCCAATTTGTTATGATCCATGTCATACTTTATGGTCATGTGCGAGCCAAATTCTGGAGCACTCATTTAATACTTTTTGTTTGAAATTTATCTTTTAATTATAACCGTGATCTACCCATTATATGCTACCCGTTTATGTTTGCAAAGATAACAGGGTTTATTGCTTCATTACTTCCCAGGTTCCTGAGAGGGTAATCAATCTTGAGTTTTTTAATTATAAAGGGTGATCTTTTATGCTCGTGTCTTATTTTGTGTGTCATGTTAACAATCATTAAATACAAGGAAAGAGTCCTGGTGCGAGGTATAGTGAGAAGTGCATCAATTTGAAAGGCTGTGAGATACATAACTATCTATTGAGATGTATAGAAAATGTAGGCATGGATTTCAAGAATGACTAAATGCCCTTATGCTCAAGACTTCAAGAAAGTTCCGTTATTTAATTATACAAGTACACCAAAATAGTGTCCATATAATCAATAAACTAAGCAACCTGGTACAGTAGATAACTACAACAATAAGCTAAGTAACAATAAGATTCCTAGAGCCTTGATATTCACCGATCGGTTGGTGACCCAATCTTAAAGCGTATTATCATCATAAGCAACATTTTTGAATAGCACGATAGATGAACTTAAATCTTAAAGTGTTTTACTAATTTTAGTTAAATGTTCATTTTTACATGAATTGGATCATTGTATTTCGATCACTTCACAAATAGCCTTATTTGCTATGTAATATGTCATTGATATGAAGTGTAAGACCAGATGAATCTCTATATTCTAGATGAGTCATATCACAATTTGATCGAGTATATGCATTTATCGAGTGAGGCATCTCTTGAGGAATAAAAAATGCCAACAACACTTAGCAACTCTTTTTTATTGTCTAGGTGATGGATTCCCTTTGAGAAAGAATGAATTGGTTCATCATACTCACTTGGCTAGATATTTAGCTCATGAGGAATCAGCTCACACTTGGAAAATATCCTAAGTAATAATATGTAATTTTTTTATATGACTTTTCAAGTCTTTACATAACATGCTACTTATTTTTATCATGTTTGATTTTACCTATAGATGTTGTAAAACAATATGCACCAGGTACAAGAGATGTGTATTCTATACCTTTGGAATTATGGTGATACCAACATAGCATAACGTTATTGTGTAACTTAAATTGATTATGGTTCGGCAAACCATACAACTATTTATAATTCTAAAAAAAACCAAAGAAACAATTGTTTTATAATATTGTTTGACAATTCAGTTAACAAAAACAACAAACAAATATTTATAAGTCATGCCGCCCATTTAACATATATATATATATATATATATATATATATATATATATATATATATATATATATATATATATATATATATATATATATATATATATATATATAGTGTATCTTTATTTTGAGAACCACTGTTAAGTGCAGAACTGCGAGAACCCACTTTTTTACTCCTAATAATACATAATGTACATCATGTCAATGCATAATGGCATTTTTGAAAATACATGTAACTTAATTTGACAGAAAAAATTAAATTAGGGGCAAAATAGGAATTTAATTAATCTATAAAAAAAAAAGATTATATATCAAAACCGTTCCAGATCTTACTCTCTTTCATTTTTATCTCTCTTCCTCTCCTCTCAAGAACCCTAGCCACATCTTTTTTTGCTTGTTGTCTAACAAAAAAATCCGCCCCCTCTTTTCATATGTGTTTAATGAAAAGGTAAGTAGTATGTACTCTTAATTTGGTATTTAGTCTCGTGGTTGTTTTTTTGTTAAAAACATTATTTTTACCGAATTAAAACAAGACGTGCCATAAAAACATCTTCCTTTTGATATAAAAAATATCTATCAAATATAAGGAGATGTGTTGACATCAGCAGATGATGAAACATTTGTTTACTAATTGTTTAATTAATTTTTTCGTGGATTTTTGTTATATGTTTAAATAAAAGAACTAATGAATGAATAAAAAATTATTGCCATGAATAAATTTCGAAGATGAATATTCTTTTATTCAGTGTTATTGTACTACAATGACATGAAGAATACCAAGTTATTTCGTAAAAAGTTTTTTCCCTCGATGCTAAAAAGCTACTTGAAAAACTTTAAGTTTTCAAATAGTAAAAGCATTCGTAGAAAACCTTGCATTAGAGTTTAAGAAAACTCCTCTTAAACACTTAATTAATCTTATAATCCATATTGCAGAGACATCTAATGTTAATTCAAAATCCTGTTATCAAGCCTTTGTATCTAATTCTTTTTTGGGTAAAAGGTCAAAGACCCGGTAAATATATTACTCCAAAAAACGTTTAAGTACAAAGGACATGGGTGAATCACATATCTCAGCCCGTTACATAGGCGGAAAAGCTTACATAACAAGGTACTTCCTATTTTCTATACAAGAAAATAAACCACTACTCAAAAGATAACCTTAGACTCCTATGAAAACCAAATTACTTCCTACCAAGGCCTTGGAGCTTGAAGTCATCATAATCATAGTAATCATAATCATCTTCATGAGCATGACCACCACCAAATAGGTTTATTGTCTCATCAAAGTGTCCACAACCTCCTCTTCATTACTATCGGAGTCAACAATCTCTCCACCTTAGAGAATGGGTTAACCCTTCTATTAGAAGAAGAAGGCGGAAAAGCCTTTTAATACCGGATAATCAACCTTTTAATAGGATGACCATCATCATCCACAAGAGTAGCTTTCCCATCAATAAGAAGTTTTTCAAACTCCCCAATTTTCTCAACAATAAGGGTATGACCAACCTCGTTAGCTTCCATAGAATCACTCACAAGCGGTTCAGGCAATGTATTACTAGTCTTCGTAGACTCATTCTTCTTTTCTTCCATTGTACTACCCACATCCACATCCTTATTCACTTCCTTAGTAGGAATATCAGTATCATCCATACTAAGGGCATCATATTTATTAAATGTAACGACCTTCGTTCCACTCGTACTAGGCACATCAGCAGCCTTTCGTTTAGTGACATCGACTTGCTTAGGTTGAGCAGGAGCCTTTCTGGGTTGATATTGCAACTTCTTACCCACATTAGGTTTCGTAAACCCCCTTGACCCGAAGCAGTTGGACCACCTTGCCTACCCTTCTTCTTATTGTTAAAAGTTTGGAAACCATCATTAACACTCTTAGTAAGCTGAATAGGGGGTAAAACAGATTTTGGACAATCAACTGGGGTATGACCAAAGATCTTACACGTATCACATCGTGGGGGTTTCCACTCGTATTCAACTCGTATCTTCTCAATAGTCGAACCCGACCCATCAAGTAGGGGTATTTCAACAGTTAGGTTATCCCTAAGTTCCACTTCCGCCTTAACTTCAATCAAACACCTAGCAAAACTACTACGACCTCAAGAATCCTTGCACATTTGGCTAGTATAGGCATCTAACATTTTCGGCGTACCAATCAATGTAGCAAGAAGACTAAGACCATCATCAGAAAACATAGCAAGAGGAACATCATGGAACTTAACCCACACCGGAATGTTGGTCAAATCCTCTTTAAGTAAGTTGGTGTTCAAGGTCCATGGTTTAAGAATAATAGGGACATTTCTAATCAACCACGGACCATTTTCAAGGACATCCTCAACACCTTTCTTCGAATTAAACTTAAAGAAAAAGAACCCCTTGGCATTCATCATAACCTTTTGTATACCATACTTAGCCCACACATTGCGTACATAATAATCAACAACAGGGAAAGCAATGCGTTTACCAAGGAAATAACCATAGAGAGTATTCTCATACCTAGTGTTCACCTCTTTAACCACTTCCATAGGACGATAAGATCCACACCATTCGTTAACTTGCTACACTCCGATGCGAAAGTTAGGCGTGTATCTCTTAGGTTCATTCGAAGTAGCACCTGCATATGATGTAGGAGACTGTAAAACCACCTGCTCAATACCATTAGGCTGATTTGCACTACTAGGTTCAACAACCTTAGGAGATGTACTAGGAGTAGTAGCATGTGTAGGAACAGCCACATGTGTAGGATGAAGCTGCTTCAACGCATTAAGAATAGAAGTCTGCTAAAAACACTCGAAGTGTTTATAGTAGTATCTCCCAGGTTCACTTGTTTGTGGACAGCCGAAGGAGCTGTCTCAACACTTGGCATAGAAGTATAATGAGTAGTCCCTGGAACGTCAAGTGAAACCGGCTTCACTTGTTTAGGATTAGTAGGGGTAGCCAAAGACGCACCAATGTTAGGAGAAACATCAACCGGTGTATTAGCATGCGTGGGTAGCGATGGGAACTCCTTATCACTAAGGTTCGTTAGAGTACTAGTAGGTCCAACATCCCAAAACGAATCATCATGAACAGTCCTAGAAGACGTATCCAATTTAGAAGAAAACATACCTTCATCTGGCGCAACAGTAGCAGAATTAGACGTGTCCAGAACATCAATTTCAGCAGCTAAGTTAACAACCCTCAAATCTTGCTGAGGTACACCGGCAATCCCAGCATCAATAACCTTTAAACGTTGCATACAAACGTCCAATTGATCAACATCCACATTAACCCCATGTCCAACATTACCCACATGGCGTTGCAAATTTTTGTTCTCCTCTCCCGTCTTATCCATCACAACAGCTTCACAACAATTTCACAACCCTTAACCAAGTAAACATGAACAAAGGCACCTGGTCTCAATCAGTACGGATAAACCCTAGTTAAGAAACTAGGGTTTTTAAAAGCTCAATTCGGTTAACCCATAGAACCAATTAAATCCAAGCGAAGAATAATGATGGCGATAATGATCGCTTAATAATAAAACGATTACTGAAAACAATCAAATCGTTCGAATAAAACCCTAAACACACAACAGTAGCGATTCCCTGAACCAGTAGGTAATTAGATCGTGTACTAATTAAATCCAGAAACAATCAATGAAGGATTGTAAAGGGAAAAATAGAAAACGATAGATTAAAAACGATTTAGGGTTTGGGGATGAATCGCCAGCGAAATACCCTAATTCCTACATCTCATAAAATTAAGAGTTTGTTTAACATGTACCATCGGAACGGAACATTGTATATAAGAGTAATTACAAGAAAATTTGATGTTCATTGAATTACAAATAACATTGTATTTTAATAAGTGCTCTGGGTCACTCATCGCAAACTCTAAAATTAATTAATACTAAAGTTTATAGGTTAATATTGCTGGTTCTTCCTAATAATTATGCAAAAATTCGTGGATTGATTTGGATACAAACTTACTTAAAGGTTTACCATTAAGTAATCAACATTTCCTTATACATACGTGGATGATAATGTTTAAGTTTGTTTGTCCACTAAAAGAATGAAATCAAAAAAGGTTGTTTTCATATAATCTATCTTAGGTACAAAATAGAACCTAACTCACGTTAAGGAATTGAATCTGACCATAACTTCATTTCTTAATAAGACAAGCTAAAACCACTAAGGTCAAAAGTGCACATTTTATTTCTTAATTACGAAAGAATAGCTTTTTTCCTTGTACTGTAGTACTTTCCCACTCAATCGACACATGCAATTTGCACACACACTTGGATTATCCAGCATGCATATATGACCAAATGGAAATTGTCTTACCCTTTGAAAAGTCAAAGTTTTTACGTGTTTTGACATTATCATTTTCAATACTAATTTCATTGACAACTTATATATATATAAGACCAAATCATTTATGCTCATAACTCAATCATTCATAACAAATTCTCACCAAACGAAGCTCAACTTAACAATCTTTTTGTCTAAAGTGTTGATAAAAATGGCTGATCTTCAAAATGAAGTCGAAGTTCCTAGATTTTTCTTATGCCCAATTTCTCTAGAGATCATGAAAGATCCTGTAACACTCTCCACGGGGATCACATATGATCGCGATAGCATAGAGAAATGGTTGTTTACTCAAAAGAAGGAAGTCTGTCCCATGACCAAACAAGTTGTTACCGATATCGAGCTCATGCCAAACCATACTCTTCGCCGATTAATCCAATCTTGGTGCACAATTAACGCCTCATCTGGAGTCGAAAGGTTCCCAACACCTCGACCTCCAATCTCCAAAACCGAAATAGTTAAACTTCTCAAAGATTTGAAGTCTCCTCAACTTCAAATGAAAAGTTTACAAAGATTGAAAATAATTGTCATGGAGAACGAAAAGAACAAACGGTTGATGGAATCAGTTGGAGCAGCTGATTACTTAACATCTATCATAACTAAAATGACATCTTCATCACAAGCCGGTGAAGTCAATGAAGCCGACGAAGCGTTGACCATTCTATACCATCTCAAGCTTTCACAAACGGGTCTTAAATCTCTATCCGGAAAGTCGGCAGATTTTGTGGAAACATTGACGCGTGTGATGCAATGTGCTGCGAGTTACGAGTCACGTACTTATACAGTCATGCTACTAAAATCAGTGTTAGAAGTAGCCGAGCCCATGCAAGTGACGTCACTAAACCCTAATTTCTTCAAGCAACTCACACAAATCTTGAAGGATCAAATTTCCCTAAAAGCCACAAAAGCAACACTTAAGCTACTCATAAGTGTGTGTCCATGGGGCCGAAACCGGATGAAAGCAGCCGAGGCCGGAGCAGTTCCGGTGTTAGTTGACACCCTTTTGGATACAACTGAAAAAAGGGTATCGGAAATGAGCATGATTGTTTTGGACCAACTTTGTCAATCAGCTGAAGGGCGATACGAGCTATTGAAACATAGAGGTGGTTTAGCTGTGGTTTCTAAGAAGATCTTTCGTGTTTCGACGATAACAAGTGAAAGGGCGGTTAAGATATTGTATTCGGTCGCGGTGTTTTCGGGTAACACGAAGGTTGTGCAAGAAATGTTGGAGTTAAGAGTGGTTGAAAAACTGGTGTTGGTGTTACAAGTTGATTGTGGCAATAAAATGAAGGAAAAAGCAAGGGAGATATTGAAAATGCATTCTAGGGTTTGGAATAAGTCACCTTGTATAAACTATAAACTATGATTTGGAAAAGGGTATTTGATGAATTTAAACCCTAATGTTAAATGAAACTTAGATCGACTATAAGTTTGTCGATCTTTCTGATTTCGTTTCAGGGTTTTATAGATAATATGTTTAGGTTATACGGGGCAAAAATTAGGTCCCAATTAGGTTAAAGTTTTTCAGTTAGGTTGTATAGTATATGTATATGATGAACATTACACAAGAAAATTGACTTGGAAATTTATCAATTATTATTGGTGCGTTTTACTGGTACATGAATACCTTAATTATTGAAATTGTTGTTGACTCATTTGATCCGTAATTCTTTTTTACTAATTTTTCTTGTTTGACCCATGAGGGAAATCACAACTAGAATTGAGCCATTTGACAGGTTATGAAATTGATTTAAAAGCACTAACGTTAGTTGACACATTTATAAGTAATAAACGTAGTTGCCGTTAATAGCTCACAGTTTTGTGTTGATTTTGCAGAAACTAAGAGGAGAAGTAGACAGATTATTGAAAAAGAAGATTGAAGATCCAAAGATGGATGTTTATGCCGAAGGAAAAGGAGTTGTTGCTGCTCTTGTTGAGCTATAACCAGAATGTTTGGTATTAAACGTTTCCTTTAATACTATCAGTTTATTTTCAAATTGTGTAAGAGTGTTATATTATTTTCGAATGGGAAACTAAACTTTATTATCTCCATTCTCCAATTCTTTCAAGACAGACCATATTTATATTTAGACTTGCATTCAATGTATTGCATGGCCGATAACCCGTTTCATTTGGTCAAATAACAACAGATATATTTTTTTTTTGCCTACGATTGATTTTGGATATGAATATTTTTAAGAAAAAAACATATTATTCATGCACCTAAATAGTAGCTAAAGGGGTGTTTGTCTCAGCTTATTATAATTTTGATAAGCTCGTTTTTTTGACTTATAAGCTTATAAAGTTCATAAACTTTTAAGCCAAAAAAATAGCCACTAATATACTGCCAGGTTAAAGACTTTAACCTCGTCATCTATAGATGATGACCACATGCATGCTGCCATGCCAACCACTCTCTGGCTTTGGACAGATAACTTGTTAAATGGTCAATGTATCTAGATGCTCTGGATCTACGCGCTGATACGGGATAATCAAATTCAGTGTTTATCATACTCGCACGTACACTAGAAAATATTTACCCAGGACTTAAAATGTATGATTTTAAACACCCTTGATTTCACTTCAGGTGAACTTTCCTAACTTTGAATTTACTTGGTTTCAAATCCTTAAAGTTGGGTGTTTTCATGTTTATTTTAATCTTATAACCGAGTCCTAAAATCCAGTCTTAATTGTGCCAGTTGGCTTGGTCTTAATCGGACCCATTCTCAACGCCGGTCTAGAGCCATTAATCAGTGACCGACAACCAAGAAAGTGAGTTTAAGATGGACCATATATGGCTCCTACATTTGAAATTAAATTAGTATTATATAATTACGTAATACTAGTAGGCATGAAAAGTTGACCACTTTGTCTAAAAGGGTATCACTGCCTTAAAAAAATGTCATAATCCATTAACAATAGGGTGTTTTTTTAATGTATTTTGATACTTCTACTCAAGGTTGCAAAACCGTGAATAGGTAGTCGGTCGGTCAATCTCTTTTTAGCTTGTAATCGTTCTCAGCAGGATTAATCGGATTGGCATTTCCGGGATTTTTTTTGTATTTTCAGCGAGTTTTGGGTATTTTTTGTGAGTTTTAGGTATTTACGGTAAGATTTGAGTTACACTAACAACTTGTAATAGATATAAACATCGACTATAAGTGATTAAAACAACTTTCAGTCATGTTTATGGTATTTCTGATAAGCTTTGTTGGTTTCCAATAAATTTTACCACCGTTAACTAATTTGTTTGACCGATTTTCACAAATCAAAAAGGCTGGTGGCCGATTAGCACCTAGGCATCGATTAATCATCGTTGTATACTTTTTTTGCTACACTGGTTCTACTATTAGTATCCAATATATTTTATTGCCAAGTTTAGTTATAGTATTACAAATTATCAAAGCTGTAATACAGGAGATGTGTATAATCTATGAATAAATATTCAGATGAAGGATGATATGATCCTTTACAAACACATCAAAAGTTAAAAGTACATCTTTAGAAATAAAATAGAGCAAAGCGAGTTTAATTTAGACACCAATTATAAAATTTGTAAATATACGTCTTATAATAAGATGTAAGACTTTTGATTTAATGATATGTAAGTGTGACGAGGTACTTAAAAGATTGTAGGTTCTAGTTTTATTGAATACATCTGTGAGACGGGTGTGATATAAGGATTCTAAAAAATTGACATCTTATATTTTTTCACAAAAAGGTGTTATGATAAGTTGCATGTGAAGTCAACAAGAGGACATATATATTGACATATTGTTGATACTTTTATAGATTCATTACACACCAATTTGTTTTGATACCCTTAGGGCCCGTTTGGTTCCCATTAATGGGAATGGGACTATGACTTTCAAAGTCATAGTCGGTTATTTATTTTTTTTGTTTTGTGGTACAGAATGAAATGGGTATATCGTAGTTATAGATTCATTCTGTGCCATTTGGTGTCTATGAAATCCATTCCGTGGGCCTCTTTTTTCCACTACAAAATTAAAATATCTATACACTTTTTCATACCATATTTTATCAACCAAACATAAACAATTGTAATGATACACTTTTTCATACCCATTATCATTCCACCTCATTCCAAATCCGATATCCATTGTCATTCCTGGCAACAAACCAAACGAGCCCTAAGTGTTTCTATCTAATCATCTTTATAAGTGGTAACACAAGCATTTTGAATATCATCATTATTTTTTCACATATATGTTTAATTTTGTTCCCACTTGAATGCTACATTCAACTGTTTTACTTTTGATTACATAACCTAACAATTAATAAATCAAATAATTTAATATGAATAATAATGCCAATTCTTAGTCAAAGTTAAGAATAAATAACAACTATGTTCAAATTCAAATTTATTTAGTGGGTGATGCAATTTTGCGTACGTGACAGTGCACGTACCCGACATGGATTGTATTATGTAAAGTTGCTCCAAGACGGCATCATTTTCATTAGCTCATGCAGTCACACGTAACAACTAGTATGGATATATGAAATCCACAGACGGTGTGAATTTGCCGAGAACACCCTGATCCCGAAATACTTTTTGGTATCAGTCATTGTTCATCTCATAAAAAACTGTTTCGGCAACTCTTCTTGTTGAATGAGACACTAACGGGACTGAGCACGAGCCTAAACTCGAACCCGTGACCATTTATCTACAAAATCTCTTCCGTGATTACCAACTGAGCCAAAACCCGTTGAGAAATATATGAGATATATTTGCCTGAAAAATTGTAATTACATAAAGGCGTTGAGATAAATTGTGAACACATCAACAATTGTTTTAACTTTCGTTTCTCATCACATGCTCAATTACTTATATTGTCATGAGCTCGATCAAGATCATAGTATATATATCAACTTTTACATTTTTAAGGTTTTATTTGGAGAGAAATAAAAAAAACAAAGGCAATTTCACATTTACCCAAAAAAGAGAGTGGTAGAAAATTACTAGTATAAGAAATTGGGTTCTTTAATTTTCTTTTCAAAATATTCGTTTTAAAATAAAAAACTTTTGGAGAAAAGTTAATTTGACATGTACACAATGATTTGTTATAATTTCTTTTCCATTTGCGTGCACATAATGTAAAACTAGTAACTACCATCAATTCATTCCTCTGTATTTGTCTTGTATTTTTCGTCTCCACTTTTCTTTTTTCAATTCGTGGCAGTTTCATCACGAAATGGTTTTCTTCTCCAATTAAAAGCATGGCAATACCAGAATACCCACACAGGATAGTCATATGTTTGCCTACCTAATTACAAAAGGCAGTTGTCAGATTCAATATAATTACTCGTACGAGAAGGGATCTGAAAAAAATTCGATGAGAAGAAAAACTAAAAATAAAAGAATACATCAAATAAGTCTAGCCCATTTCATCAAAATCTCATTAATTACATTTGTGCATTATCATGCAAATGATAAATTCAAAGAAGGTTTTCTATATTTTCCTTCTTATAAAAAAAATTGTATCAAAATAAGAATACTCAGAACGGACGTGATCCATGACATTCCCAGATCTGAATATTCTTATTTTTGAGGTTTCAAACATCTAAAATATGATCAACTATTCTTTCTAAGATGGATATGAAGCAATCAAATTATAAGGTATACAAGAACTATTCTTCCAAACCCTAGAATGAATCTTCTGAAAGGTTTTAATGGATATTTAAATAATAGTATGTCCGGATTCGAACTCGAGACTTGGGATTGCACACATTACGTATGAGAATTGATGTACATAATTAATATAAATAAAGCGTTATTATTATTAATTATTAATCACTAAATAAAACATAACGATAGTTAAATAATTAACGAGGTTTGGTTAGCGGTCGTTAAATATTAACTAGAAGGACTAGAGATGAAATTACAAGTCGGAAAGTTCTAGAATCCCTTTGGGATTGAATGGCCGATCGGTGGGGTTTCCTAAACCCAATCCCACTCAAACTTGGACTCAAGATATGTTAACTATAAATACAAATCAATGTATTCATTATTGACTAACCTTGGATTACTTTGATAACCTAATTTCTCTCCTTCTCCTCTCCTCTTTGTGTGGCGGTCGAACACCCTCATCCCCAGGGTTTTCGATTTTGTCTTAGCTCAAAGATAAAGTGTTTGGTTTATTAGTGATTCAAGGAACTAGCTTCTCCACATCAAATCGCTATTAATGCGTGTGTACAAAACGAAGAACAAGCACACTTGAGCTTGTAATCCTTGGTGGTCGATTTTTGGGTTGGACGATTTGTATAAACCCTAGTTTAGGGTTTTGGGTTTTGTTACTTGATCACATAATCGTTTGATTGCTTGAATTGCTAAAAGTCGCACTTTCTTGTTTGGTTAATTAATTACATATATTATTCCTATAGTCTTCCATTGCTTGCTTTGATGATGTATTTGTTTTATGTATAATTGTTATGAGTATAAAATTCCAACAGTGGCATCACGAGCCGTTAATATGATGTAATTAATTACGAAACACATAAAATTGAATCTTTATGATTATATGCATGCTTTTATGGTTTCTAGGGTTTTGAATTGAAACCCTAATTTTTATATATATGGGTCGATTACCCTAATATTTATTTAATTAGGTTTTAATTTTGTAAAACTTGTAGAAACCCTAGGATTGCATGCTAATTTTATGTGGTTAATTAATGAATAATTGTTATGTGCCATGTAATATCGTATCTTGGGTGATAATTGTTATCACGGAATCCATGGTGGAACATGCATGTTTTGCCATGGAGTATTGTTTATTGTATATTGATTAATTGTTAAGTGATACACACATGTTTTATTTATTTAATAATTATAAAATTGGGAAGACCTCAATTATAACTAATAAAATTAGTTATGTGCTAATTGGTATACTATTAACTTTGCTACATAATCGACTTGTCGATGTATGTGGCTCATCTACCTTGCGAGATGAAAGTCCTAGTTAATGTATGCATTTATTTACGCCTAAATTGTTATTAGAGTTTATTGAAATAATTATGCATGTGGCTAATTGTTTTACATATGTTAAATTGTTTAGTTATATGTTTATATTATTTGAGTGTGTTTAATTTTTATTAAAATGCTTTTTGTTTATATATTGTTTGACATGTTAGTAAGCAAAAGGGTTTTTATGAATAGAAAATTAAATGGACTAAATAATGGCGAAATTGATTTATCTAAAATTATTCTTGAACTTTTAATCGATGATCGATTTGTACTAAATGGTTAGAGCGGCTCACCCACTAGAACAAACTATAAAGGGTATTTAAGAAGTGAGCATAGTCTCACCGAATGGATGTCTAAGGTTATGCTTGGTACTTACGGTCCTCTCCCCCAATGCGTTCGATTGGAGCTACCTAGTATAACCATTCTATGTACGAAGCATCTTAGTGCAAAGTTGTAAGTTTCTCAACGCATCGATTAAAACTTTGTAGAATTCAATCTTAGCAATTAAAATCTTTTAGTAAGTTTTTGAAAATTTTATGTTATAAAGTTGTATGCATGCTTCTTTATACATAAGTTTTGATTACACATCAAAAATTGTACCCTTTAAATTTAAGTTTATGCCATCTAATGATATGAAACACTTGAAGTTGTAATTTAGTTATGTGAGACCTTGATCTAGATTACAATAACGAGGTGAATTATTTTGTTGTGTGAGACCTCGACTTTATGATTTGCGGTTTCTAAATTAGACAACTTAATTAAGTTAGTTAGTGAGACCTATAACTTAAGGCATAAGATGGGATGAAACATGCTTACGTTTTGCATTAATTGTTTTGGCAAAATTGTAAATCCCATAATTTTTGGAATTGAAAACTTGTTTGTCAATTATCGTTTTCAACGATTACCTATTCTATACTTTCACCACTAGCGAGATCAAGCGATGTGGTGGAACTATGATAATGAGGATCCAAAATTCAAGGAAAATTCTATGGTTAATATGAATATTGACCAAAGGGTAATTTTATTTTCTTGAATGTTTACTTATCGAAAGTACTAACTTTTGAACTTTTATTTACGTAGAAATGGCTCAAGTGAATCTCTTGCACTAGCCTCGTCGTTCAAATCTATGTTTGATCGAGAGAATTATTGTAGTAGCAATTTCAATGATTGGTATCGGCAACTCGAAATTGTCTTGAGGTTGCCAAAAGACTCAATTATTTGACTCGCCTTGTCCTCCGAACTGCGGTGATGCTCTGCTTTGAAGCACGAGTGCATGGCAATCTGAGTATGACAAGTATAATGAGGTCGCTTTGCATTATGCTCGGGAGTATGAACTCAAGCTTGCAAAAGCAATTTGAGAATTACTTCCCTAATCTCATCTTGGAAGAATTGCAAAGGTTGTTTGAAAAGCTTTGTGTTGTAGAAATTGTATGACTTGATTGATGCTCTTCATAGTTGCAAGCAAGGAGATGGGAAACAGTATGGCGCCCTTGTGTGGAAATGATGAGTTACATGGACCGGTTAGGCGTTTGAACTATGTCTACCCTAATGACATACAAATTGGCACGATCAACGGATCCCTTAACAAGGAATTTGATGGTTTCGTGCGCAATTATAATATGCATTGCAGGGAAGGCGATCGATGAGGTACATGCAATGCTCATTGATTACGAAAAGGTTTGCCCAAGAAGGCCTCTACACTGCGGTTTTGACCATCCGGAAGGGTAGAATTTCTAAGCCTAATAAGCCGCTAGCGAACAAGAAAGGGAAAGGTAAGGGTAAAGGCGATAAGGAAAACAAGTTATGACTTATCGGCAAGAACCCAAGTACCCTCCCAAAAGCGTGAGAATCCGAAGAAGGATCGGGCTTGTCATCAACTGCACCGAGGTTGGACCTTTGGAAGAGGAATTGTCCATTGTACCTTGATGAGTTGCGCAATAAGAGGTATAAAAATCTGCACCGTGGCGATGCCAGTACTCTTTTGATGATAGAATTATTTGCTTTTCCTCATAAAATATATTCACGGGTATATGATCTTGGATGTGGTATTCACATATGTAATACACTGCGAGGACTTAGAGGAGCAAGGAAGCTTGCCTATGGACGACAATACACACGTGGGTAATGGAGCACATGCGATCGTTGAAGCTATAAACACGTTTGATTTAGTTTACCTTCGGGTTTAATCTTGTCATTAAACGATTGTCATTCGCACCTTCCATTGTTAGGGGTGTCGTTTACATTTCCTTGTTAAAAGATATTGGTTTCGTTCATACATTTCTTGATTATGGAATTTCATTTCTTTAAATGATGTTTTTACTTTAATGTTATTCCGATAAATGGTGTGTTTGAAATTGATTTGCATGATAATGTGAATGATAAAAATAATTACATCTTTAGCATCAATAATAAAAGAATCAAAAGTGATTTGGATTCTTCATTTCTTTGGCATTGTAGACTTGCTCATATAGGCAAGAAAGCATGCAACAATTTGCAACACGATGGGCTTTTGCAAGACATCAATGATGAATCATTTGATAAATCACGAATCTTGCATATCGGGAAGATGACCAAGAAACCTTTACAAATAGTTTAGAAAGGGCTTCGATCTTCTTGGTGTGATACATCTTGGCGTATGTGGACCACTAAGACATGTGTCAAGAAAGGGTGCTAGCTACTTCTTAACCTTCTTGATGATTTCGATCGTTATGGTTATGTTTATTTACTTAAACATAAACATGAAGTCTTTGAAACATTTAAGGTTTTAAGAGTGAAGTAGAAGCGCAACTAGGAAAGAAGATTAAAGCTCTTGATCGATAGAGGTGGTGAATATTTAAGCCAAGAGTTTAAAGATTATCTAGTGAGTGTGGTATTGTCCGACAACTCACATCTCCTTATACTCCACAACAAAATGGTGTATCGAGAGAAGGAATCGTACATTGCTAGACATGGTGCGATCGATGTTTAATCTTACTACTCTTCCCTTATCCTTTTGGGATTATGCTTTGAAGCTAGCATTCGCATATTGAATATGGTTCCAACTAAGAAGGTTGATAAGACTCCTTATGAAGTGTGGTATGGAAACCTCCCAACTTGTCTTACTTAAAGGTGCAGGGTTGTGAGGCGTTTGTTAAGCGTGACTCTGGCGATAAGTGCAACAAAGATCATTAAGTGTGTCTTCGTAGGATACCCAAAGGAAACTATGGGTTACTACTTCTACTTTCCACACGAAAACAAAGTAATTGTTGCTAGGTATGGAGACTTTCTTGAAAAGGATCTCATATCTCATGAATTCGATGGGAGAGTATATGATCCGGAAGATGATCAAGAAGATACAACACCTTACGAAAACACTAGCCAACCTCAAGTAGAACACGAAAGTGCAGGCGTTCCACACGAGATTGAAGTGGTTCCCATTCGTAGATCCGCAAGGACTACGCGTGCACTGGCGTCTATGTCTCAACGTAGAAGGCGAGGAAAATATGTTAGGGGATCTTGGTGAACACCTAACTATAAAGCGCCATGATGAGTCACGAAAAGGAAAAATGGCGAGTTGCAATGAATGAAATGCAATCCATGAAAGATAACGAAGTGCGGATAGAGGTTGACTTACCTCCAAATGCTAAGGTAGTTGGAAGTAAGTGGCTCTTTAAGATAAAGGCCGACATGGATGGCAATGCACACACCTATAAAGCTCGTCTTGTAGCTCAAGGTTTTACTCAAACCTATGGGATAGACTACGAGGAGACATTTTCTCCTGTGCGACATTAGAGCTATTAGGATTCTTATAGCCATAGCTGCGTACTATGACTATGAGATATGGCAAATGGATGTCAAAGCGCCTTCTTAAGCGGTCGCCTAGATGAGGACATCTATATGGCGCGACTGAAGGTTTGTGAATCCAAAGTTTCGAAGCGTGTATGCAAACTTCAAAGATCCATTTATGGGTTGAAGCAAGCATCAAGGCAATGGAACAAGAAGTTTGATGAAGAAATCAAGAAATTTGGTTTCACTCAAAATCTTGATGAGCCATGTGTGTATCACAAAGCTAGTGGGAGTAATGTTATTTTCCTTGTCTTATATGTCGATGACATATTGATCATGGGAAAAGACATTCCAAGTATGCAAGATGTAAAGTCTTATCTTGGAGTGCTTTTCTATGAAGGACTTAGGGATGCGACATTTATTCGGGAATCAAGATCTCTGAGAGATAGATCAAGGCGGTTAATTGGACTAAGCCAAAGTGCTTACATTGATAAAATCTTGAAGAGATTTAGTATGCAAAATTCCAAGAAGGGATATTTGCCGATGCAAGTTGAACATGGCTTAAGTAATAAACTATGCGCGTCAACACTGCTGAGGTGGAATACATGAGAAAGTTCCTTATGCTTGGTGTAGGATCTATCATGTATCTTTGTGAGATGTACAAGGCACGATGTGGCGTTTGCACGAAACATTACCGGTCGGTATCAACGAGAACCAGTGTGAAGCAGCGGCAGTATTAAGAACATTCTTAAGTATCTAAGGGCTACTAAAGAAATGTTTCTAGTGTATGGAGGAAATCGGATCGAGAACTTGATGTTCTGAGTTTTTGCGATCGTCATTCAAAGCGATAAAGATGATCTGAAGTCTCGAGACGGGTTATGTCTTTGTCATTAATGGAGGAGCGATTGTTGGAAGAGCAAGAAGCAAACAACGGTTGCGATGTCTATTCTGATGAGTACATAGGCGCTTGAAGCTGCGATGGAAGTTGTTTGGATTAGGAAATTCATTTCGGGACTCGGAGTAATGCCCTCAATCGAATTACCTCTAAATGTGTATTGTGACAACTCTGCTGCAATAACATTTGCCAATGAGCTGGAGTCATGAAGGCGCGGACATTTTCCTCGTCGATATCACTATGTTAGAGAACAAGTCGACATAGGTGAAATCAATCTACTCAAAGTTCATACGGATGAAAATCTAGTGATCCCTTTACGAAGCCTTTGCCAAAAGATAAACTTCTTGACCATCTTGATGGGATAGGACTTCGTTTAGCTAGTAGTTTCATGCGGATCTGTGATTAGTATTTGGATAAAGGATGTTATGAACAAATATTACTTTAATGAAATAAAATAGTTGTTTATGTTTATTTTCATTTTCTTAATATTATATCCTATATTTGCATGTTTAATCCATGAGTAACTTATGTTATTCTAAATAGTCCGTTGTCGATCAATGATGTGGGAATGTCATTGAATTAAGACAAATCGAGTTTTGGTAGAATATACTTTTAAAGTATATTGATGCGTGGGACATACCAGATTCACATGATATTCAATGAATTGAATATAGGACTCATCCCAACTTTACATGATGATACTTTTGGATTTTATCATTAAGTATATCATGAAGTGTTTATCCTCGGACTTGAGATACCGGATAAGCGATATGAATGTAGTGCATTTGTGTAAGATAGTCTAACGCTATCCGTGGCGGTAGTTATAAGGGCTATTTTCGGAAGTGTTGCAAAATTCATGAGTTATGTTTGTAGTCAAGAGAATTTGTTCCTTTGAATTTGTTTCAAAGCATAATACTATATTTGGGCCCTCGTAGGGTTGACAAGATGTTTGTATGGCCATACCCAAGATCTATCCGGAATACGTTCGGATGATTTGGTAATCTTGTTCAATCATATACAACGAAAGCAGAATATTAACTTATGAAATGACTTGATCCATATTCATAGTTAATGTAGTATTAGTAACAAAGGATAAGTAAAATGATGAATCATTAAATGGTTTTCGAGGAGACCATGCTCGATTCGATCCGGGGCGTTGGCGTGTGAAAGCTAGACTAACCAATGTCATTACTATATTTAGTAATATCCAGTGGGGCTGAAAGGTTTTAATGGATATTTAAATAATAGTATGTCCGGATTCGAACTCGAGACTTGGGATTGCACACATTACGTATGAGAATTGATGTACATAATTAATATAAATAAAGCGTTATTATTATTAATTATTAATCACTAAATAAAACATAACGATAGTTAAATAATTAACGAGGTTTGGTTAACGGTCGTTAAATATTAACTAGAAGGACTAGAGATGAAATTACAAGTCGGAAAGTTCTAGAATCCCTTTGGGATTGAATGGCCGATCGGTGGGGTTTCCAAACCCAATCCCACTCAAACTTGGACTCAAGATATGTTAACTATAAATACAAATCAATGTATTCATTATTGACTAACCTTGGATCACTTTGATAACCTAATTTCTCTCCTTCTCCTCTCCTCTTTGTGTGGCGGTCGAACACCCTCATCCCCAAGGGTTTTCGATTTTGTCTTAGCTCAAAGATAAAGTGTTTGGTTTATTAGTGATTCAAGGAACTAGCTTCTCCACATCAAATCGCTATTAATGCGTGTGTACAAAAACGAAGAACAAGCACACTTGAGCTTGTAATCCTTGGTGGTCGATTTTTGGGTTGGACGATTTGTATAAACCCTAGTTTAGGGTTTTGGGTTTTGTTACTTGATCACATAATCGTTTGATTGCTTGAATTGCTAAAAGTCGCACTTTCTTGTTTGGTTAATTAATTACATATATTATTCCTATAGTCTTCCTATTGCTTGCTTTGATGATGTATTTGTTTTATGTATAATTGTTATGAGTATAAAATTCCAACATTAAACGGGTTAATTTACGGCTTAGGTTATGTTTGGCAAAACTAGCTGTAAGTCTTTGAAAAAAATTCGGTACTTATAATCATACACGTATTTATTTGTATGCAAGTCGATCTTTCATGTATCTCTTGGTATAGATCTTTTGTGCCCTTCCAATTTATATGTTATTTCAGTTTACCTCTTCGATATAAAGTGTGGCTTAGCTGTCAAGGGATACAGAGCACAGGAAACATGCTAAACAATATTTTCTTTTGTGAAAATTACTGCAGATCTACATAATATTAATCGACAGTGTGTGCATCGCCGTTTTACAATATCAAACTACCCATCCATATCGCAGATTTATCATCACTATATACACGACATGTATACAGATGGCTAGAATGGTCTTAGCAATTATATTTTTAGCCATGTCGGTACAAAATCCCATGTATACACGACATGGGTTTTTTTTGTTGTTACACTACCCCACGCCCATATAGAGGACTAATATAAACGACATGGACTTTAGTACACGACATGGGAAAAGTAAAACCAAATGTCGGGTATAGAGTAAGAAAATACGACGTGGTGTAAAACGAGACGTGTGGGGATAGTGAACGAAAATACACGATACTACGTTTAGATACACGACATGGATTGTTGGAGGAATCTTTATTTTCAAAATTTAAAACTTACAAAAATACCCTTTAACTTTTGATAAATACAACTTTTTATATAACAAACTTTATTTGTCAAATATTAAGCAAATATCTAGCAAATTCGTTAATGGAAAAATATCGTTACGAAGAGCTCGAATTACTTAACAAAACAGCCCAATATTGATATCTTTTAACGCATCGCACGATTTTATAAAAAATGTTGAAGTTTGATATATATATTTTTTTTAAAACTTTTGAAAGTATTTAGAATCTTGCATTTTGAAAAATAAAAATACTTACAAAAACTACCCTTAACTTTTTGATATTTACAACTTTTTTATATAACAAATTTTATTTGTCAAATATTTAGCAAATGTCTAGCAAATTCGTTAATGGAAAAAATATCGTTACGTAGAGCTCTGAATTACGAACAAAACGAGTCCAATATTGATATGCTTTTAACGCATGCACGATTTTATAAAAAATGTTGAAGTTTGATATATATTTTAAAAAAAACTTTTGAAAGTATTTAGAGTCTTGCATTTTGAAAAATAAAAATACTTAAAAACTACCTTAACTTTTTGATATTTACTTTTTATATATAAACTTTATTTGTCAAATATTTAGAATGTCTAGCAATTTGTTAATGAAAAAATATCGTTACGAAGAGCTCGATTACGAACGCAGGCAATATCGATACGCTTTTAACGCACGCACGATTTTATAAAAATGTTGAAGCATATCAATATTGAAGGCTCGCTTTGTTCGTAATCGCAGCTCTTCAGAACGATATTTTTCCATTAACGAATTTGCTAGATATTCTTAAATATTGACAAATAAAGTTTGTTATATAAAAAGTTGTATTATCAAAAGTTAAAGGTATTTTTGTAAGTTTTAAATTTTGAAAATAAAGATTCCTTACAAATGTTCATGTCGTGTATTTTAGTCACTATACCCCACACGCCTGTTTTTACCCCACGTCGTGTATTTTCTTACTCTATACCGACATTTATTTTACTTTTTCCCATGTCGTGTACTAAAGTCCATGTCGTGTATATTAGTCCTTTATATAAGATAGGTAGTTGTGACAACAATAAAAACCCATGTCGTGTACATGGGATTTTGACCAACATGGCTAAAAATATAATTGCTAAGACTATTCTACGCACACATGTCGTATATAGTGATGATAAATACACCGGCATGGATAGTAGTTTGATATTAAGAAGAACGTGATGGTATGTGACAGCCAGATTTAATATAAGACTACAGAATTTTCACATTTCTTTTTTTGAATAGTTAGAGTAGAAAGATGTAGACTACTGAAAGTTTGATGGCGAAGTTGAAATTTTGGAATATTTTTTTTATTGTTTTTGATGAGTAAAAAAATGGTCGTCTCCATTAGTTTCTCCTTTGGACCTTTTCGATATCTAAGAAGTCAACTATGTTCTCTCTCGTAGTAGTTATGTTAATGTCATATTATTGTAACACAAAGCGGTGTGAAATTTAAGTTCTCTAATAACAAATTAACTGATTAATTAATATTAGTAAAGTCTAGAGAAAGTGAAAGACACAAGTAAAATTGTAAGCCACAATAAAAGGAAGAGAATTTTCTTTTCTTTTTTCCTTTTAAAACGGTAAATTATTAACACACTCTAGCAAGACACTTAGAACAAAGGTGATTTACATGGAAAACATACGAGCATCTTTTGGATCAAAGATCCAATCTGTATAAAGTGGAGTCAACTTCTTAAAGCTATGAACGATCCAAGAGTGAGACAATACTTTAATTTCTTCCTCAAGCATGCATGTCTTTTCTAGGAGCATTGAGATCAAAGCATACACATTTCGATATTTCCAAATAACCACGTCCAACATATACCTTTAAACTACTAATTCGGGTGGTTGAGATTCACTCCGAAAGATTAAATTGTGAATGGATGTTGGATGATTATCAATACCCACCACCTCGATACCATATTCCAAACTGTCGAGCAATCCACAAACAAGTGTTGATTACTCTCTTTACATATAGTTGCAATATTTTTGTAGTAACTTTTAACCATTGAATCACAATGTCATGTTGCAATTGATTTTAAGACTTCATAATAGGTCAATCAATGGTTGTTTTCTGCATTTAATTTCCCAAGTCACAGAATAATAATTTATTATTGGTGTAGAATAATGCACTTATAACAAATTTGACCGACTCTAAGAGGACTGGCAATGGTATCGGGGTGGGGATCGGTATGAGGCAAACCGATCGGTAACACCAATGCCACCCCCTCGGTATCGTTTGGTGATGAATGAAATCGGTATAAGACACTGAATTGGTGTGGGAGCGGGGCTTGCATCTACTAGCCATTGAACGTCTATAAATTATATGAGGTATGGGTTAGGCATGGTTGCCACTAAAAATCTATGATTAAGTATGAGATAGATATGAGATGATATGTAAAAATATTATTGATGGGTGATTAGGTATGGATTAGGTACGGTGGCATGACTGCCACCCCTAACAAAATTTAAGAGGAGACCTATTGCATGTGACTACGATTTGCACGATGATCGAGTCGATCTTGTTTTTAATTTTCAAATGCTTTTAAAAGAACTTTAAACACATTAAATATCTGGCATTTAAATTAAATCTTGGTCAATTTGTCAAGTTTTCGTTTTCTCTTTATAAACATGGCTTAAGATGAACTATATGTGCTTTTTTAGTAAAACTGTATTATATTAGGAGTAAAATTCCTAATTTCAGTGTACGTTATGATATAGACTAGGATTAGACGCGAATTCTGATTAGTGTAGGAAAAGGCCACTTGGCCGGTTAGTTCATCAAGGGTTGGTTGGGTGTTTTCTGAACCGACTCAAACATGATTTTTACCCTTCATCTCAATAAATAAAGGGGAGGGGATGCTAGTTTAAATTATTTTTACTCAAATCTTTATCTTTATTTGGTATTAATAAACGGGTGTTCGAGGGTAATTTCATTTGTGTCCATATAATCGTGAACATTGTGTTCTACTTCTTCTTTGTTAAAGTTCAAAGGGTTCTTTGAAGTTCGCAACTTTTGTTCGAGGTCGAAGTCTAGATTCCGCAATCATCTTCAGGTTTGTTGTCGAGAATTTCCAACAAGTGGTATTAGAGTCACACGTGTTGTGGTTTGTGAAGTCGAGTTCTAGTTTGAAGATCGACGAAGGAACAATAGGGTTTCTTGGAGTCGCAAGGTTGACCAGAAGCTAGTTGTAGGTTTATCGTTGAAGAAGATCTAAAGTGACGTGGGTTATATATATTACTACAAGAGTTAATGCTAGAAAGGGGACAAAAATATTAATTGGGTCCAAGATATGGTCACTTTTTTCACTCTTTTTTCATTTTGGTCATGCTCGACTCCACTCAATTTGTGACAAGTGTCCAATGCAAGTACAAATGTTAGGTGATGATCATTAGTGTTTTGTCTTATTATCAATGATAGTGAAAGTCTAAAATACACTAATCTTCTCTTTCTCTTTATTATCAACTCAAATACACCCACACAAACCTTATCTTTTTTCCACACCCACTTTATTCTTATTTACATATCCACTTTGATGTGAACTATTATCCCATTTTCTTCTCTCTTCTTGCAACCAAATCTTAAAATTCCAAAACCAAATCTCGCAATCACTAAAACACTAGACCTCTTTTGGTTTCTTTCTTCTTACAAGGCTTCAAGATCTTTAAACAAGGTCTCAGGTAAGGTATTTTCTTTTGTTTTCTGTAACACCCTCAAAATTATCGTAGCGGAAGATAGTGTCACAAGGGTATTACTTCTTAACACACAATACAAGTTACAGAAAACGACTCTAAGTGAGACGTTTTGAAATAATTTATCATTCGATTCAAAGAGGTCCCATAAGTTTATAAGTAATAACATAAGAGTTTAAAAGTTTTATCGAATAATGATGATGCATTGTCTTCAAAATTTATCCATGCGCCTTCACATGCTAGATAATAAAGACCTGAGATAAAACATGCTAAAAACGTCAACACAAAGGTTGAGTGAATCCATAGAGTTTAATCAAATAACAGTTGATCACAATATTTCAAGTTTAATAGACAATGGGTTACGTTGTTAAACACCCATAGTTCAAAAGCACTCATTATTGCATTGAGCTCATGACACCGAACGTTAACGCATTTACGGATATTCTAAAAGAATATAAACTGCTCTTTGTAGGTATGAGCCAATTTACCTAGAGTTCTCAAATATAGTGCATATGGTAGCCAGCACAGGGCAGTCCAAATATGGGATGTCATCCCAATAGATCTATTCACAGCATTTGTGTTTACACACATGTAATTAACGATTAATGATAAAAGGGTCTTTCAGGCTATGGGAACACTTAGGCAATAATAGTATCAGAAAGCAATGATATTTTCTGTTCAGAATACAATTTTTAATAAATTGTAATCACAATAAAAGTAGGTAGCATGTATCTCCCCCACGAAGTTTATAAACAGTTAAACAACTAAAAGGTGGGGCAATGAACTCACTTTAGTGAAAAGTAAATGAATTGTATCCAAAGTGATCAAGTAAAGTAGCACAACGGTACTCGGTCAGCGCGACCTAATAAATATATATATAGTTCGACTCAGAAAATGTCACATAAAAATAGTATGATGCATGAGTTTTCGGAAAAGTTTGTATCATTGATGGTCGTATCATTGTTTACATTGTGGTTCGAAAGTTTAGACTCGTATGAAAATACGCCAAAGTATAATATTTATATTATAAATATTATATATGCAAGATAAACAAATAAAATAAATAAGAGATGAGAGGGAGGTGGTATGTGTTGCTAGGGTTTTGAAATGAAAAAACCCTAATCTATACCCTTTTATACCCAAAAGTTAAAAAACAAAGTAGCAAGGGTGTGGGAGATTGGGGGCGAGATATAGGGCCAAAATTGGGGGTTTGTTTTGTAATTTTTGTGTTATTGTAAGACTGGGCTAGTTTAGGTCCAATAAAATTGATCAGGAATTTAAAACGTGTACGGTTGAATTTAAAATGTAAATTCCATCAGAATCAAGTGGTCACACCAATAGTAACTCATATAAATATTAAAACTTGTTATTATAATTTATTTTAATAGTTTATATGAGTGGTGAGTTTATCGGAGGGTTTAAGTGTCGTTAAAACTTAAAAACTTAGATTTAAATCGCGTAAATGTCAAAATAAATATTATAAAAATAATATTGTTACAAAAGCATTATATTTAGTTTAAATTAACTAAATTTGGTACTTTATGTGTTTCCCGAACCTTTCGGAGTGTTAGGATGTCGTTTAAACTTAAAACGCGAGTCGTAAACGCGTAAAATGTAAAAAATGTAGAGTTCACATTGAAACGGCAAAACAAATTATACCATATAAAAATAAGTATATGGGGGAATAAAGTGCATAGATTAGTAGCCTAAACAAAGTCTATAATTAATTATGATTTAAGTGTACGTATTACGACGTACGCAGGTAACTTTCCCGAAAGTAAAAGTAAACTTATTTAAAATAAGTTAATAAGTAAAAATAAATAGTTAAAGAATTACCTGAAAATTCTCATTTGTTACAGCCTTACCCCATTAAAAGAATCACGTCCTCGTGATTTAGTTCGAGTTATCTGTCGGAGTGGTGTCGGTGAAGAGATGTGGTCACTCGTAAAGAATGAAGTCTAGAATAACTAGCAAATGTAGTTTGAATCTCGTCGCCTTGGAATAAAGTGTAGGGTAAGGTTGACTACACGTGATAAGGATAGAGTAAGAATCTGCTTAGTTGTTGTGCTCGATCGTATGAATACACATGAAGTTTTTATACTCACACCAAATTTTTGGGTTCCTTGAAAATCAAGTAGAAAATCAATCAGAATATAATCCTGATATAACTACTCTCAGTATCGAAAATTCATTTTTAACTTGAACATAGGTGGTCAGACTATGTTCCACTGTCCTTAGGTTAAATATAAGTGACCAGCCTATATTTAACCGAGGCTAGTTGAATTTTGAATTACTCAACTTAGTTATACTTGTAATATGTCCGTTGTTGTGACTAGTACGACATTTAAATAAGTATCTTGTAATATAAAAAGTAATAGAAGTTGATACACATGTGATAAAACAAATACAAGTAAGTACGCGGGGAAGTGGTTATGATGCAGTTTATAAGATTTATAAGAAAATGAAGAATAACCAAATAATAACAAAACAGTTCATGAGGTAATAGTAAATCAATATGTTTAGTTAATAAGATAGTGGTAGAGTACTTTGTAAAAAAAATAACAAAATGGTTTATAGGGTGGTGACAATTTTGGTATAAGGTAATTGACAGAATGATTTGCAAGGTTACAACAAAATAGTTTATTCGGAACTAGTCCAAATAAGTTTATGTAATAGTAGTACATTAGTGAATTAGTTTATAAAATGGTGGTAAAGTAGTTTCGTAACATAGTGAAAGAAAGTTCATAAGATAATAACAAAGGTGTTTACAAAATGATATTGAAATAGCAAGTGTAATGGACAGAATTTTTTTCACAACATGTTGATATAAATAGCTGATAATTATGAGTTGAATAAATCCCACCACTCGGGGTAAACATGTTATAAGATGATAGGTTTAAGTCATGCTGAAAATAGTTGATGTGTTTCTATGAGACTATGTATATCAAAACAGTGATATATATAATAATGGCCGCATGTAGGTACTTGTCGTATACCTAGTTCCTCAAATATAATCGTCTGGTTACTGATGAGTGTCTAAATACTCATCATTTTTGTACCATTTAAACTGCAAAAACATCTGAAAACACTCAGAAATGCATCAAAATGATAGAAATATCACAAATAAGTGTTTTATGTGTTTCAAATGCAAAATACCAAAATCGGTGAAAACGATCAAGTTTGCATAATTGGCGCTTTAGTCCCCAAGTTACAAAAGTTGTCAAATATAGTCCCTGGTCATTCCAAAACTTATATAAAGTCATAAAAGGTCCTTGGGATTCACAAGTTGTAAGAAATTGTCCTTTGAAGTTTAAAATCATAATTTACAACTTTGGTCCCTCAACTTTACAAAAGTGTCAAAATCACCCTGGTGTTTAAAATGAAAATTATTCAAACTACACCCTTGTACTATTCAAATGTGGCATATTTGGTCCTTATATGATAAGTTTTGAGAAAATTACAAGTGTGGTCCGTGGAGTTAGAAAATTGTCAAAAATAGTCCTTGGGTATTTAAAAATGGAAATTTATCAAATTATACCCTTGTACTATTCACATGTTACAATTTAAGCCCTTGTGATAACTTTGGAATATTTGCAGGTTTAGTCCTTTTCATTTGCAGAATTTACATAATTGGTCCTTGTTATTAATACAAAACCAAACGGACCCTTTATGTTATTAATATCCAACCCAAGCCCAATACCCAAGCTCAGTCCAAACTCACGGTTTAAATAAAAATACCGCCACCACTGTGCTTCTCCTTCTCACACACCTGCATCCCAATACCAGTGGTTTCACCACCACTTTCCACCTCACCTTATCCCCCCAGCTGTATACCAACCCCCCTCCACCTCCACAACCTCCAATAGTTCTTTAATTGCTATAAAACTGCCCCAAACAGCCTTTAGGACTTTTGGCGCCAAAATACCATTTGATGGCCAAGATGAATTTGACCCATCCAAAGGCTGAGATTATTGATGGGAAAGATCAAGTGGGACCCATAGAGTCCTAGAGATCATTATAAAGAAAGAAAGAAGCAGTGAAGCAGGATAAGTAGAGTAGTTTAGTTTTTTTTACATATCGTAGGTAGTATAATTTAAATTTCAGTGTATTTTTCAGCTTATAAGTTGTATTGTTAAAATTTTTAATGTATTCTAATCTTATTCCAAGTATTAATTTCAGTTAACACGTTTTGATTTCAGTTTTAGCAATTTTGAGTGAATTTGACAAATCCACTTAATATTGTCAAATGTTGTAGTTTTATGTTTCTTCAAGCTCATTTTACTTATTTATAATCTTTTATATGCTTTTAAAGCAGTAGAAACCAGTTTAATTAAAAATCTCAAAAATACAAATAAATAGCTCATAAATAAAAAAATCAAGAAAGGAAGAAGAAGCATGCTGAAGCAAAGCTGTTTATTGGTTGATTATGGTTTAGTACCTCAGGGGAGGTGTTAGGATGGTTATTTGTCAATGGTCCATAGTTTTCACCACTTGATCACTTGTAAGCTCATACTTCATTTTAAGCTTAAAAATGTAGACTAGTTTAATCTCTGTTTATGTTTGTGTTTTTATACTTTTATAAGCTTATTGCATCATAATACAGCCTTGTAATTCAGTTTTAAAGTCTTAATCAGTGGAATCCTTTAAAAGTTAAAAACTGCCCATATAAAAGGATTGTTTGGATTATTGATAAAATGAAAGTTAGAGGAGGGATTAGTGGTCATTGTTATTGCATTAGTCTCTCTTAGGCATAATAGAGTCACTTAAGTCATTTATTTGCACTTAGAATCTATTAAAGTCAAAATTTGCATAAATCGCTCTTGATCTGATTTTGTGTGAATCAAGATACAAATCCTCCATATAGGTTAAATAGTGGTTATACTAGCTTGCATTAGGTTCATTTTGTTATAAAACATCAATTTCATTCAGTTGTTGAAGATCAAAACTCACAAAAGTCAAATATCCAAGTCTGTCTTCAAAAGTCAAAAGTGATAATTCCAGTTTTTGCAAATCTGAATGGATTTTTCATGGTTTTGTTTCTAAACCAAAATTAATGAAAATGGGATATGTCCAAGTTCAGTAGGTCTAGTTTAATAATCTCAGTTTTTTTGAATTGTATCAAGCTTCTATAAGCTCTAAATCAGATGCTCTTTAAGCCCAAAAGTGCCCTGTGCACACACTCAACATACAATGAGTGTGCACAGGCTACTTGCAGCCTTTGCACAGGATTCAAATGAGCTCATCTTAGGCTGAGTTTTGGTCCATGTGTAGTCTGCTAGGTGATCTCTTGGTCCCAACTTCTGTTTTCCCATTTAGCTTATTAGGATAGCTTATTCATTAGCTTTAAGTAGCCCCCTTAATAACTGTTTTGCATTATTAATCCCATAAGCTCAAATCTAGTTTAAGCTTATTTAGTAATCTAGAGTACTGTTAATTAGTTAAGTTAGACTTAATTTAGCAATAGTTAGCTTCTGTAATCATTTGGTGCATTTTAGTGCTTTTAGCTTATTCTAAGTAGCTTATTCTCAAGTCGCTTACACTACACCTCATATTCTCACACATAAGCACATGTTTTTATATTTTCATAGACTTAGAATATAATTTTAGAATTTTCCTGAATTTTTATATTTTTCCATCACTGTTTGATATTTTTCTTATTTTAAATAGTTTTAAGACTTTTAATTAGCTTTTATTACAAATAAATCGAAAAAGTTTAAAAAATATGTTTTCAATTTTCCTAGATTAAGATAAATATAAAAGCCAAAAAATATTTTTCCATAATTTTCTTAGTTTAAATAGTATTTTCTAGCATTTTAATTAGTTTTAAATAGTTTTAAATTAATAATAAATACATAAAAGTCTAAAAATATATTTTCAGTTTTAAAATAAGTTTTATCATATTTTAGATTTTTCTAAGTTATAATTTCATTTTCTAGGTTAATTTTGTATTTTCTTATATTTTAGTGCATTTTAAATAATTAATAAATAGTTTTTAATTAATAATAATTAGATAAATAGTTTTAAAAATAATTTTATTTTTCCAATAATTTTCTAGTATAATTAGGATTGTAAAAATGTATTTTTCATATCCGTAGGTATTTTCCTTCTTTATTCTCACGTTTTATTTTTTACGTTTACGTAATTTTATTTAAACGTACGTATTAGAATTTAAACGTTAATCGATTTTAAAAATAGTGATAGCGTTTATTTAATATATTTTAGCTTTTTAATTTTCTTTAATTTGCATTTAAGCCCCTGTAATTTACAAACTTTCTCTTTAGGTATAATTATTCCAAATCAAACCATTTCCCATTCAATATCACCCGATCACAGATTCGTTGTACTACAGTGTTCACACCTCGTTGGGACTTAACGACCGGGATACACTATACTCCTCTGGATTTAATTGCTTTGGTTTCGTCATCGTTTGACTTTTATTACGGTTGACCATTCACAAGTGGTTGATTTGTGTGATAAAACCCGACCGTTTGGGAGCCAATCAAATTTTGCGCCTTGTCGGGAGGTGTGTCATCGTTTACTAATTTGAAGCATCGTTGTTGTTGAATATACACCCATTGTATATTTACCATCTTTGTCCATATTTCCTTGTTTTCATATAAAACCATAATTATCGTGAAGTTAATTCGTTTGACGGATCGATTACCAAAAACATTTTTATTCAAGTTTTCAACAAACACAAAACCCAAAAGATTTTCTTTCTTATTTTTACAACATGTTTTCCAAAAATCCAAAAATATCCATCTTTACCCTCTCACATCTTTGATTCTTCATCCCAACCCTCTGTAACCCTTTGATTCTTTTCTATGTCTTATCCTCACCCTCTTGGTTGTCAATGGTGTGGTGGTCCTTATAATGGTGGCAATTGCCCCGGTTGTAGCATGGTGGAATCGTGAAACGGGTCTGTCTATAACCGTGATCCCTATTCCTACCATAACACAACCGATTTATTCCATCGCCTACCACACTGAGACTCAGCAGCTTTTCATTGTGTAGTACCGTGGTGGTTCACACTCCGTTCGATTGTCAATCGGAAACACGCTTGTCTATGAAGCGGGTTCCCGATAACAATTATGACTACCACACATATAACTCACACCACATCGCTTTCTTGTTGTGAGTATTGTGGAGGTCCACACTTTAGCTCGATTGTCAAACAAGGAATCCATTTCCTTGTAACAATTACGACTCTTCATATCATGACCAACCTCTACAAGACCAAGTGAATCAGCACCACCTCACTGAGCCATTTCCTCAAAATCTTCTCCTTGATCTTTTGGATTTAGTGAAGATTTGAAGGAATGTAAACATTCCCAAGATAATCCAAATGAGAAATCCATGGAAGAATTGTTAGTCAAGAGCGGGATCGCTAAATTAAATTCCCAAATTGCCTTTGAAAAATCTATTAGGAATCAATTGCAAAAGAAAAAGCACCAAATCTAGCTCTCGATTCCGTTTCATTCTCGATGACGATGATGATGAAGTTACCCTTGATATTCGTCAATTTTATACGTGTTCATCAAGTTCATCGCTTGAAATTCCTTCCATGAAAAATCGGGAGAAAAGACTATGATGGAATTACTAGCGTAAGAACAAATGGAAAGTATAAAACATATGTATGCTAGTCCTTCTCAACTCCTCACCGTTGTTATCACACCGATATTCCCACTCACTCTCTAAACATGGGGATGAGCATCTTGACACTGTTCACGAAAAGGAATCGGACGAATTCATAAAGTCTAGTGTTGAGAACCTTGTCCCAATCCCAAGAGAGTCACAGGAACTTCGATCATATGTGTGATATCCCTTTCCCTCTTGAGTGTTCAAAAGATCATTTTGAGACTTTCTCCGATTTTAGCGATGATTGTAAATCTTATGGAGACATCGAGTATGTTGAGGCATCACTTCCACAGCCGATCCTCTTCTTGAGGAGTTCACCAATGAACTCACTCACATCATCCACTTTCATCGGAAAGTGACGATGATCTCTTTGATTTCAAGCCAATCTTGGAGAAATTGAAAGTCTCCTATATAATGATCATTCACTCATTTCTTGTCCCATTTCCGACTCTTCCATTCCTTCTCTCACCCGGATGAGGAAGATGATAACTTTGGAAGGAAGTCGATGCTTTTCTTAGTGATGAGTCAATTCCAACAGGATTGACAATACTTACTTTGATTCGGAGGAGACATCCTCTTCTTGAAAATCATTGATTGAAGAACCGTTTCAGCTCTCCTCCCGGAAATTTTGTTGCCAATCACCATACAAACTTCAAGTCTAAACTTAAAAATCTAACAAATGGTGATTTGCTCCTCACTATCATGAAGAATGGGATTGCATTGTGATGCACATCTTTATTCCATTTTTCACTTGGTGTGGTTTCTCGCTTCCTTTCTCCTTCGGAATGAGGACACTATTTTGATCCCGCATTTTCATTTATCATTTTGAGCGGTTCTATGTATATCTCATCGGTGTGGAACTTTCACGTACTTCAATGTTTATACAAACATCTTGAATGAAAGTCCGATGGAGATTGTCTCTTCCACTTACTTCCCCATGAACAAATTAATTCGGGGTCGAGTCAAGCTAGCGACTCGGTAATCAAAAACAAGTAGTGCAACATGGGTTTTCACCCATGTTTCTGTCTTCTTACCCCTTTCTACCACCTAAGTGTGGGGGAGATGCCCCACATGTTGTATATAGATCTAAAAAAATGAATGAAAATTGTAAATATTAAAAAAGAGAATAATTGTTGTGTTTCTACACTTAGCTAGTAATGTTATCTTTTTACGTTCAAGGATTCGGCATAATAGCCGGGACTTTGAATATTGAGGACAATATTCATTTCTAAGTGTGGGGGGGAAATTCTGGCGAATTTGATCATAAATGTACCCTTTTAGTCCCTTTTTCCCCAAAATGGCCAAATTTTAAATTTTTTTTAGTGGAAGTACTATGTACTAAACACAACAAATGGTAATCAGTCCACCATGTCTAACCCACATAAGGATTGGCTAATCCAGGAGCAAACGGCTCTTGGTAAAGATATCTCAAATCCGTTGATGGCTTGCAATTTGCCCAAAATTGTATGGTGTTCACCACCATATCTTTAATTAGTGAAGAGTTGGCTAGCCCGCAAGTTTATGGCTTGTGGTAAAGGCGGTTGGAAAGCCATAATTGGTAATCGACTCACCAAAGATATTTTATCTAAGAGTTGGCTAGTCCGAAGCAAACGGCTTCGTAAAGACAAATCAAACCGTTGAAAGATGGTGATTTGCTCAAAATCATTTGGTTATCATTGTACCAAGGTTCTTACTTGAATCGAAACAATTGGCTACTCCGTAAGTAATGGCTTTTGGTAAAGAGATGAAATCCATTAATTTTTCTCAAAACATTGCTAGGGACTAGCAATATCTTAGTGTGGGATTGATGAGTGTCTAAATACTCATCATTTTGTACCATTTAAACCGCAAAACATCCGAAAACACTCGAAATGCATCAAAATGATAAAATATCACAAATAAGTGTTTTATGTGTTTCAAATGCAAAATACAAAATCGGTGAAAACGATCAAGTTTGCATAATTGGCAGTTTTAGTCCCCCAAGTTACAAAAGTTGTCAAATATAGTCCCTGGTCATTCCAAAACTTATATAAAGTCATAAAAGGTCCTTGGGATTCACAAGTTGTAAGAAATTGTCCTTTGAAGTTTAAAAATCATAATTTACAACTTTGGTCCCTCAACTTTACAAAAGTGTCAAAATCAGTCCCTGGGTGTTTAAAAATGAAAATTATTCAAACTACACCCTTGTACTATTCAAATGTGGCATATTTGGTCCTTATATGATAAGTTTTGAGAAAATTACAAGTTTGGTCCCTGGAGTTTGAAAATTGTCAAAAATAGTCCTTGGGTATTTAAAAATGGAAATTTATCAAATTATACCCTTGTACTATTCACATGTTACAATTTAAGCCCTTGTGATAACTTTGGAATATTTGCAGGTTTAGTCCTTTTCATTTGCAGAATTTACATAATTGGTCCTTGTTATTAATACAAAACCAAACGGACCCTTTATGTTATTAATACCCAACCCAAGCCCAATACCCAAGCCCAATATCCAAACTCACGGTTTAAATAAAATACCGCCACCACCGTGCTTCTCCTTCCTCACACACCTCGATCCCAATACCGGTGGTTTCACCACCACTTTCCACCTCACCTTATCCCCCAACAGATACCAACCCCTCCACCTCCACAACCTCCCAAAGTTCTTTAATTGCTATAAACCGCCCAAACAAATTTTTAGGACTTTTGGCGCCAAAATACCATTTGATGGCCAAGATGAATTTGACCCATCCAAAGGTGAGATTATTGATGGGAAAGATCAAGTGGGACCCACAGAGTCCTAGAGATCATTATAAAGAAAGAAAGAAGCGGTGAAGCAAAGTGAAGCAGGATAAGTAGAGTAGTTTAGTTTTTTACATATCGTAGGTAGTATAATTTAAATTTCAGTGTATTTTTCAGCTTATAAGTTGTATTGTTAAAATTTTTAATGTATTCTAATCTTATTCCAAGTATTAATTTCAATTAACAAGTTTTGATTTCAGTTTTAGCAATTTTGAGTGAATTTGACAAATCCACTTAATATTGTCAAATGTTGTAGTTTTATGTTTCTTCAAGCTCATTTTACTTATTTATAATCTTTTATATGCTTTTAAAGCAGTAGAAACCAGTTTAATTAAAAATCTCAAAAATACAAATAAATAGCTCATAAATAAAAAAATCAAGAAAGGAAGAAGAAGCATCTCAAGCAAAGTCGCTTTATTGGTTGATTATGGTTTAGTACCTCGGGAGGTGTTAGGATGGTTATTTGTCAATGGTCCATAGTTTTCACCACTTGATCACTTGTAAGCTCATACTTCATTTTTAAGCTTAAAAATGTAGACTAGTTTAATCTCTGTTTATGTTTGTGTTTTTATACTTTTATAAGCTTATTGCATCATATTACAGCCTTGTAATTCAGTTTTAAAGTCTTAATCAGTGGAATCCTTTAAAAGTTAAAAACTGCCCATATAAAAGGACTGTTTGGATTATTGATAAAATCTGAGTTAGAGGAGGGATTAGTGGTCAGTTGTTATTGCATTAGTCTCTCTTAGGCATAATAGAGTCACTTAAGTCATTTATTTGCACTTAGAATCTATTAAAGTCAAAATTTGCATAAATCTGCTCTTGATACAGATTTTGTGTGAATCAGTATTACAAATCCTCCATATAGGTTAAATAGTGGTTATACTAGCTTGCATTAGGTTCATTTTGTTATAAAACATCAATTTCATTCAGTTGTTGAAGATCAAAACTCACAAAAGTCAAATATCCAAGTCTGTCTTCAAAAGTCAAAAGTGATAATTCCAGTTTTTGCAAATCTGAATGGATTTTTCATGGTTTTGTTTCTAAACCAAAATTAATGAAAATGGGATATGTCCAAGTTCAGTTGGTCTAGTTTAATAATCTCAGTTTTGTTGAATTGTATCAAGCTTCTATAAGCTCTAAATCAGATGCTCTTTAAGCCCAAAGTGCCTCATGTGCACACTCAAGATACAAACGAGTGTGACAGCAACTGCAACCTTTGCACAGATTCAAATGAGCTCATCTTAGGCTGAGTTTTGGTCCATGTGTAGTCTGCTAGGTGATCTCTAGGTCCCAACTTCTTTTTCCCATTTAGCTTATTAGGATAGCTTATTCATTAGCTTAAAGTAGCCCCTAATAACTGCTTTTGCATTATTAATCCCATAAGCTCAAATCTAGTTTAAGCTTATTTAGTAATCAAGAGTATTGTTAATTAGTTAAGTTAGACTTAATTTAGCAATAGTTAGCTTATTTGATCATTTGGTGCATTTTAGTGCTTTTAGCTTATTCTAGTAGCTTATTCTCAAGTCGCTTACACTACCTTTCATATTCTCACACATAAGCATATGTTTTATATTTTCATAGACTTAGAATATAATTTTAGAATTTTCCTGAATTTTTATATTTTTCCATCACTGCTTAGTATTTTTCTTATTTTAAATAGTTTTTAAGACTTTTAATTAGCTTTTATTACAAATAAATCGTAAAAAGTTTAAAAAATATGTTTTCAATTTTCCTAGATTAAGATAAATATAAAAAGCCAAAAAATATTTTTCCATAATTTTCTTAGTTTAAATAGTATTTTCTAGCATTTTAATTAGTTTTAAATAGTTTTAAATTAATAATAAATACATAAAAGTCTAAAAATATATTTTCAGTTTTAAAATAAGTTTTATCATATTTTAGATTTTTCTAAGTTATAATTTCATTTTTCTAGGTTAATTTTGTATTTTCTTATATTTTAGTGCATTTTAAATAATTAATAAATAGTTTTTAATTAATAATAATTAGATAAATAGTTTTAAAAATAATTTTATTTTTCCAATAATTTTCTAGTATAATTAGGATTGTAAAAATGTATTTTTCATATCCGTAGGTATTTTCCTTCTTTATTTTTACGTTTTATTTTGTACGTTTACGTAATTTTATTTAAACGTACGTATTAGGTTTTAAACGTTAATCGATTTTAAAAATAGTGATAGCGTTTATTTAATATAATTTAGCTTTTTAATTTTCTTTAATTTGCATTTAAGCCCCTGTAATTTACAAACTTTCTCTTTAGGTATAATTATTCCAAATTCACAAACCTTTTCCCATTCAATATCACCCGATCACGATTCGTTGTACTACGTTGTTCACACCTCGTTGGGACTTAACGACCGGGGATACACTATACTCTCCGGATTTAATTGCATTTGGTTTCGTCGTTGACGCTTTTATTACGGTTGACCATTCACAAGTGGTTGATTTGTGTGATAAAACCTATACGGCTAACACAAACAGGATTCACAATCCCAATAGGCTTATCCAATATATTCGAACTTGTATTGTGCACTAAAGTAATACCCTAGTGACACTATCTTCCGCTGCAATAATTTTGGGGGTGTTACATTTTTGTTTCTTCTTCAAAATCTATGATGGGTTTTTGTTCAATCACTTAAGATCTTTAAAGATCTTTGAACGAATCTGAGGTCTTGTGTTGTTATATTTTTGTTTCAAGTCTTGTTAGTTTAGAGATGGGATTGTGGTTGTTAATGTTTGTTCTAGAATGTGGATATTTAAAGATGGGGATTGGGATATAGATTGTTGGTTGTTGTTTTTTGACGTGAGTTAGAGAAATAGGACAGTGGGTATGGTTCAAAACAAGAAACGTAGAGTACAATTGCTCAAATAGATGATTGGTTGAAATGGGTCAACTGCTCCATATGTTAGAATCATCTCATCTAAGACCTTTTTAACAAAGGTAAAATTCAAGAAGCATAGAGTACAACCCACTGTTGTGGTTACACGGTTTCCAAAAATGTGTTGATCTTTTTTTCTATGTCGCATCGTAACTAAGAATGAACTGAATTACTTTTCATGATGATGTTTTGGGGTCGAAACAAGTCGTCGCACATACATATAATGTACATGGTATGAAACTATGAATTGTCCATAAACTTTCTAACAGTTAGCCTAAAAGAGATGGAAGTATTTGTGTATTGTGATCTCAAAAACATAGAGGCTTGCATTTGGAGTTAGGAGGTGGTGCAGGCGGTGGTGGATGGCAGGAGGAGGTAGTGCAGGTGTAGGTAGAGGGTGGTTGTTGTGGTGTGGGTTTAGAGATGTTTGGTCGAGCAGTTGAGCAATAATGGTAGAGCAATCGAGTAGTGGTGGTCGAGCAGTGGTGGTGGTGGTGGTGATGGACTTGTAAAGTGGTAAGGTATGTTGGTGAGAGTTAGGTGAGTGTAGTTAATAGATAGGAAAAATATAAAGATGAGTATTTTTGATATTTTATTATTATTGATAATAAGACAAAACATCAATATGTGTACTTGTAAGGGATACGTGTCACAAAAGGGGTGGAGTCGACTAGTCGAGCATGACCAAAATAAGAAAAAAATGTTGAAAATGGACCATGTCTTGGATCCACTATATATATATATATATATATATATATATATATATATATATATATATATATATATATATATATATATATATATATATATATATATATATATATATATATATATATATATATATATATATATATATATATATATATATATATATATATATATATATATATATATATATATATATATATATATATATATATATATATATATATATATATATATATATATATATATATATATATATATATATATATATATATATATATATATATATATATATATATATATATATATATATATATGGCATTAGCTTTACTACAAGATGGTAGGGCACGCACTTTTAGTTATATTGCTAGAATCTTTTTAATTAAATTCCCAATAAGTCACATTTTTCTTCTCTCGTTTTTGTGTTTAAAACAAAGGCGCGATTGGATTTTTTTTATTTTTCATAATCGATTAAACTTGAATGATTATTTTGTTGTTGTGGTTTTATTTATTTTTGTGGCTCAAGTTTTTGATTGTGATTCCTTTGGGATTCAAGTTTACGATCGGGTTTTTAGATCAAAATCGAGGGTTTAGAGTTCTTTTAATCAATTTGATTTATGTAACACCCGATATTTTACAAGTTTTAGAAATAGACTTTTATATTGATATTAGAAAATTAGAAAGGTCCTTATGATAGTATATTATAGAGATAAGGACTTAGAATGCTAAGTAGTTAATGAAAAGGACTAATGGTGCAAGACATTTAACGGCAGGAACTAAGGACCATTAGAAAGGTTCAATTACTATTTTTTCATTATGTATGATTCACCTAATAATCTAGGAGTTAGTCACAAAAGACATATGCATAGTGTGTGTTTGTTTGGAACGTGGGAAGCTAAGAACAAAAAGAAGATAAAACTTATTTTATCACTTATGCTTAGAACTATATTCCCATGAAGGATTCAAAAGTTTTATTAGTACATTGAGGTGTTCTTACAAGTCTTAAAGGTGTTATAAATTAATCCCTGTCAAAGTTAGTAAGCTTTAAAACATATTTCAAGTTTATGTTAATTTGAGATTGTGATTAATCAAGGTTTATAAACCTAGTTTTGTTTTTATGATTAAACATGATGTTTAGAAATCATCTCATTATGATTTTATGTTTAAACCATGTTTAGTAATCATGTAAAGTATTATGATAGAATTATGTGGTAAACGTATGGTTACATGTGTAAAAGAATTCATGTTAGTGATGTTGATCATGATTGAGTATGTTAAGTTAAGGCGTGTTTGGTAGAAGATTATTAACTGCTTAAACTAGAAAGATAGCTTATTGGCCTAATGAAAAATGATCTTAACATGTTCAATAAGTTTTAATATAAGTTTGATAAAGAGTAGAATAGTTTATCATAAGTTTTTGGTCGTTTTGGACACATGTTACAAGTAGGACAACATATTGAATCTACTTTTGTTCAGAATTTAAAGGGCTGTAGAAAATAGACCATTTATCGTATTAACATGAGGTAAAAGCCTACTTTCAAGGTCTAACCCCAAGTCTACTTTCAAATCAAAGTGGTTTCAAGGTCTAACTCCAAGTTTAAGTGGGTCAAAAGTGTAGATTATAGCAGACGCCCAAAAATTCTACATAAAAAGTCTTTATGTAAAAGTGTCTTTAATGATGAAATAGCACTATAAGAGATCATGTTTAAGTTGTTTAGACCCAATATATGTTATATAAATGAACTAGTGAGTTCTAAGAGCATTAGAATGATTATCATGTGTATAGGTGCTTTTGGAAAGCTTATGGAATGCTGAAGAAGACCTAGAGGTGAGTAACGGTTCATTAGCTTCATGTTACTAGATTGAACATGATGTGGTATGTTTACAAGAAGCATGGTTTGACAAGTTTAGGGTGCTCAAGAAATGCACCAAAATTCAAGTAGTGTGCCTAAGAAGTGCAAAAATGTAGAACTTCCTTAGTAGCATCCTTTGTGGATGACCTATGCTTAGAATTAGTATATCAAGTTCCATGTTTAAGCATCCTTTGTGGATGACCCGATCATGAATAAGTACATTATCAAGTTATAACCCCAAAAAGAGTACTCGATAGTTAGGGAAGTTCTTAAGCATAGTAGGGAAAAGATGTATTCGTCTAATCAAGAAACAAGTGCCTATATATTATGTTATCAATATGAAATTCCTAATCAAACTTATGTTTATGCCATGTACCAGTAGTTAGATGACTATGAGCCGTACCATTAAATCATGTTATAGACTATAATGATTATGTTTGAATTTGCATGTAATATTTTATAATTATTTCATTTACTCACTAAGTCACAAGGACTTACCGTTCTCAGTTCATGTCTCATGTAGGTATATGAATATAGGCGATGGGGGTTGTAGATAGCAAGTAGGAGTACAATTTTGGGAGATTAACGGCTACGCTCGGGTATAAGTTAAGAGCGACTCATTCGAGCACTTTGATTATACTTGTAATGCCATATGTGTCTTTCAAGGTCTAATGTTAGTCTATGAAAGGGGTGTTTCGCATAAAGTCATTCTAGCCCAGAATGACCCACTTTGGTTATGTACGGGTCTAAAGAATAGTAAATGTTATGTATAGTTATTATAAAGTAAATACATGATTGTTTTTTTGTTATATTAGTTTATGTTGCGCTAGTTATGGCAGAAACTGTAGTTTTCTGTAGTTATTTCAACATCAGATAGGCCAATACGACGTATCCAGATTCATGGATACGGCGTATTGGGTTCAAAACTGAATACGGTGTATTCCATTTAATGGATATGGTGTATTTAGTCTTCAGGCGCATAATAGGTATTCCAGTTTGTGTATACGAAGTATTCAACCGTATAGCCAATATGGCGTATCCAAGACTTTAGACACAGCGTATTGACTTAACAGTTTAATAAAAAATCAACTTGACAAGGTTTTTAGCAAGATTAAAGAAGAATGGCTAATTCTATAACTAGGTTTGACATTGAGAAATTCAATGGAAAGATTGACTTTGGGTTATGAAAAATAAATATGCGTGATTTAATGGTACATCGCGGATCTGATGCAACATTAGAAACATTACCCACATGGCCACAAATATGGAAGAAGGTGAAAAGGCTAGTTTTATGAGGAAGGTATGCAGTAACTTGATTCTATGCTTGGGAGATCAGGTTATACGGAAAGTTGCTAAGGAAACTACTGTTACTGTAATTGGACGAAGTTGACTAGTATGTATATGACTAAGTTCTTAGCAAACAAACTGTATCTGAATAAAATGTTGTACGCGCACTATATGAGTCAAGGTACGAGACTGGGTGATCATATATATGAGTTTAATACTAGTTGGTAAAGGAGTAGGAAAGGTTACACCTTGGGGTAAAGTTGGGGTTAGACATTATGGAAACCAAAGTACTTAGTAAGAGGATGTAAATGGTAATGTTGCTGACAAGAATACAATGAAGGGGTCTAAGAAAGCTAATCTGGGAAAATTACCAAAGTACAATGTCTGATCGACAAAGTGGCCCCTTGTTCGAGGTTCTGGCACAAGGAAAAGATGTTGAGTATCGGTTATGTTTAACTGTTACTCCTAAGGTGGAAATTGTAATATATTATGAGTAAAGTTAAACATAGATTAAGGGTTTAAGTGTATGTTGTTATACTGAATAGGATCATACGTTAACTAGGATTAGTGTAGGTTGCCTTGCAAGGCAAAAAAGTGTCTATATGACAGGTTGATTCACGGAAGGTTGGTTCGGTGTTTCCTAAACCAACTCAAACATGGTTCATAGTCATCTCTATATAAAAATGTAAAGAGGATGCTAGCTTCAAATTCTTCTTTACTCAAACAGTAATCTTTATTTGGTATAAAAAAGAGGTGTTCGAGGATAATTTTATTCTTGTGCATATAATCATTTTTTTTTTACTTCATAGGATTCTTTGAAGTTCACAACTTGTGTTCAAAATCAAAGTCTAGATTTCGCAATCGTCTTCAGGGTTGATTCTAAAGTTTTTCTTATAAATAATTATGTGTTACTTTTAGCTAATTATCTAACGTATTTAAATACAACAATTTATCATGATCCATGTTGAGGTTTATTGCGACTTATAAAATAACGGTTATATTAGGATCTAAATCATGTGGATATTATACCCTGATTTGAACCACCCAAATAAAACACTTTGTGTAGACTACAAATACACAAAGTGTTTTATCATTATGATCCAAAACATGTTGTTGCTGATGAAAGTCGGGTTATGGATGAGGAAAATTAGGTTATTGCAGATGCAGGTTTCGATCTTGAAGAATATATAACTGTTAAACATAAAACCACATGTGACTTAGTTTGGATGGTAAAATCACATGTGATTATATTTAAAGTGAAATGTGATTATATTAGAACATGCAATTATTTTAGAAAGCACATGTGATTGTAACAGATAGGGGTGACCATTGGGCGGGGTGGGGCGATTTTATGCTAAAACCAAACAAAGGACTGTATATTTCGGTTTTTGAAAACTTCAAACCATTTGGTTTCGGTTTTTCGGTTTCGGTTTTTTTACTTGACAACAAGCAAATTTTAATCATATAAAAAGTTTACAATTCCAAGTTTTCTAGCAAAAATATTTAAACAAATATCAACAGTATCATAATCTCCAATAATTCAGAGCTACGAAACAACCAAACAAGAATCTTAAATATAAAATGAATGTCTTAGTGTTTTTCGTCCGCATAAACATTCAAAGAACGCTATTGTTCGAAAGCAAATATATAATATCCACAAATAGATCAAATTTGAGTGTCTAGATAATAAACAACATTGTTACTTTTTTTTAGATAATATTATATACTCAAAATTTTGAAATTAAATATCAAATATCTATATAGATAAATAAAAATATATATATAAAGGTGGGACAGGGCGGTTTTCTCGGTTCGTTTTTTCGTATGAAACCTGAAACCGCCCAAATATTCGGTTTTTATAAAAATCAAAACCACCACCATAGATTTGCCAATTGGGACATTTTTTTTTTTAGTTTAGCTTTTTCGGTGTCGATTCGGTTTATCGGTTTTTGTGCTCAACCCTAATAACTAATAACATTGCAAATTACTTGAATGCAAATTACTTGAATGTATGATGAGATATTTGGTGGTCACTTGAAAAGACAATATTGCCCCTCCAATAATAATTATTCTAATAGAAATATTTTTTGATTAAAAACCATTTTTTAGTCTATACTTTTTTTATTATATATTGCCGCTCCAATAATAACTCTGGTTTTTAATTTTCTCATTAACCTCACATAATAAATTTAGACTATAATTTTATTAATGAGAACCACAAAGAGATTTTTCTTTAATCTTTACCCCCAATAACAAACCAGTTCCTTATTTTTCATTTCAGTAAAGACTTAATTTCATAATATATTTTTGGGTCAATTCATAATCTCTACTTTGAAGTTCCAACTTTTTGAACTTTTAGTTCACAGATTTTCCTCATTTAATATTATAACTGATCATTATATTGTATTGTTTTTTCCATGTGCAAACATGCAGCAAGCGACTTTTGGAATAAGGAGAACACTTCTCTTGAATTTAGGGTTTTGTTTAATTATTAGAAGACTTATTTAACACAAAAAAGGTCAATCCAAATTCTATGTAGGTAACGAAAATGATTAGGTTAATTTTAGGTGTTTTAAGGATGTTGACAATAGTATGAAATAGATTTTGAGTTATTTATGTAACATTATTTTTAGTTGTTTTTAGAATGTTGACAATAGTATGAGACATATTTTGAGTTATTTATGTGACATTATTATATACGATACACGACCACTATCAAGGTGCCACGATGTCAGATGTCTTAGATACACTCACAAGAAGTCTCAAGTTCGTATCTCCTTATGTTTGGATTCGAAAATTGTTATGAAAATATTGCAGTTGTGTCGCGTACACCTAAGTCAAAGACTCGTTATACCAATTTTATCTACCTCAGCCGCCATACAGTGTTTATTACAGTTAATAACCACCAAGAATATGTGAACGTGATATACAAGAATTTAAACTTATTAATGTGTGGAAAAGAAAAGAATATAGAAGTCTTTTTTATCACCATTGACACCGACATCGACAACATTTATGGGTAACCCATCTTGACTGAAAGATTTCTATTGGTGATTTAAAGAAAGTTTGAGTTTTGTAAAGGTCAAAGGATTGGCAGACAATGAGCCACCGCCAAAGCATGTGCATGAACCAAAATCACTTAAACTTGGCATATCTTAATATAATTATATACTGTAAACAGGCTGCTATGTCAACCTTTATTGTTTCTTTATTGTGATAATAACCTTTTAAATCACTATACTTGTTAAAAATCACAGTTCTGCGTAGCGAATAAAAAAAATAACTTTTTTAGACATTAATGTTGACATTTTTGTATTTCTTTAAATATTATAACCATTTTACCCTTAGAAAAAAAAATTTTTAAAAAAAATTCGAAAGAAAATTTTAGAAAATTTTTTAATCCAAAAAAAAAAAAAAAATCGCATGTCACAAAAAAAATTCTAAAAAAAATAATTCAGAAAAAAATTTCAAAAAAAAAATTTAGAAATTTTTTTAATCTAAAAAAAATCGCATGTCACAAAAAAAATCTAAAAAAAAAATTATTTCAAAAAAAAAATTCAGAAAAAAAAGAAGAGTTTCGAAAAATAAATTCAGAATTTTTTTTACACGTTTTACTCCGTTTTCACCTGTTTTTTTATCACTTCTGATTATTATTTTTTTGTCACAAGTGATTTTTTTATCGAAAATTTATTACAAAATATTACAAAAAAAAAATTCAAATATTTTTCGCGTGTCACAAAAAAAATCTAATAAAACACATTTCAAAAATTTCAAAAAAAATATTTTGGAAAAAATATTTCGAAAAAAATTCAGAAATGGTAAAATGGTCATAATATGGTCATAATACTTAAAGAAATACAAAAATGTCAACATTAATGTCTAAAAGACTTATTTTTTTAGTTCGCTACGCAGAACTGCCATTCTTGACAAGTATAGTGCTTTAAAAGGTTATTAGCCCTTCTTTATTTGTTTGATCAATATAGAATAATGAGTAAACTACACCATTCGTCCTTGTGGCATGCGTTGACCGACAAGTTTCGTCCTTTGACCGAAAAAAATGCACCGCTCATCCTTAACTTCAAAACGTTATGTATCGTTAGTCCCTCACTCTAACTGGCATCACTAACAGTCGTTATACCTCATCCACTGGAGGGTATTTCAGTCTTTTCTCAACTATAAGGACCAATGGCGTAATTTTCAAAAAAAATTTTGAAAAAAAAAATTCAAAATTTTTTCGGAAAATTTTTTTTTGAAAAATTTTTTCGAAAAAAAGATTTTGAAAAAAAATTTCGAAAAAAAGATTTTGAAAATTTTTTTCGAATAATTTTTTTTTTCGAAATTTTTTTTTTAAATTTTTTTGCGAAAATCTTGGTTAACTTATGCGAAAATTTTTTGAAATTTTTTTGAAAGTTTTTCGAAATTTTTCAGAAAAATTGGTTAACTTATATTAGCCATTAGATCAAAACCGGATAAAACGAATAAAAACAGACAAAAAACGTTATTAAACGGAAGAAAACGTATAAAAACGGATAAAGACGAATAAAAACGTGAGAAAAACCGGACAAAATCGTATAAAACATGATGAAATGTATAAAAACAGACAAAAACGCATAAAAATATGTTAAAAACGGATTAAAAACGTGTAAAAATGGACGAAAACGGATTAAAACAGATAAAGAAGGATAAAAACGTATGAAAATATAAGAAAACCGGACGAAACGTAAAACCGGATGAAACGTATAAAACAAAAAAAAAAACCGCATAAAACGATAAAAGCGGATAAAACGATTGAAACGATATAAAAGCTAATGAAAGCGGATAAAGGCGGAGAAAACGAATAAAACAAACGAAACGCGTAAAATGTATGAAACTATTATTTATTAATAGTTAAATAAATAATAAAAGAGAAATTACACCGTTGGTCGCATGGTTGAGAAAAGATCGAAATACCTCGAGTGGATGAAGTATAACGACCGTTAGTGATGCCAGTTAGAGTGAGAGACTAACGATACATAACGTCATAGCTATTAAGGATGAATCAGTGCGTTTTTCGATCAGAAAGATTTAAACTTATCGATAAACGCATACCACAAAGACGAATGGTGTAGTTTACTGTAAAATAATATGTTACAAAAGGAAAAAGTATGAGATGCATGTATGGCATGAGTTATGGGACTCTTACGTCTTTGACCAATTACTTATTGCTTGTAGGTGGTCTAGTTGGATAACAGGATAAGGCTCGATTTGGAAATAAATCAATAATCATACAAAAATGATCTAATGAAATCAATGAAGAGTTGAAGACGCAAGTAGGCACATGGAACTTAAAGACTGCAACATCGATCTCATGTTAGCCTACAACCTAATAAACGCTAAAAAAAACCGAATAACTACCTTAGTTGGGATGAAAAAAGAAAAGCTAGCAGATTGGGAAGTATTTAATGTTTTTTTTTTTGAGCAACAACTTTATAAAAAAACTAGCAAGGGCTGAAAATTACAAAGAATCAAAGCAGGGTCTTGACACCAACTGGTCAACTAAAGTTAACGCTTACATCGGTAAGAAATCCAAGAAAAAGAACAAGCAACGATATCATCAAAAATGACTTCCTTCCGAGGTTTTTTAGATGCGAAAATCTCTTGATTTCTAAAATTCCATAGAGCCCACCAAGCAGTGTAGAAAACACCTTCCAACAAGTTCTTGATTTTGGATCCCAGCCGAATGTTCTTGAACCACGACAACCAATCCATATACGAAGAGAATGACTCCCGATCCACATCCCACCATCGACATACAAGGCGAGTAATAGCAGCAGCCACCTCACAGGTAAAAAGGACATGCGAAATGTCTTCCTGGACAGAATTGCAAATCGGACACATAAGATTATCAACTTGAACACCACGGCGCAATAAATTCAGCTTGGAAGGAAGCCGATCCTGCGATGCCCTCCAAGCAAAGACATTAATTTTGATGGGGACTGATTTGATCCAACGTGTAGTGAGACATCTTTAGGAAGGAAGAAATCATCTAATAAGTTGCGACATCCTTAACACGGAACTCCCACTCCGCTCATGTCCCAACGCCATCGGCCTCAGAGAATTTGAAAGGACCACTGATCTGAGTAATTCCAAAAGATGATCGAGCTGTTGAACTTCTGCCCCCCTCTAACATTTCGACGGAAAGTATGCACGACATAATGGGCCATTTTATCGGCCACAGAGCAATCTTTATGTAATTCGAGAGCATAGATACGAGGAAACATAACCCGGAGTTGATTATCACCAACCCAAATGTCACTCCAGAACCGAGTAAGCAAACCATCACCAATACGAATTTTACAATGAGAAATCAAGTCAATTCCTTGGTTCTTTAATGCATAAACCTCCCGAATAATTGTGCTCCATATAGAAGAAAAACGAGCAGAATGCTGGGTAAGAGGACCATGCATGGCGTTAACGAACCGAAACCATAAAGAGTTATCACGCGAAATGAATCTCCACACCCACTTGAAGAGAAGAGCTCTATTAAGAGCGTAAAAACTTGACACCCCTAACCCACCGAATTTCTTCGCAGCAAGGACTTTGGACCACTTAACCCAGAAATTTTTTTTAGCTTCGCTGTGGAAGCCATAGAAAAAATCTCTGCGTATTGACTCCATCAGATTTAAAACAGTTTTAGGAACTTTAAACAGTGACATGTTATATATTGGGGTGGCCCCTAAAACCGATTTTAAGAGGGTAAGGCGACCTCCGATGGAAAGGGTTTTCAACTTCCATTTAGAAATCCGAGACTTGAGCTTATGAACGATGTCACCCCAAAAATCAGTCTTCAACGTATTCCCTCCGATCTTAACCCCTAAATATTTAAATGGAGTCTTCATAACGGAGCATCCTAGATTTGCAGCCGCGAGATGAATGGTCTCATGAGGCACACCCACTCCTAAAAGGTGGCTCTTCTTAACATTTATCCTCAGCCCAGAAGCCAAATGAAAACAATGAAGAACATTCAAGATCCTGTTGAGATTGTCTTGCGACCACTCGCTAATAAACACAGCGTCGTCTGCGTAAAAAAGATGAGATATCTTAACAGAATTATCGATCTTAATACCTTTGAAAATGCCAGCATCAACAACTCTAGAGAATGACAGATGTAGCGATTCCATGATAAGAATAAATAAATACGGGGCAAGGGGATCCCCTTGTTTCAGCCCGCGATAAAACTGAAATTCCGATGTCGGACTCCCATTGACAAGGATAGAGGCCATTCCCGAAGTAAGACTACCTTTTATCCATGAACACCATTTAGAACCAAAACCGAACGCACGTAACACATCATCAAGATAATCCCATCGGACAGAATCATAAGCTTTGGCAAAATCAACTTTGAACACCACAGTCTGTTTATTTTTGTGCTTGCACCAAGAAAGAAGATCATTGATTATAAACGGGCCATCAAGGATTTGTCTACCCGCAACAAACGCTGTTTGAACATCAGAAATCAATTCAGAGATTACAAAGACAACCGCGTGGCAAGATTTTTAGTAACCACTTTGTATAGACTCCCAATTAAACAAATCGGTCGATAGTCCGTAACAAGTTTTGGCTCATGACTTTTCGGAATAAGAGCGATGAAAGACGAGTTATTGCCTTTAGCAAAAGAGCAATGATCAAAGAACCATTCCACAGCGCTACAAAAATCAGGTCCAATGTTGTCCCAAAACTTACGGAAAAACTCAAAAGTAAATCCATCAGGCCCAGGAGATTTGTTCTCGCCACACGCCCAAACCGCCTTACGAATCTCATCTTTTGTAATAGGTGTCTCCAATTCAGAGACCTGTTCAGGATTTAAAGTTTTAGGGAACTCGAAAGCAAGTCTGCTACGATTAACATTCGGGGATTGAAAACACGTAGCAAAGTGTGTTCGAAAAGCTTCCTTAATGCGACTTGGATCGTCCACCCATTCACCATCAACCATGACACCTCTAATAGCTAAATTTGCACGTTTTCTATTAATAACACCATGAAAAAATTTTGAGTTCTCATCACCCTCGATAGCCCATTGAATTTTGGCTTTCTGAACAGAATCCCGAGCATCAGACTCCTTTAACTCGTGTAGCTGATTCATCAAGTCCTTACGAGTAAGTAGGATGTCATCAGTACAACCCCCTTTGTCAATAAGTTGATCAATATCGCAAAGATGATTTTTGATGCAACTAATCTGACCCGATTGAGATCGCTTATAAACCGAAACCCACTCACGAATATCTTTTTTCAAGAGCTGCAACTTCTTTTTGAAACGCACCATCGAATTAGAATCATCAAGAACGAACGAATTCCAGGATTGAATAACCATCTGGTCAAAACCACTCCAGCCAAGCCATGAATGAAAAAAACGAAATGGGGATGCTCCAAAATCCGAATTCAATTCCCTAAGAAGAATCGGCCGATGATCAGACAAGTGTTTATCTAAACATATGGCTGACGTATGCGGAAAAAGAGAAATAAAACCGTCAGAAACAAGGAACCGGTCCAGTTTACTCATTTTGTTGGCCGAAGGGTGAGACCAAGTAAACGAATAACCTTCCAATGGAACATCAAATAATCCCGAGTTAGAAATGAAATCATTGAAGGCGGAAGCTCCTTGAGCATTAAAAACTGAGCCGAAGCGTTCACTCTCAGTTCTAACCTCATTAAAATCTCCCATGACAACACACTCTCCATCCCAACGAGATAATAACAAAGAAATATAATTCCACAACATACGTTTCTCTAAAATCGCCTGAGGAGCATAAATAGAAATAATACAGATCTTAGACTTAGAGGGAATCCATGTACCATAAAGCAAAACAAAATTATCCGAGATGATATGTTGGTCCTTGAGGAAAACATTAGGGTCCCAAACGCAGAGGATACCTCCGGAACAGCCTAAAGCATCACTAGAAATTTGCTCAAAACAGTAATTACCCCACAAGAACTTAACCTCCAAGTCAGAAATATTAGCCGCTTTGGTTTCTTGGATAGACAGAAAACTCACCTTGTGTTTAACACATAACTCCTTAATCCAATTTTTCTTGGCCTTGGATCCTAGGCCTTGAATATTTAGAGACAAGCAATTCATTGGATCACATTGTGCGCTCCTTGTAATTCAATAATTGCTTCAATATCTTTCCTACAACCATCCATAGAGTAACCCATGACTTGCCCAATTTTAATCATATCGTCTAAAACCTCCAGTATAGACCCACCTTTTTTATTATTAACAATGTCTATGTTGTTATTCTCCATGATTGGGTGATCATCTTGTTGCTCATCCACCAGAATACGAGAAGACAAGCCTTCAGATCAGTTATGAGAGCACTCGGTATCTTTCTGAATCTGCTCCTTCTCGTTGGCATTGTTCTTATCTTTCTCAGGTGTAAAACCAGGCGGGTGAGTGAAACTCGTGTTCACCTCAGACGGAGTCACACTTGCATCTTTTTTATGTAAAAGATCATAAATATTGAAAGGATCATAAGAACCCTCCGCATTCTGACCAATTTGATCCTGAACATGAGCATTGGCAATGTTATCATCTTGGTTACCAAAAACTGTTTCAGAAACCCCCTCAACATCGCTCTCGTCGTCTGAATAAGCGTTATTTTCAGCCTTCCCTCCTGCCTGAACCCCCGAAACAGAATTATCATCCATACCAAACATTCCTTCTGTGATGTGTTTGAACACCGGAGTCCAAGCGAATAATTCCTTAGCCCTTACAACGAACACTTTCCCACGGATGGTAATCTTGAATTTCTCGAGGATATTGTCCTCCTGTTTCGTTTTAATACAAATACGCTTACGGGCGAACAAAGCATCCTTGCTCTCCTCAAGATCCAACATCTCTCCCCATTTGGACCCAATTTTCTTAAATGTATTATAGGACCATGCATGGAGTGGTACACCCTCAATGTCTACCCAAACAACCCGTTCCCTTGAGACAAAATCACCTTGAGCATTACGTATTTGATTGAACCACGACGCAACTCCCACATGTTGCAATAGTTTGGATTTAGTATTGGCCGAATCCAGCTCAATCATCACCCACAACCCTCCCAAATATGCAACGTTCAGAATATTAAAACCCTCGTTCGCTAGCAGCACTTGTACATTATTAATGGAAGAGAATTGTTTAAGTTCCCCCATGATATACGTATCAAGATCGTATGTCACCTCACATGAATCATCCAATACTAGAGCAGGGCCAGATGATAATGGTAATGGAGAGTGAAGGTTACCTTTCAAAACAGAGGAGAATGATGAATTATCCCCCTTTAAAGCACTTACATATGAGGTCCCCCCTCCTCCATTAACATTTGTATCCTTCACGTTCTCTTTCTCGCTACTGAACACATTCGTCTTTTTTTCCCTAAAACCACCCGCCATCTTAGCCCCAACGTTAGAGCCACTAGCTACAGCTCTTTGGAACCTAGCAATATTGGCATGTAATTTGTGTCTATTGATCCAAACCGTACACAAGTTACTCACCAACCTCTCCACATTAAACACATTAATAAACCGAACAAAACCAAATCTCTTACCGTTTTTCGCTCTCTTTGTCGGTATGAACGAATCCACAACATGAACATAAACCTTACATGAGTGAAACAACTCCTTAGCCGAAATCGATTCAGGGAAATTTGTTACATAAATTGATGTAGATATCCTAGCCACATCATCTTCTTTAGTTTTATGACTACCCATAAGACCAGACCCAGAATCACAAATACCACAACCGGATAAAAATAAGATGAAATAGAAAAAAACAATTAACAGCGGCAGAAATCACAGATCAAATCGATGCAGATCGTGTAAAGGGTTTATGGATTAAAAAAGGAAATCATTGTAATAGGTATTGGATTGAAGGGAGATCTGGAAAAGGGTTTTTGGATTAAAAGAAAATCATTGTTTTTGGAAAAGGGAGATCTGGAAAAGGGTTTTTGAAATTGTTTAATGTGATCATTTGAGCCTAATCAATACCCATTACAAAAACTACTTCTATTCATCACCACATTTATTTTCCTACGGTATAGTCAAGTGTGAATATTTTTTATATAGATAATAATTTTGCTACATTAATATGTCTCACAAATATTTTAAAAATTAAACTACATATATAAATATGTACAATTACAATAAAGCTACACTTATATGTGTAGCAAATGTTTTCACACTTCTTATTATAAACATTTTTTGCAATTTTGCCACACTTTTAAGTGTGGACATTCAAAAGAATTTTTCACACTTTTAACTATAAAAATTTGGATAATATCTTCACACTTATATGTGTAGAAAAATTTGTCACATCCATTATTACCACACATGAGAAAGTGTGGAGTCAATAATTTTACAGATTCTTAACTGTTGTTATTTGGCTTTAAATGTGGAGAATTCAACTAATTTTTTGTAGTGACCCCGATTTTTTTTATGAAGATCCCCAAATCATCGAGAATGAGTAGGGAGAATGACAAAAGTTTCCTACGGAACAACTTTTATCTAAATGACAAATTATGCAATCATCTTAGTCATTTATTTTTTCATTAAAACAAATAAAAAATAAATAAATAAACCACTTTCATTTTTTTTAATTAAAATATCTTGCAAATAGTTAATCGTTACGCGAAATTAAATATATCGTCGCGACGTAATTTAAATTATCTTTATATATATATGCATTTTTATATATTTACGTCGAACTTTTTTTTTTCAAAATTTTCGTTCAGAAAAATCACATGTGGTTTATTACTTTAAAAATCACATGTGACTTATGAAAAAGAACAAATCACAAGTGATTACAAATAAAAAAAATAACAAATCACAAATGACTTTCTGGACGTGAAAATTTTACAACTCAAAAAAATAACAAATCACATGTGATTTTTCTGGGCTGAAATTTTGAAAAAAAAATCGTCTAAAATATATAGAAGTACAAATTAATAGAAAGATAATTTAATTCTCGTCGCGATTGTGTATTTTTCATAGCGTGAAGATTTACCGTTGCAAGATAAGTTGTTTTAAAGAAAAAAGAAAGATTAAATTACATAAATGGTCCCTGTGGTTTGAAGAAAACTTCACCTACCGTCCCTCAAACTTAAAAGTTGCATAAATAGTCCCTATCGCCGCCAAAGAATAACATGAACGGTCCTTGTTTGGGACGGTAGGTGAAATTTTCGCCAAACCAGAGGGATGATTTATGCAACTTTTATGTCTCAAAAGGACTATTCATGTTATTCTTTTGCAGCGATAGAGACGATTTATGCAACTTTTAAGTTTGAGGGATGATAGGTAAAATTTTTGTCAAACCACAAGGACCGTTTATGTAATTTACTCAAAAAGAAAAAAAATGAAAATTTGGTTTTTTTGTTTGATGAAAAAATGTATGGCTAGTTCTTTAAAAAAAACTTTGTTGATCTCACCTCTAGGAAAAATAAGGCGCGTTAAAATGTTGCACTCCCTCAATTCTTGACTTTTTTAGAGGAATCATATTTAGAGAAGGAGAATCAATTTATAATCTCATGGAAGGCCTTTTGTTCTAACTGTATTTGATTTGCCTATCAACTTAAAAATTGTGGGTTCAAGCCTCGCTAAATGTATTTGTGAGATTTATTGTGAAATAGGCGATAAAGAGTGTGAAAAAGTTGTTGTTCTATACAAATTATAATCTCGTGTTTCCATTCTTTTATCCAACATACACATGATATTATTTTGACCCTCTTTTTCATTTTTCTGTTCCACCTTACCAAACACTCCCTTTTAGCATCGATGTAAAAAAGTAAATGCTTAAATGATATATTATTTGATATGATTAAAGTAACTTAATTTGATGTAATTATATATTTAGTGTTATACGTTGAAACAAAATATTTTTAATGCAAGCATATTATAAGAGATTTTTATTTGACATTAGAATAGTGCAAAATTAAGTTTATACATTGAAGATGTTTAGATGGAATGGTATAAAACAAAATTAAAGTTTATATAAGATAATGTTAAGTGGTGGGTATGAAAGTATTTTTTACTTCTATTATGGGTGGATCTATCAAACTTTCGTGTGTACATAACCCTACCTTACAAATGTTTTTATTCATAAACTTAAAACTAGCATGGTATTCACGAGTTGCGACGGCAAATATTTTGTAATTATAATTTGCAGCGAGTAATGTTTTTTGATATTACATTTTTCGTGATAATAACTTTCTGAAATGCGAAAAATTTATATTGCAATAACTTTAAGTGACAATGTGATAAACTTATTACATATTTTACGGTGTAAAAATTTTCACATTCTAATCGCTAAATAAGATTTTTTATTTTAAAACATTTCAAACATGTTTTATATTTAGTATTTGTTAATACAAATAAGCCATAAAAAAGTTTGTTTATATTTTTGATCTCGTTAAGTTTCGTTAATAACAATCAAAAAAATATCTCTAAGTATAAATCTAAGATTACAAGTTGTTTTCTAAGTATATACATTTGTTGGTTACATATGTGTTTGTAATTAAATAAATGTAAGATAATGTGTTGGGTAAAAACTATGACCCATAACCCATGCCTATGACCCATGTGCATTTACATCATGCATGATATTATGTTGGGTAAAAACCATGACCTATGACCCATAACCCATTGACTACATACATTGTATCTGGTTGGGTACCCATAACTCAAAGTCCATGACCCTGGTGCATTACCCTTATCCCATAAGCCGGTTTGTAACCCAAGACCCGTACTGTTTCATCAGACAGCCGGATCCCTGGGTTTACATAAGTCGGATCCCTTTGGGAAGGGAAGGATCTGGCGGATCCAGGGAACAATAAATAGAATGGTCTATAAATAGTGAGGCATTTCTTCATTATTTCTCACCCTTTTTCTTACAACTCTCTCTCTCTCTCTCTCTCTCTCTCTCATATTATGTAACTCTCTTATAACTACTGATCCTTGATCATTCTTGTTGTTTTGTTTTCTTTCTTGTGATTCTCTTAAGATCCTTCACGAAAGTGAGATCACGATTTACTCACAAGTCATCCCAGCTTCAAAAGAAGGCCTTGGTCGACTTGATCATCCTCTCAAGATCTCATTAGCATATCTTGTGTTTCTTGTTTCATAAAGTTGTTGTGTTAAAGTTGTGTAGTTGGATTGGTTCTCCGTTGTAAAATAACTCAGTATTTAGCTTTATACCGGAAAAAGTGTAAGCGACATTGTGAGGCTTCTCAGCCGGATTGAAGGAGCTTGTTGACATAGTGCTTGAACTCTCGAGTGGGGTACTCGGGGATTGGAGTAGGGCAAGGAATGTGCCTTGTAGCTGAACCACTATAAATCATTTGTATCGCTACTTTCTATCCTTTTACTTTACTTGCTTTATTTACTTACTTATATTATTCCATTATCACTACTTAGTTGTCCACAAGATTTCACATAAACTTAAATCTAAACATTGAAATCTAATTTTAATCGGTAAAACTATTTAACCCCCCCCCCCTTCTAGTTTTCCACGATTGGCATCAATAGCAAGTTTTCATAAAATCTTTTAAAGTATAATATGAACAATTTTCAATATCAGATCATGATAGTATGAATAATGCATTTGCTAAATTTAATACTATTATTACTTTAGTACAAGCACTTGACGAATCTTTTTCTAGTCGTAATAATGTCAGGAGATTTCTAAGGGCACTACCATCAAAATGGATACCGAAGTTGACAAACATTGAAGAATCCAAAGATTTGTCGATTCTCACTCTCAATGAACTCATGAGCAATCTAAAAGTCTATGAGATCGTGCTAGCTAAATACTCTGAAGCATCGAAAGAAAAGAAAGAGAAATACAAATCTCTAGCTTTAAAGGCCAAGAAAATCCCAAGTGACGATGAAATCTCGTCCTCGAAAAGTGAAGACGAAGAGTACGCAATGGGGGTACGAGATTTCAGGAAATGCTTTTGAATAAAAGGAAGGTATGTCAAACAACCCTTTGATGACAAGAAAGGGTTACGGTGTGACAACTGACAATTTCCCAGACTATTAAATAGCGTCACTATCTCAATCTGTTAGAAAAATGTGAACTATTTATTTTCCGGTATTTACGGATGTTTAGAATCTAAAAACAAGAAGTTATGGTGAATTTTTAAAAAAATATCATCACACGCGTACCGACATCACATCAGTTATGGCTTAAATATAAAAATTAACTACCGAAGTCAACAACTCTATTTTTATATCAGTTTTGCTAAAACGTGTCCGGAAATATAATTAGTACATTTTTACCATGTCGGGATGTCGCATTTATTGATTAATACAGCGGGACACGGGGTACGTAAAATACTGTTGATTACACTGATAATAATAATAATAACATTACAAATCCTAATCCTACCCTACCTACACAAACTCAGAAGCCCCACCCCTTTCCTCACTTTACCTCTTTCCCAAATTCATCTTCTTCTTCTAATAATAACACCATGCCCCATCCAACCTCAAGAACCACAAAGTTACCTTTTTGATGGTACACAACTTTCACCATCACCCATCCCCTTTGTATTTTCTCAGAACCCTTTTTGAATGTATCTTCTTCTCCTGGTAACTTTTCTCACGCCTCCCTTCATCTCAAGACATTCACCTTCCTTTTTTGTGATAAGCAAAACACTTCATCATCGATCACCATCTATTTGGTCAAACAAGAAGCTTGATGCATCCTTGTCTTCAGTTTTCTCACCTTCCCAACGAGTGATCACAAGAGGACTTTGGAGATAAGGGTTGACAAAGACCTTTGCTCCAAAAGGTCTATCACAAGAGTAATATCAAGAAAGTGTAGTCAAAGAGCTCTCCTTCCTCCCCTATTTATTCCTGCCGACGCCACAAGGAAGGATAACACTCATCACACACACACTCTCAAATTTATCACAAGGCTTTCAAAGGTTTGATTTGCTTTGGAATCGGACGATTCATATTCGTGTTTTAATTTATTTTTGGTCTCCTTCTTCAATTGACATCACTCATCCTCTTGTAAGGATTTTCTTAATTTCTTCCTACCTTGTGAATTCTTGATATTGTTTTGTTAATAGACTTGTTGATTTAATTATTTTACAAGTTGTGATCGTGTTTTTATATAACCGATCGATCCATATATTAGTTATAATTGTAATTGAAATTTGTTGTTAATTTAAACTTGCGTGGCTAATAATTGGAAATAAAACTAGATTGACTTGGAAAAATTGGAAGATTGCTCATGTTGATTCTTATTCTATTTTGCTTATTCGGTTTAGTCATGAGGTGTTTAGAGTTTTGGTTGAAATCTATTGTGGTCGAAACACAGTGGAGTGTCGTTTGGTTGTGTTAAGACCCTTATGAGGTGCCCTTGTTCGAGTATGGCTATAGGTCGAGACCCACTTTAGTATTTGACCTTGCCCATGTTCACACTCAACACACTATATTAAGATTAAAAGGGTTTGTTTTGATCGTGTTGTGTTTGGTGCCAAGAGGCTGCTGAGTCGAGACTCAGTTAACCCAGAATGGTGTTTGGTTTGTGTTGCGTATGTGAGTGTCGAGAGTCAAGCTAACCATGGTGCGTTAGTGTGACAAAAAGTGCTTTTGGTTTGCTCACTATGGGCTAAAATGGGTAACTTTTGAACTTATTAAATCCGGGTTAGAGTATGTACAAATGGGTCGTGCCGAGTTGAGTTTTGTAAGCCAAGAGGCTGCTGGAACTCCCCCTCGTTCATTAGGACGCGCATGGTGTTATTTATCCAACATCATGATTCATAAGTTCCTCAAATGTCAAAATGTTACAATATACTCTTGTTCATTAGCATGTTTTTGGGATCAGGTCGCTAGTCTTTTGCGAGTCCAAGGTTTTGAAATATGTTATGCTACCTTTTCCATTTAGGGTCCGTTTGATGTTGCTCAGCCACAAGTCGTCACATAACGAGTATGTCAAACCAAGTTACCTCTAGTATCCATCGACCAAACGTCATCCTATTTAAAAGCATCTCGGGTCATCTAATATCGACTACGTATATCATTATTCAAACCGTCTCTTCAATTCAACTAATAAATATAAACAACTCGACCTATTTTACTAATTTAAAACGTATAAAAACAAAAGTACACCCCAATAATTTTAACTAATATCGCTTGTTTTATCTAAATCTTAATGACTTATATTTACACTACTATTTCCAAAACGGCAATTTTATAATCAAGTTACTAACTATAACTATAAATGAAACTCAACTTTAAAACGTTAAACTATATTTTATATAAACGTTACACTTAATCTAAAATGAAATTAATTTATATAACAATGTATCACTATTTTGTCAAAACATATGTCTAAAACGTATAAACGGGTCATGCCCGATTTTTCTAAAAACCTTATGCTATTCCTTATGAGTATAAATATTCTTTTACAACTATTTTTATTAAAAACCAATACTTGAAATATAGATCGTATACCTTTCTTATTAACCAACATTTGGTTATATGTAAGCACATATATTTTAAAACGACATTCTATAATTCAAATACGTTAATATTTATACATGATATTTTCCATACGCTGTCTTTTGGTTATCGACGAACCAAAGACCTATTCGACTCTGTATTTTGCTATCCTATATCTATATACCTACGTACTTTCATGAGCCAATGTTTGCTAAATTATTTAAAATTAAGTGCAGCCACACAAGCAACAACAAAAAAATACTTTTATACATAAGTAAACTCCATTGAGTTTTAAACTAGAATTATGAACTAAGACTTGTCACATAATATAGGTTACATGTCGGTGCCATACCATCATACTGTTCGACCGTACTATGTTCAGATTGCTTTGCTAAGGTGAGTTTCATAGCCCCGTTTTACTTGTTTACAATATTTTATAAATGCTTGGGGTGAGAATACATGCTTGTTTTCATGCGGACATAAGTACAAAACTGTTACATTGCCTAAGTTACCACATAGCCAACTAAGTCTCCTACCATAATCATGAACCGTTAATTTCCAGAAAGCGCGAATGTTGTGAATAGATCTATTGGGTTGACACCCTCGTTCGGGTTGGGTTGCTCCAACTGGTCAAACGAACGCATACCATTTGAGGATTACATTAAGTGTCTGGCAAACAGTTGTTTGGGGGCATTTATGCTTGATTGCATACCAAATACGTTAAGCCTCGGGGTCATGAGCTTAGTGCAATTGTATTTATTTTTATACTACTGAAATCTTGTGTTCCGCATAAAATTTTACATTAAGTTAAACCTATAAACTCACCAACATTATGTTGACCTTTTAGCATGTATTTCTCAGGTATCTAGCTTGCTTGATTACATTTCGTGGAGTCATGGTCGTCGTTGGCGATCACATTTACGAATGATGTTCTAAACGAATCATGTAGTTCGTTCTACATAACTGCAACTTTGAACCATGAAAGTCACGCCCCGGTAAACATTCCGCTGCGACCCATTTTTGGGGTGTGACAGATTAGTATCAGAGCCAAGGTTATAGATAACTAGGTTGCATCGTAGACCCTAGACTATAACCACTAGGTCATAACACTTCATCATAAGACTATGTGTGCACATTTATTATACATGTTTTACTTGCCTAGTTTATTCGAGTAATTTACATCTATGTTATATCGAGTTGTCACAAAGACATGTCTTCGTCATCCTACCCTCTCATCATCACTTCATACTCCGACATCGAGGATGCCTTCTCATCCATCACTAACCCGACACCTCCCTCACCACACCCCATTGTACCTGCATTACTCATACCACCTACTAAACCCGCGCTGCTTATCAAGCTCGGGGGGAGTATCCAACCCCGTTACATTTTTTGATATTACCCTACCGGACCCAGGATGGTACACACCAGAAGCCGCCTAGTGCGCCTACTCATATCGCTACCACCATCATTTACCCCTGACATGCCTACCTATGAAGACTTGGATGACTCGTTGTGGATAGTACCACAACCACCACAGACTCGACCAGATCTTCATCAGATCACTCAAGAGCTATATGGATTCTATGCTTTCTCATATATGATTGACTCACACCCCCACGACGCGATAAACCTACAAAATGCCTTGAACAACATTCCAACACCACAACAGAACCCGCCACCACCACCATCACAACCCTATGAAATCTTGCCTAGAGGAGCACCAAGTGGATCTTAGACTGGACTATCAACAACAATAGCTTCCATTATCCTAGCCATGGGATGTGTGGCTGTAATAATGACACTTGTAGTATCTTTTGTTGTATAAAAAAATTGGGACAAGTTATTATTCGGACATGTGGTTGATTATGCTATGTATTGATATCGGTCTATGATAGCCGAAATTTTCAATGGTTCATGCGTGTTATGATTGTATCTATACATGTCGTGAATATATTTTTGTGATATTCCTATCATGTTGTGCTCTTATTATGATTCATTCTTATCTCGTCATGGTTGATTTATTCTCGCTGTGATTTTCATACATGTCGTGGTGGTATGTTCTTATGATGACCTTTGTTACTTATGGATTTAGCATTGTTGTTATTCTTGTAAAAGGACAATGCCGCCAAAGAAACAAAGCATGAGTGCAGCTGCCATCAACCGACTCGTCGCAGAATAGGTTGTTGAACAAGTCGCTGCAGCTATAGCTGACTACAAGACCCACTGCAACAATGGTAATGGGACTAATGAGACAAATGGAATAGCTGCCAGAATGGAGCCCACGACTCGTGGGTGTACATACAAGGAATTCATGGGATGCAAGCCCCAGCACTTCAGTGGAGAAGAAGGAGTTGTCAGCTTGGTCTGATGGTTTGAGAAGCCGGAATCCACTTTCCGCATGTGTAACCGTGCGGAGAATAGTAAGGTGAAGTTTGCTACAGGCACATTGTTGGATGGTGCCTTGTCATGGTGGAATGCTTATGCACAAAGAGTAGGACTTGATGCTGCCCTAGGGATACCTTGGGCTGAATTCAAGGAGATGTTGACAGCAGAATATTGTCCCATAAATGAGGTGCAAAAACTAGAGGTGGAGTTCTGGAATTTAGTTGTCAAAAGAGTTGACATTGCTGCCTATACCAGACGATATCATGAACTGGCAACCCTTTGCCCAGAAATGGTATCAACCACCCGCAAGAAGATTGAGAGGTACATCTAGGGACTCCCAACTAGCATCCAGGGAAATGTGACTTCCTTTAATCCCAGCACCCTTGATCAGACTGTCCGAATGGCACACAATTTGATGGATCAAGTTGTGAGAGCTAAGGCTACTAGAGATGCCAACAACAGTAACAACAATAGGAAGTGGGATACCAACCAAGGAAGTAACGCTGCCCAGCAACCCAATAATAAACAGGAAGTCGTCAAGGCCTATGCTGCAGGCCTGACTGAGAAGAAGGTTTATGCTGGCACTCTTCCAAAGTGTGACAAATGTCAACGCCACCACAATCCTGGACCTTGCCCTACCCCGTGTGGCAATTGTAAGAAGTTTGGTCATCAGAATAATGACTGCAAGTTTCCTGCATCCAATCAGACAGCCCCATGGACATGCTTTGGTTGTGTCGAGCAAGGACATTTTAAGAAGGAGTGCCCGAAAACAAAGAATCAAGGAATTGAAGTGCAAATTGGAGAAGCTCGGGGTAGAGCTTATTTCCTTGGAGGAGGAAAAGCTCGTCAGGACCTCAACAACGTCATGAGTGATGACAATGCTTAAATAGAGATCTCCCCGACTTAATAAAAACCGAAGACAAAGCTCTTTTGAGTTGTATTTCTTTTGTATTTAGACTTAAGTACTTTCTTGTGTAAATCGTTGTACTACGTACATCTCTATCTAATGAATTCCCTATATTTTATTACTTCCGTGTTATTACAAACCTTGTCCATTTCACTCTCCACTACGCTACCACTCTTCCAACCACTTTGCAAAATTTGCCACAACTTTGTTATAAACCAATTCGTTTAAAAATGTTTGATTTTTATCCTTATAAACCTTTGCCACCCTATGATATGTTTTACTAAAATACAATATAAATCTATATATATATTTTTTATCATCTTGCAAATTGTTTTACAACGATCCTACAAATTATATTTACTAGCATTTCATAACAAATGATTAATACTGTTAAAATTATTTTAACTAGACCAAACATTACATCATTTGTCCTTAATTATACGTAGCCTGATCACCTATGTCTAATTCTGGAAGAATCATGTCATGATGAGGATAGTTACCCTTAAAACCTTTCTTAAAAACAAACTCTTACTCAAACTGTTAATGAACAAAACCTTTAAACCATTCATACACATTCTCACCAACAAGCACAGTAACAAAGAAGAATTTTAACTAAATCCTATCTTGGATGGCAAACCTCATTCCGCACCACGTCTTGAAGCAACAAGACTCCTTTTAAGAAGTTAAGCATGCCTTTGTTTCAGTCATGGTGCAATCCCGATGTCCTAGGCCTTAGTTAAATCTTAGCCTTCCCACAAATCTGAACCACCACTACTCGTTGAATTGATTGGTTTAAACGATTTTAAACTCGAGCCAAACTTTCAAAAGACCTTTTACAATTTATGTCTGACAACTTATTTCCTAGCTTGATCTAGTGATAGCTCTTGTTTGATGTGTTGCGAAAATCAAGTTAGAATCAAGTTGTTACCCAACCTACACAACTTAAACACATGACCGGTCAGGTCGATAAGTTGATAGAATTCCCCAACTAAGAGTCTTTTGAGGGCAAAGCTCGAGAATGAGAAAGTTTAAACCACGAGAACATACGCTTGTAGAATAGACGGACTGAATCTCGAGGACGAGATTCTTTTTAAGGGTGGTAGACTGTGACAACCGACAATTTCCTAGACTATTATTAAATAGCGTCACTATCTCAATCTGTTAGAAAAATGCGAACTATTTATTTTCCGGTATTTACGGATGATTAGAATCTAAAAACAAGAAGTTACGGTGATTTTCTGAAGAAAAAAATATCATCACACGCGTACCGACATCACATCAGTTATGGCTTAAATATAAAAAATTAACTACCGAAGTCAGCAACTCTATTTTTATATCAGTTTTACTAAAACGTGTCTATAAATATAATTAGTACATTTTTACCATGTCGGGATGTCGCGTTAATTGATTAATACAGTGGGACACGGGGTACGCAAAATACTGTTGATTATACTGATAATAATAATAATAACATTACAAATCCTAATCCTACCCTACCTACACAAACTCAGCCGCCCCACTCCCTTTCCTCACTTTACCTCTTTCCCAAATTCATCTTCTTCTTCTGATAATAACACCACGCCCCATCCAACCTCAAGAACCACAAAGTTTCCTTTTTGATGGTACACAACTTTCACCATCACCCATCCCCTTTGTATTTTCTCAAAACCCTTTTTGACTGTATCTTCTTCTCTTGGTAACTTTTCCCACGCCTCCCTTCATCTCAAGACATTCACCTTCCCTTTTTGTGATAAGCAAAACACTCCATCATCTATCACCATCTATTTGGTCAAACAAGAAGCTTGATGCATCCTTGTCTTCAGTTTTCTCACCTTCCCAACGAGTGATCACAAGAGGACTTTGGAGATGAGGGTTGACAAAGACCTTTGCTCCAAAAGGGCTATCAAAAGAGTAATATCAAGAAAGTGTAGTCAAAGAGCTCTCCTTCCTCCCCTTTTTATTCCTGTCGAAGCCACAAGGAAGGATCACACTCATCACACACACATTCTCAAATTTATCACAAGGCTTTCAAAGGTTTGATATGCTTTGGAATCGGACGATTCATATTCGGGTTTTAATTTATGTTTGGTCTCCTTCTTCAATTAACATCACTCATCCTCTTGTAAGGATTTTCTTAATTTCTTCATACCTTTTGAATTCTTGATATTGTTTTGTTAATAGACTTGTTGATTTAATTATTTTACAAGTTGTGATCCTATTTTTATATAACCGATTGATCCATATATTAGTTATAATTGTAATTGAAATTTGTTGTTAATTTAAACTTGTATGGCTAATAATCATAAATAAAACTAGATTGGCTCAGAAAAATTGGAAGATTGCTCATGTTGATTCTTATTCTATTTTGCTTATTCGGTTTAGTCATGGGGTGTTTGGATTTTTTGTTGAAATCCACTGTGGTCGAACCATAGTGGAGTGTCGTTTGGTTGTGTTAAGATCCTTATGAGGTGCCCTTGTTCGAGTATGGCTATAGGTGGAGACCCACTTTGAGTATTTGACCTTGCCCATGTTCACACTCAACACACTATATTAAGATTAAAAGGGTTTGTTTCGATCGTGTTGTGTTTGGTGCCAAGAGGCTGCTGAGTCGAGACTCAGCTAACCCAGAATGGTGTTTGGTTTGTATTGCGTATGAGAGTGTCGAGAGTCAAGGCAACCATGGTGCGTTAGTGTGGCAACAAGTGTTTTTGGTTTGCTCACTATGGATTGAAATGGGTAACTTTTGAACTTATTAAATCCGGGTTAGAGTATGTACAAATGGGTCATGCCGAGTTGAGTTTTGTAAGACAAGAGGTTACTGGAACTCCCCCTTGTTCATTAGGACGCGCATGGTGTTATTTATCCAACATCATGTTTCATAAGTTCCTCAAATGTCAAAATGTTACAATATACTCTTGTTCATTAGCATGTTTTTGGGATCAGGTCGCTAGTCTTTTGGGAGTCCAAGGTTTTGAAATATGTTGTGCTACCTTTTCCATTTAGGATTCGTTTGATGTTTCTCAGCCAAAAGTCACGTAACGAATATGTCAAACCATGTCACCTCTAGTATCCCTCGACCAAACGTCATCCTATTTAAAAGTATCTCGGGTCATCTAATATCGACTACGTATATCATTATTCAAACCGTCTCTTCAATTCAACTAATAAATATAAACAACTCGACCTATTTTACTAATTTAAAACGTATAAAAACTAAAGTACGCCTCTAAGACTTTTAACTAATATCGGTTGTTTTATCTAAATCTTAATGACTTATATTTACACAACTATTTCCAAAACGGCAATTTATAATCAAGTTAGTAACTATAACTATAAACGAAACTCAACTTTAAAACGTTAAACTATATTTTATATAAATGTTACACTTAAACTACAAAGAAATTAATTTATATAACAATGTCTCACTCTTTTGTCAAAACATTCGTCTAAAACGTATAAACGGGTCATGCCCGATTTTTCTAAAAACCTTATGCTATTCCTTATTAGTATAAATATATTTTTACAACTATTTTTATTAAAAACCAATACTTGAAATATAGATCGTATACCTTTCTTATTAACCAACATTTGGTTGTATGTAAGCACATATATTTTAAAACGACATTCTATAATTCAAATACGTTAATATTTATACGTGATATTTTCCATACACTATCTTTTCGTTATCGACAAACCAAAGACCTATTCGACTCAGTATTTTGCTATCCTATATCTATATACCTACATACTTTCATGAGCCAATGTTTTCTAAATTATTTAAAATTAAGTGCAGCCACACAAGCAACAACAACACAAAAAGACTTTTATACATAAGTAAACTCCATCGAGTTTTAAATTAGAATTATGAACTAAGACTTGCCACATAATATAGGTTACGTGTCGGTGCCATACCATCATACTCTTCGACCGTACTCTTCCCGTTTTACTTGTTTACAATATTTTATAAATGCTTGGGGTGAGAATACACGCTTGTTTTCATGCGGACATAAGTACAAAACGGTTACATTGCCTAAGTTACCACATAGCCAACTAAGTCCCCTACCATAATCATGAACCGTCAATTTCCAGAAAGTGTGAATGTTGTGAATAGATTTATTGGGTTGACACCCCCCGTTCAGGTTGGGTTGCTCCAACTGGTCAAACGAACGCATACCATTTGAGGATTACATTAAGTGTCTGGCAAACACTTGTTTGGGGGCATTTATGCTTGATTGCATACCATATACGTTAAGCGTCGGGTTCATGAGCTTAGTGCAATTGTATTTATTTTTATACTAATGAAATCTTGTGTTCCGTACAAAATTTTACATTATGTTAATACTATGAACTCACTAACATTATTTTGACCTTTTAGCATTTATTTCTCAGGTATCTAGCTTGCTTGATTGCATTTCATGGAGTCATGGTCGTCGTTGGCGATCACATTCATGAATGATGTTCTAAACGACTCATGTAGGTCGTTTGACATAACTACAATTTTTTACCATGAAAGTCACGCCCCTGTAAACATTCCTCTGCGACCCATTTTGAGGGTGTGACATACGGAAAAGCAAAGAAGACAAGAAGGTAAATGAAGACCGCAAATGCTTCATGTGCGAAGATCCAAATCACTTCATTAGTGATTGTCTGAAACGCTCCAACGATGAGCAAAGGGCGTTTGTGAGCGGCTCACGGGGAATGAGTGAAGAAGAGAAGGACGAAATTTGTCTTATGGCCAAAGACTCAAACGAGGTATGTTCCGACTCTCTTTACTATAGTAGTTCCTCTCTAGATGATGAATTATTAAACTTATAATACAACAAACTTTGCAAAATTAGTCTCACGGTCATTAACAAAAACAAACATTTGAAAAGTATAAATGCACTTTTGGATAATGAAGTTATTGAATTAAAGGAAAATATAAAAAGACTTGAAAAAGGAAAAGAAACAAATTTAGAATGCAAACTTTGTGTAGACATTCAAACTATGGTTGATCATCTCGAGTCTAAAATTGATAGACTTAGTACCGATTATCTAGATATAATACTAGGTGGTGTTAAAAATAAGCAATAATCAAAGAGGTCTAGGTTTTCAGGAACATATGGCTTCAAATAGCGAAGTTAAAGAAAAAAAATTTGTTAAATCAACTGAAAAAGATGGTACTGATATGTCGGATCCGACAGATCCTTTGAAAAGGGATCCGGCAAGTGTATTCGAAGAGATCCGGGCATCTGGAACAACAAAGGGTAAAAATCACGTGACCACTTCCTTTCGAACTAATTTCGTAGTCGTAAATTAAAAGAAGGAACCTAATGCTATTGTTAAAAATGTTAAACAACTACCTTCTTTAAGACAAAGTCAAGGCTTGTTGAGAAACAAACCTCCATTGCTACCCAAACCAAAAATGTCGATAAAAAGATCAAATAATGTCTATCCTAAAAAGCAACTATAATCAAACGGGTTGGAACCACAACTTACATAATGGTTACCAATGTAAAACCCTAAAAATTCGTAAACATGTAAAAAGACCATTTTGCCCCTCAAGCTTAATAATTGTAGAATACGTCAAACTTGTTAAATGCATTTCTAATCTAACTTATAATAGTTATCAACCTAATGTGCAAATAATGAACCGACCTACACTTATGTCAAAATACGACTCGCATGTTTGAGTGCATAGGCTCAATACTTAACCAAGAAATACATAACTTTGCAATTAAATTATAAGCTATTATATTAAATTGGGAAGGTCAAATTCTGTTGTGAAATTCCTTGATGCTCGGCCTAACTCACTCGACATTAACCACCAATTAATTTCAATTAATATCATTCCTTGTAATCTTTAAAATTGTAAATAAGGATATTGATTTGGTCTTCAACCTTTCCCCTTATTCACGGCCATAATGAGCTCCCCATTAACTCCCATGATTCTCATTTAATCCCTTTGATGCTATCATTTGGCAACTCCTTTTTACCAATTCAAAATCACACACACAAAACTTAAATAATAAAGTGACGGCAAGCTCTCCTTTTTCTCTCCCATTCGACTACACAGGCTGCAACAAGGGGGTTAGCAAGGCATTCCAAAGTGGTGACATTGATCGAGGGTCATTCTAGGTCAAAGGCATAAGACCTTGGTCGTGATTGCTGCTGTCGTCGTGGGTTGTAAAACCCTTGAGTTCTCGTCTCACCTTCATTCACGCTTCGAGGGTATGGTAGCATATATATCGTTTCATTTTTCCTCCTTACCATTTTCCTTTTGATTTCTTGTCGTGTGGGTCTCCAACGAATACCTTGCATGAATAAATGAATCACATGTAGATATAACCTAGACACATGAAATATAATAAATGAAATACCAGTATAATCGACTATATTCATCAATGCATGATTATATTGAATCTGTTGACATCTATTCATATATACAATCACATGCATGTTTCACTTTATTGTTTCAAGCTAAAAGAATGTAACTAGAAGCATGCATGTCAACGTGAGGCATGGATTTAAGTTCAAGTATTTCATGCTATCTTCTTATTATAACAGTGGTTATGCATGTCAACGTTTAAAACAGTAGAAGAGTCAAAAATATATATATATATATATATAAAATGGAATACGTATGAATTGGTCTTATGGGGGTAACTTTGAGGGTGTTCGCGGGGATTTTTGGGTACGTTAGTCGTCGTGTTGAAAGTGTTTCGGAGAAATAGAGTCGGGGGCTAGTCATTATATGTGTTTATCTAGTTGTGTCGGTAAGCCGTTTGAACCGGGATCAAGCACGAAGTTGGCATGTCAAGATATGAAAATCCTAATGAAATGGTTTACTGTATGAAATATTTGAATTGGTCTCATGTTAAATATTTAATAGTTTCAGTTTCAACCCTCACCTTTAATAGTTTGTCACATGCAAACCTTGAACTATATTGAAATGACACAATACACCCTAAACTATTATATTGATAACATTAAGTCCTATAGTTTATCCTTTTGGCATTTGAAACTTTGAAACATTAACCTAATTTTTTTGAATTATTTACATTGTAAACTTTAAACTTTGAGATTTACCATGCAAACCCTATACTTTGAAGTACGGTCTAATAAAGCCTTAAAATAGGATATCTGTCATATTAAACATTTAAGTTTGCCATTTATCATTTGTAACCCTTAAGCTTGGCTAATTAAGGATTCTTCTTACCCTAAAGTATTTTAATTCCGTCCATTACTAAAAATGAGAATATGCTTATAACTCCAAGAATATTAATACGATCAATCCATTATGACTTAAATGTGCTAATAAGTATTAAACAAATCGTAATCCGTGTAGATTCGTTGAAGGAGACGTGACGTTGTGTCTTCGGATTCGTTCATTCGTTTGCTTTCCCTTCATTGGCGTTAAGGTACAGATATTCTATCCCTTTTCAGTAGGGATCTCTCATGACTTTTCGATCCTTGACTTTGTTCCACTTATGATATTCCTTTTCTATGATTCCCTTTGCTATGATCCTTTTGATATGATTCCGATATGATCCTTTGATATGATTCTATTCGCTATGACTTTCGTTTGCTATGATTATGATTTCCTTCAGTTTGATATGTTTTATTTGATATGATATGTTATGATTATTCTTCGTATGCTTTGTTTCTTATGTTGCCCGAGCTAACTAGTCATGGAGGTACCATGACCATGTCGTTGATGGCACCAATGGCATGACACCATCTGTGGCGGTGTGATTAGTCCACGGCGTCCCATTTATGTATGTATGTTATGTGATCACTTGGCCATTATGATGTATGTGTATACCGCTATGTGAGGTGGTACATATATGATATGTTTATGTGGGGGGCGTATGGATGCATCCTAGGCTTATGATATTATGATATGTTTATGGCGTTTGGTTGTGCGTGCCTTGCACCCCTCTCACATTTATGGTACTCGTGAGGTCTCCCCTCCTTGTACACTTATGAATTGACGGTTATGTATGTATGTAGTGTCCTTCATGTGTCATGTTGGACGTTAGGTTATGCGCTCGTGGCAATATTCCCTGTGATTCATTTTGACTCCTTATGATTATCTGATTCGTATGACTTTGACCTCTTACTCTTATTCCGTTACTTCAGACTACCATTCCATTCACGTACCGGGTTATTATATGATTATTGATTTTGTTTATGCTTTTACATGTTTATGTGACTACCGGTTACCATGCTACGATATAATTAATATGCGATTATGTGATTCACCTATTGTCATCAGATTATATGTTACCTTACCGTTAAGTGACCCCTTTGATCTGTGTGGTGACCATGCTAATGTGAAATCGATTGTTTTGTATGTTTATTATGTACACTCCGTTCAGTTAATCTCGTGGACTTTGACTATCCGATAGTATCTTTATCTGCTTGTTGTCGACCTGCCATGTTTGCATTTCTGTTTATGCTACATTTTGATTGGGTAAATGGTCCAACTTGTGACGTTTGGCTTGTTAATTTGTTTAGTTGCCCTGCTATGTCTTTAATTCATTCAATTATATAGTTATACTGTATTCCTACTTGTTACGTGTGACTGCCATGTGTTGACTGCTGTTAGTATTCCGCTGTTATGATGCTGGTTATGTTTTCAACTAAGGGTTTTTGACATGTGTGATTTCCATGCTCACTTACTAATTAATTTGCTTCCGCTTGCCTTTAGATTTTTGTTTGACTTGTACGTCTTCTGATTTCCTGAATTGATTGTATGCCATATATACGCTGTGTGGATACGATGTCTGCAACGCTTGCTTATGTTTCTGTACTTGTATGCCTGGTTTGTATGTGCTGGTATATATGTCATCGATGCTTTGCTTTGCTTCGTTCTCCTTGTTATCTGTTTCTTTTGGATATCTGTATAATTGTGTTCTGCAGATCCTCCTTGACTCATTGGTTCCCTTCGCTGCACCTTGTTATCGGTTCCTTATTGCATTTCGCATTTATGATTTTATTTAGCTTTCGTTTTGTTATATCCTGCTCACCTGGCTTTTTAAGCTCACCAGATTTCTTTTCTCGCGGCGGTTTTAGATTTGAAGATGGGCTTGATGGGTGAGAGTTAGAATATCCGAGTGGGCCAACCCTAGTACCTTATTACCTTGGGACTTATTTTGAAGAACTTTTGTTTTGGGATTTTATTTCATTTTGAATATTGTATTTTCCTTGTCAGTCATTTGTGTATATGATTTGATACCTCATTTTTAAGGATTCCGTTTGTAAAGATTTCATTTGTATGTTATGATATGACACCAGAATGTGACACTTCTACCCTTGTCGGGTTGGGGTGTTACAACCAATTTCAAAAATTTGTACCTTGGAATGCTTTTACGCCATTTCCATACATCAGCCATATGAATGACTTGTATAACGCCAATGGACCCATGAAACATTGGGGACCAAACTCTTGAGTTGTTTACTGTTTTAGGTATGCCTAAAGGTGGACTTGGATCCAGATGAATGGATTAAGGATAGCGGGTACACAAGGCATATGACCGGTAATAAAGGCTGGTTCTCCACATATGAATCCTATAATGGAGGAAATGTGGTGTTGGGCAATAGTAAAATCAAAATCATCGAAAAAGGTATAATCTCTCATAAATCTCTAATTATTAATAACGTATGTCATGTAGAAAACCTAAAATTTAATCTACTAAGTATAGGTCAAATCTGTGATAAAAAATGTAAAGTCTTCGTTAGCGAAATCGGTAGTGAAATCCTAAAAGACGTTATTACTATAGGAATAGGTATTAGAAAAAATGGTGTCTTTGTGATTAAAATCGGAAATACACCAAAAGATAAACTATGTCTTGCCTCTATGGATGATACTTTGAACCTATGGCATCGAATATTGGGTCACACTAATATGCGAGTTCTTCAATCGCTATCTTTCAAAGAACTTGTAGGAAATCTTCCTAAACTAAAATACGAACATCATTTTTGTGATTCTTGTAATGTCGGAAAACAAGTCCATACTAGTCATAAAGTTAAAAACATGGTTTCTACCTCTAAGTGTCTAGAACTCTTACATATGGATCTATTTGGTCAGTCGGCTATCCAAAGTTATGGAGGAAATCTCTATACCTTGGTTATAGTGGACGATTACTCTAGGTATACATGGACTAAATTTTTGAAGAATAAAACTGAAGCTTTTGATCACTTTGAAATCTTAAGTAGAAAAATTCAAAAACAACTTGGTAGTCCTATTGTGTCAAACGGATCACGGTCGGGAATTTGATAATAAAGTACAATTCGGAGCTTTATGTGATAGTAATGGTATTACTCACAATTTCTCAGCTCCACGTACTCCACAATCAAATGGGGTAGTAGAACGAAAAAACCGAACCTTACAAGAAATGAGTCGCACCATGATTAATGAGCAATCTATTCCTAAAAAATTCTGGTGCAATACCGTCGACACTTCTACATACATCCTCAATCGTGTCTTAATTCGACCATTCTTAGGAAAAAATCCCTATGAGTTATTGCGAGGCAAAAATCCTTGATTAGAACACTTTCGAGTCTTCGGTAGTAAATGTTTTATACTTAACACCAACGACTACCTCACTAAGTTCGATCCAAAATCAACTTAAGGTATTTTCTTTGGATACTCTTCTAATAGTAAAGCATATGTAATACTAAATAAAGAAACCATGAAAGTTGAAGAGTCTTTAAATGTCAAGTTTGACGAAAGTCCTCCTAAAACATCATTACCTCTTGTCGACGACGATTTAATTGAAAGTCAAATCTTAGATATAAAGAAAAAGAAACTAAAAACAAGGAAGATGAACTATTAAACAAAGAAATTGTCAATGTTAAAAAGTCTAAAGATCATCCTCTAGAAAAAGTCATAGAAAAATTAAATGAAAGAACTTTGAGATCAAAAGCTCAAAATCAAACTAATATTTTTTTTTGTGTCTCAACTACTGAACCTAAAAACACTCAATAAGCCATCAAAGACGAAAGTTGGGTTATGGCTATGCAAGAAGAATTAAATCAATTTTTTACAAATGACGTTTAGACTCTCATACCTCCTCCTAAAAACCAAACTATTATTGGAACAAAATGGGTTTATAAAAACAAGTTAGATATAAATGGTGTCGTGTTTAGAAATAAGGCTAGACTTGTTGCTAAAGGATACAACCAACAAGAAGGAATAGATTTTGATGAGACCTATGCTCCCGTAGCTAGATTAGAGTCTATAAGAATCCTTCTTGTGTATTCTTGTGCTCATAATCTTAAACTCTTCCAAATGGATGTCAAAAGTGCTTTCCTTGATGGTTTTATAAATGAAGAAGTTTACGTATCACAACCTCCCGGGTTTGTTGATTTTGAAAAACCTAATTATGTTTACAAACTAATCAAAACTCTCTACGGTCTTAAACAAACTCCAAAGGCTTGGTATGATAGGCTTAAAGTATTTCTAATTGAGAACAACTATACAATAGGGTTAGTTGACAACACACTTTTTACAAAGAAAAATAAGTCACAAATAATTATTGTTCAAATATACGTGGGCGATACTATATTCGGCTCAACTTGTCAAGAAATGTGTGATGATTTCTAAAAAATTATGCACGATGAGTTTGAAATGAGTATGATGGGAGAATTAAATTTCTTTCTTGGTCTATAAATCAAACAATTAGAAGATGGTATCTTCTTTAACCAATCTAAATACATCAAAGAAATGTTAAAAAAATTCGGATTAAAAGACTCCAAACCAATTAGAACACCAATGTCCTCTAACACCAAACTCACCAAAGATGAATACGGTGAATCCGTTGACAACTCCAAATATAGTGGTATGATTGGTAGTCTTCTCTACCTCACGTCTAGTCGGCCAGATATCATGTTTAGCGTCTGTCTATGTGCTAGGTTTCAGGAAGATCCTAAATCTTAACATCTAGAAGTCGCTAAAAGAATATTTAGATATATAAAAGGTACAACTCAATTAGGATTATGACATCTTAAAGGGACGGGGGGTAGAAACTATTGTATAAGCAGATTCTGACCATGCAGGTGATTATGTTGATCGCAAAAGCACAAGTGGTGTGTGCACATTTATGGGATGTTGCTTAACATCTTGGTTCTCGAAGAAGCGACTCGCATTAGCTATCTCGACTACCGATGATGTAATTATTACATGTCTAACCCGATAACCCGATAAGTCCAACCTAATAAACCCGACAACCTGATAGACCAAATCCGATAACCCGATTCCGTGTAGGGTCGGGTTGTGGACTAGTTTTTATTTTTTGAAAACCCGATAGACCCGATCCGATAAAGCTCAAATCAGACCCGATAACCCGCATGACACCCCTAAGCACAATGCATTGATTTTTTTAATAAGAATTCAACCTGTTATTACTACTTATTAAAAATTAATTAACTGAAGGAAAAAAAAAATACGCATGATGTATTATATAAGAAATACTAGTACAAATCTTAAATCACAAATGAAAAGCTTCAAACGTAATTATATATAAAAAAAAAAAGCTACACATGGAGCTAATAAATGTTTCTATGTTGGCGCCAAAATTTAACAAGGACTAAAAACTCAGATTTATTAAACTTTTGTAAAGTAAAACGGTGCTGTAATAAGGACTTTTTGCAGCCAAGTGGCTGTAGCCTGTAGGTAATTGTAGGCAAGGTTTTCCCATATATATATATATATATATATATATATATATATATATATATATATATATATATATATATATATATATATATAGATTTATGGAGTGGTTATTGTGAAAAGTCACTAGTGATAAAAAGGATAGGAAGCCTTTCTAGCCATAGGATGAATCAATACAAAAAACTTTATTAGATGAGATTGAATTGGGTTATTAATGACAACAAATTAATTTTAATGGGTCATTATGTATCATTGTAAAACTTAAAAGGATATCATGGTCTTTTAGTATGCCATGCAAAATTTAAAACGTCTAATTCAAAATTTTGCACAGGTTCGTATTTAATGGCCACATTCAAATTTAATGCCATGACACATTAATTTAGAATTTTGAAACATTTATTTTGGTTTATCACTAGTAAAACACGATCATCCCTTAAAAATATAATACTTTTATTTATGACACTAATTTTTTGATACATACGCAGTGACACATTAATTTTTTTGACACATTTGTAATGTCACACTTGATATTGGCACGTCATTTTAATAAAGTGATACACCTTTAACATATTTGCACATCTATATTAATAGAATGACACATCTTTATACATTTTGACACATCTTTTTAATAGAATGACACATCCTTATACATATTGACACACTTATAACACAGCTATTAATATTTACACACTTGCTACGTATATTCTTACACATTGTCACATCCTTTTAATAGAATGACACATCCTTATACATATTGACACACTTGAAACACATCTATTAATATTTACACACTTGCTACGTATATTCTTACACATATTGACACATTCTAAAGTGACACATCTTTATATTTATTGACACACTTGAAACACATCTATTAACTTTGGTACACTTTTCATTTCTACTCCATAAATATTATATCATGATTGACGGCGACACACAGGTTTCGTATATGATACAAATTTAATTCATGTAATAAACTATTGATATACAATCATGCTAGAAGTTTGTACAAGTTGTAAAATACTCTTAACTTTCACGACAATGATATACAATTGATATTAACAAAAAGTATTGGTTAATTAACTTGCAACAATCATAAAAAAATGGATCAAAGCTACTTTGTATATAAGCTAGTTACGTATTTATTTCAATAGTAAATTGATACCTCATGCATCAGTTGATGATACGCTTCTATCCATAAGATGATACATAAATTCTATTAAATGAGATATCTTTATATATAATAAAAGAAAACAATTTTGAATGTCATCCCCCCTATTATGACGTCATAATCTTACGTCATATATACACCTGCCAAATCTTATCTAACACTCTAAACTTTTAGTAACTGTTTCTGCACAAAACTTTCTACTAAGCCGGTATTCAATCAAACATCACCCTCTTCTTCAATTACATCTTCAATCACCATTTCGTCTAACAGTTATACAAATCAACACTTTATGAAACGATATATCCGTGAAATTATATTATTTCAGGTATGTTTTTATACCCTATTCATATTGGGGGTGTTTATTATTTCGATTCATATTAGGGTTTTGTTATGGTTCTTCATCTTAAGTGTAAATTTGAATCAATTTGTTTTTAATTAGTAGTTTCAATTTTATATAAAGATATTTTTTTAATTCAATTTCTATAAACCCTAATCAAATTGGGGATTTAATTTGTTGATAATTTACATTTTCAATATACTTTCTTTAAAATAAAATATCTTTAATAAGAGGTTTAAATAAAAAATAAATCTCGAATCATTCTTAAAAGCTTTCATACGCTCTTGAAGGTATTTTGTGTTTCACGATGTACTGTATGTGATTCATGAAGATGTTTTAATTGAATAATTGATTTAGTAAATGTGTGGCTCAGTTACCCAATATGTTGAGCAATGTGTTCTATTCTTGAATGCTCACCAACTGTTTGTAAAAACGTCTCAATGAATTAAGAATTTTATGTATCAAGAGAATACTAATAAAGCATTTGACATTCAATAACAAAGTATATTTTAATCATGTAACAAGAGCTTATTATTTATTTCTGGCCATAGATTAATTTTTATATGTTTATGTTCTTTATGTTGTTTTAAGGAAAGTAAACTAAGATTGTGCCCGGTGACAGAAGGGTTTTATTTTTCAATGATGATATTTATAGAACCAGATTTCATGATACGTCGGTTGAATACATACACTTTGAATCATCACCAGTTTATACATATTTGGTGTTAATGTTTTAATTATAATTTAACGTGTCATGAAGGCAAAGTACGTTTTAAATATTGTTTATGTTTATTCTATGAATGATCCAACTACAAAATTATATGTGCTTTTGTTGAAAATTTGATGCATCAGTTGGGACACTTTTCTATATGTGCTTTTGTTGATAATGTATTACTACAAGTTTAACACCAATTAAAGCTCACTATGTACTTATATTAAACTACGAAAGTTAGGACATCAACTCTAAATTCGAGCTCTAAAATATGCTTTGAAATTTATATGTAGCTTGTGTGAGCTTCTTGACTTACTTGTTTAAATCTATTAGCAAATGGATGGTTTTTAGGTACAATTCTTTACTATTGATATTTGTTTACGATCTATTTTATAATTGGATTCATTCCTTAAAATATGAATTAACGCTTAATGAGTTGTCTTTTCTTAATATCTCATGAGTTTCGAATGACTACTACAATAATTTTAAAACTTGTATTATTCTTATTAGTAACTTAGCACATTCTATTGTTTTATAAGTATGATGTGTCTTGACCCTTTACCCAACCTATCATGTTTTGTATTTTGCCAAGTGTTTATCCTATATACTAAATGGTGATATCTTAGGTGCAATCCCTTGCAGCCACCTAGCTGCCTTTTTTTGGAAATTGATTTATCTCGTGCGAAGAAAGGGAAGCCTCCTTTTAAGGGTTCTGATGGAAAGGTGAAGAGGAATCTGAACCTGTAATATAACTAAATTTTCTAGATTTTGATGCATAATACCCATACTTTCAGCCGTTGATTAGATTTTTCAAAGTGACATATTTAATCATATGGTGCAGGATACGGAAGAAGATTGATCAAACTAATGCAAATATTGAGAAAATGGAACGAGATAAGAAGACCAAAGAGGATATGAAAATGATAGCACTGGCTACTTCAACAATCAACTTTCTTCATCCTCGAAAAACTGTTAAATGGTGTAAAAGCAGTGAAGTTCCCATCAATAAGGTAAGAGGAATCTGACGGAAAGGCGAAGAGGAATCTAAACTCTCATTAATCGAAAGCCTCCTTAAAAGTGTTCTAATGGAATTTCAAGTTTTTTGCATATTTTAAATAACTAAATTGTACAATAAATCTACAATTCTTGGAGCTAACGTGTGTTGTGAATCCATTGTAGATGATTGGAGTATTTGGGCACTTTTTAACATCAAATGTGAAGATCAATAAACCGTAACATTGTTGTGAATGCGAAAATCGATTTTGATGTGTTTATGCTTCTCTAAGGTATAATTTTATGGTTTTAGTTAGTTTTATAGTCCGATATTTAGGATGTTTACATAGTGGTATGCACATGAGCTATTTCATTAAATTAATGAAGGAAAATTGGCTTTAGTTGAAGTGGTGGTACTCTATATAAGATGTGTTACGGAAGAATAGTTTTATAGAAGGTGACAAGTCTGATGTATGTTGACCAATTTTAAATATTTAGATTCTACCTGATTATTGTTTGTTTGTAATTCACTCATATTCTATTTCTTATAGGAATTAAGGGTTTACAGGTACTAAATTTGTTGTTGGTATCCTTTTTGTTGAATACTCTACTACAAATTATTGCTTATTCATCACAATCGCGGTTTTAATCAGGTATGCTTGAATTATGTTCTGTTTATATGTTTATGTTGATTTGTTTGATTGAAGCCTAATTTACAGAAAGTATTATATGTAATTAATATCTGATGTTACAAACACCTTAAATCGCCATAACTTACTTGCCTTAACCCCAACGGCTCTTTTCGTGCTCACCATACCTCATTTGGAACTTTGACTAGCATTTGACAAGATAACTAAGGAACATCTAGATAGACGATAAATTGTCCTTAACCTCAAGTTTTGACAATGGGTGCAAATGGGTCATTTTGATTTTATTTCGATCATAATGTGTAAAACTAAAAAGATTTGGGTCAAACATTTATAACTAATAAACTCCCAAATGTTATATTGAAAATGTTTAATCGTATCTCCGGATATAGTTTTGTAACCATGTTCAACATATTTGTCATACATAATGCAAAAAAAAAGTTGGCGGGTCAATGGAAACCATTTTGACCCATCTATGAAGTTACCCTTTTGGCCATTATATTTCCGTAAATAGAAGGCTTCCACTCATCATGATTTAATATGTTTACTTACTTAGCAGTTTATTGGATGTTTCAAGTCTAGAAGACTCATGACACGTACTTCGTGTGGTTTACCATATGTTTCAAGCTCATCATGTTATTCCCTTTGCCATATGTTTAAGACCTCTTGACAGTAGAGTCATAGTTCTATATAGTGCATGTTGTTGATATTTTGATTTGTGTATGCTTATGGACATGTCACATTGCCTTAATGTTTGTATCTATGTAATACGCAGTTTTGATGATGGTACAACTCCATATGAATTTGCCTTTTCTTGACTATACGACCTTACAATTTTGGTTGGGTCCGTCATTGTATCTGTATTTTTGTTGTAACAACATTTTTTATTGTTTAACCGTTTATTTAGAAGTTATATTGATCTATATTTTATAACAGACTTATTACTCACGCACCCACTCCTCACAAAATCTTCTCCATGTTTGAGATTGTTATGTTAAACAAAATCTTTATTACTACATCTCGTGTTTTAAGCATAAAGAATTTCAAATTCACATTCGTAGCATTCTTTTAGCATAACAATTTTATATGCTACCCGCGAAATTCGCGGGTCTATAGTCTAGTTAAAATATAAATGAGATGTTAAAGAGGTTTAAATAATCACTTAAAAGATGAGCGGTTAAATGTCTAGAATAACCCTATTAATAAAATTACATATTTTACATTTTTAATCATTTTTATCCTTTTTACCCAAAGACACTTTCCATTTGATCCAAACTCTAGATTTATGTTCATATGATAAACACTTTAAAGTAGAATAATGATGTTCATATAAAAGTATATGATTTTGACGAATCAAGATTATATTGATTGAAATAAATGAAATAAAGGTTAAAGTTGAAAATTTGAATTAAAATAAAATAAACTCATTAAAATATAAAACTAAAAACTCATAAAATATATCAAAATGGATGTTGAATTAAAGAAAGATAAAATTTTAAAAATATGATGAAATTAGATTATAAAAAAATAAGTAGATAAAAGATATTTTAATTTAAAATTAAAGATGAATTTTAATTGAGAAATATACGTGTCGTTTTATAATTAAATTCTTTATCTTAATTTTTAGTGGTTATGAAGCAGGTTTGGAGTTTGTTAGAAGTTAGAACTTGGAAATTGTTAAGAAGTGATACGTATCTCACGATTGGAGCCCTTATCTTAATTTTTTAGAAAAACTCTTTTCATAATAAGCAAGTAAAAAAGTCTGAATTTTTAAGCATTCTAATTTTAAAAGGCCTAAATGCATTATAAAGTAGTATAGATATAGATTTAACTTTGTAATTGAGATGGCTTTATTTTGCCTTCTCTTATCTCAAAAATTATGAATCCGATGCTCTATATTTCCGGCGACCCTTAATCGCTCGACGCCAACAATAACCCATCGTATTTAATAATTTCGACGACGGTTGTTGCCTTAATTCCGTTACCAGAGGTGTCAATGATATCAAACATTTGTGTCAGGTGATTATTGTTCTTGTTTTTTTGGGTCAGGCGTCGAGGTTTTTTTTCTCTCTTGTAAACACGAAGTAAATTTGTGTTTAATAATTGTGGGATTCAGACCACTTCAACTTGTTCTTGTTATTGTTCATGGTTAATCTTTGTGGGTTTTTCGTTGTGGGTTTTGGACCAGGTACGTTTGGATTCGTGTTCCTAATTTCGTGGGTACATTTGTAAAAAAAATATAGTGATTAGAAAACTTATTTACATTTAAAAATACGTAGGAGTGGATACAAATGAAGAATTAAGAATGTCAAGAAATGGTGGAGCAGATTCAGATGGCAACCAACCTGGTGATGTTTATGTTGTTATCAAGGTTAAATAAAGTTACATGGCTATTGGTACATGTTAAATACACGCATGTGTTCAAGTGATTTTAAATTTACCGTAATAAAAATGCTCTATTGTTATTAGGTGTTGAATTATCTATTTAGTGTAAATTAATATTTTGTTCAACTTGTGTTGCACACTTGCACTTGCGAAAGCATTAGCAACTTGTGAGTGCTCTGCTAGCACAGCTACTCATGTAGAACCGAACTGTATTTTATGATTTCCTTGGTGTAGTCAACTATTTTTCAAAGCTTAATGTGTAGTCAATTTTCTTAACATTTACTCATTTAGTGTTAAATTCTTTAGTGTGTCAATTTTGTTACAACTAATGTGTGATTTGAAATGTATTATGAAATTAAGTGTATTAAAAAGCTTAAAATGTGACTTCAAATATATCAATAAACTAGATGTGTCATTTAAATGTATAATAAAATTAAATTGTGTTGAAAAACCAAGTTTGTCACTTGAATTGTATCAAGAAACTATATGTGTCAAAAATTATAAATAAAAATTAGTGTATCACTACTAATGTATCAAACGATTAAGTGTGTCACTGAATATTTACAAAAAAATTGTCGTGTCACTAGAAATGCATCATAAAATAAAGTGTGTCAAAATATAGTGATCATTAGAAATGTATTACTCCATCCGTCCCAATTTAAGTGTTCACAATGGAATCTTTAAATGTCTCAAATTAAGTATTCATAAAATATTTCAACCAATGAGATGAGACTTTAGTGGGTGAAAATGATATTTGATTGGTGCAAAGTGTAGTTAGTGAAATTTTTTAAAATTTTGTGCATACGAATAGTGAACACTTAATATGAGACGGAAGGAGTATAAAACTACGTGTCACTAAAAATGTATTAAAATATTAGTGTGTCATAGTAAATGTAACCATATGTAATTTCGACATGTCATTAAAATGTGTCAAAAATATTAGTTTGTCACCGCAAAAATATTAGTGTGTCAAAAGTGTGTCACCCAAAAAAAATATTATGTGCCATTTTTTTAGACGCATGTATCACGGTGCCAAAAAATATTATTAACTGAAATAATGTTAAAAACTTTAATTACATGCAATTAAAAAGGCCAAGAAAAAAAAGGTGCTGGTCACATAAATGCTAAAGCGTGCAAAGAGTTTCAAATTTTGCCATGGAATTCACTTTATTTACGAAAATGCCATTTTATCTAGTTTAGATTAATGACATCATTAATGCTACATCCAATGGTCCAAATTAGTGCCTATTATATTTTACTTTAAGGTGTTTACTACAATAACAACCCCTATATATATATATATAGGATAAAAATCAAATAAAAATACAAATATAAGTAAAAGATAAAAAAGAAAAATTCAAAAGTTCTAAAAATTTCCAAAAATTCCACAAGATCGTGTAGATACATGCATGAAAAAGTTGTGAAATTTTTTTCCTAAAAGTGGATATTTTTCCCAAAAAATTATGAAAAATACTTTTTAAGATTAAATCGTTTTTTTCACAGATCAAAATTGGTTTTAAGACCCAACTTTTCGACTTTTTCATCAAAATAATATCACAGATATAACTAAAACAAGTTAAAATTTTGTGCATCAAATTTTTTATGATCAAAATTGCTTTTGTGCATTAAAAACGTATCAAACTCAAAATTATAAAAATGTTTTCACAAAGTTTTATGCACCAACATACTGATCTTGTGGAATTTTTTGGAATTTTGGAGAATTTAAAATATATATATATTTTATTCTTTTCTGGATATTTGTCTTTTATTTTATTTTAACTTATATATATATATATATATATATATATATATATATATATATATATATATATATATATATATATATATATATATATATATATATAGTTTGGCTACAATTTTTATTGCCAATTAAACTACGATCCTTCTTAAAAATACATTAGCAATGAATCGGTAACTACATAAAAGAATCAAGACCACAAAAGAATCGGGACCCACGTTTATAAAGACAAAATGTAGAATATATTATATATATATATATATATATATATATATATATATATATATATATATATATATATATATATATATATATATATATATATATATATATATATATATATATATATATATATATATATATATATATATATATATATATATATATATATATATATATATATATATATATATATATATATATATATATATATATATATATATATATATATATATATATATATATATATATATATATATATATATATATATATATATATATATATATATATATATATATATATATATATATATATATATATATATATATATATATATATATATATATATATATATATATATATATATATATATATATATATATATATATATATATATATATATATATATATATATATATATATATATATATATATATATATATATATATATATATATATATATATATATATATATATATATATATATATATATATATATATATATATATATATATATATATATATATATATATATATATATATATATATATATATATATATATATATATATATATATATATATATATATATATATATATATATATATCCTCCGTTCCATTGAAAAGTTTTATTTCGGAAGATTAGAAATCTTCGTTTGAGGTTCTTGATTCTTTTGTCGAGTTAAATGTTTCGTTTAGTGCATTTACATACCCTAACTTAGTATTTTTGTAAATATGTGTAAAATTAGGGCATTTGTGTAGATTCATAATGCTGTAATGATTTTCGAAGTTTTAACAAAAAAACATGCATCAAAATGTGCGTTTACTAAAATTGCTCACCAAGTGTTTGATAAAATGTCTAAATAAACTTTTATGAAATGTGATGCACTAATTTAAAGCATATGTGTTTATGATCGATTGATATGACATATAAGGGCATCTTTATGTATATTTGAAACTTGAGATTACAGGTTAGGGCATTAGATTGTATTAATGCATTTGTGATTATGGTTGTTGCATCAAGTTGAATGTTTATATGTTTAGTGCATCGTTGAACATATTAGAGCATCGTTGAACATGGTTAGGGCATCAATGATTATGGTTGGTGCATTGTTAGACATATTAAGACATCATTGTGTGTATTTAGTGTATCAGTTTGTAAGCTTTGTGCATCGTTGGTCATAGTAGGGCCTTCATTTGTAATTTTGTATATCTAGTGCATCGTTGGAAATATTTGGGCATCTGTTTGTATGTTTTGTGCATCGAACAGGTGGAAATTAGTGCATTCATTTGCCCTTACAGTTCTTCAGTTAGTAATCATACAATTTTGGCATCTACAGGTAAAAAACTCAGTTGTTGGAGCACCATGTGGTGTGATGGATCAAATGGCTTCTATATGTGGTTTGAACCATACTTCTTTATTAGTTGTGATCCTGTGATGGGTCCTGAAGATATAACCCGCTTTAATCAAGTTCTTGAGTTATTTTTATTTTTTTACATAAATATAACTTAGTGGTATATAAAATTCTCATTTTTTGTTATAAAGTGACTCAAATGGTAAACATCTCATACTGATATTTGTACATAGTATTTCATGCAAAAAATGCAACATTATAATATTTGTACTAATTTTATGCCTTCTGTATTCATGCTATATTTATGTAAACTATAATTTGCCTCTTAGTCTTTTATTTATGTATTACACACAATGATCAGAAGTTGTTTCCTTTGACAAGTGAGTATATCTGTAGTTTCACTCTGTAAAGCAATCTTATGTATGTTTTCTCGTCTTATACGTAAAGTTTCTGTTGCTTTTTCTTCTATTTCTTGTTTACATAGTCATGCGTTCTTGACTCAGTTCAACACTTAAGATGGTACATTATTCATTTGTTGTATTAGAGGTGGAAATGAGGAATTTTGGTATGGGTCAAAATGACGAATTTTTTGTACGAGCTAGGCTGACTTTGAAAACTTGTGTGATTAAGTGAAATATACCCCATTTGACCAAAATCCTTTTTGACCTGTATAAAAATGACACTCTTGACCAAAATCCTTTTTCGAGCAATGTACATTCCATCAATGATTCTCTAATAGCTGAAGATGCTGAAAATGAATATGTATAATGTCATTGTTTCACGTTAGTTACTCTTTTCTGTTATTGATGTTTGCATTGGTATGAAGCTCAGGTTTAAATCATTAATTCTTTAGTTTCCACTTGTAGGTTAGTACAAAGTCAATGATTATGATTAGTGCAATGTTAGATTTAGTGCATCTGTTTGCATGTTTAGTGCATCTATTTGCATGACTAGTGCATCCATTTTGCATGTTTAGAGCATCTTTTTCAACTTGCAGGTTAATGTATATGTTAAATGATAAAATTCTTGATAAGTTTCATTGTCCTGGTGGTCAACTTCCACAAAGGTTGCGGGATTTACCCCTAACCTAATTGAAACATTCATTTCTCACAAAAATCTACACCACAACCGTTTTGTCAAACCAAAAGTGGTACATACCGACTCGATCTGCAGTCTGTCATTATGCTGGCCATGTAAGTTATTGTCTTCCTACCTTACTGGATTGAACATTTGTTGTGGTATAGATTTAATCATTCACACCATTGTACTTTCAGATATGGAAGCTGCTAGGTTGGCTAAAGAAGCCATTCAAGAAGTTTTTTAGGGTGTAATTTGTCAGTTTCAAAGGTACCTGATGTCACGAACTCACAATTTTCATTGATTATGGATCACTTCGAGATGTTAGCTCTAACGAATCAATGGTAGAATGTAGCTTAGGATGACGGGTTTGAAAGTCGCCTAGAGCCCATATGGTATTTGTGCTGGCGTATATTTGTGGCACAAAAGTTAGCTACCCGTAATGCTCTCATTACTTAAAAAGATAAAGAAATAGTCGAAGCCAAAGAGAAGGATAGCGAGGATGCTAATAAGAAGCATGGCAGCCAAACATTGATTATATATACATTATACATTATATGTAATAATATTACAATTTTCATTTTGTCATGGGCATATGGAAATGAAATGCTTCGATGCTTTATGTATATATGCTTATTTTTGTTTTAAAATAACTTTTAAGATTGTTAAAGATGATTGAAATGAAATATCTGCTTCACCTACCAGCCATGATCAAATATTTAAGAACACGTGTGAATCAGTGTTGAAAATAAAAATGCATCAACACATAGAAGAAAATGCATCTATATGGGGAAGGAATAATTCATATAGTAAAAAAATTATTTCAAATTAAGTTGAATTATTGAACTAAAAAAATATATTATTTTTAAATTAAAAACAATTGAATGATTATTAATAAATGATTAGAATGAAATATCCATCAATACTTAGAAACAAATCATTTTTTACAAAAAAAGTGCACCAGTGTTGATAATAAAAGGTGCGACAATATTAAATATTAAACGGGTCAACATTCTCTTAAAGCATGAGAAAGCATTGGATTAGTGATTACGTATTTTCAAACATTTGTCCAATGAATCCTCCAACTGCTTCACAATCTTATTTTATGAAATTGTGGAGTCCCTTGTTTAGTATGCAATTCAAAAACACGCATCCAGGATAAAGAGGCTTTGGTTTGATTGAGATCTTTCCAATCTATTGAGACTTTCTCAACTGGTATGTTGGCCCAAGACAAGACGACGTGCTGAATGTCAACTTTGGTTCTGATGGGGCCTTCTCTCCCCTTATTTCGGCCTTGCTTGTCTCTTTGCTCTTATCTACAAGAGTCGATGTCTCAGATTCGGATCCATTTGAGAACACAGGTGCATCAGTGTTAAAAATAAAGGTGCATCAGTACACAATCTAAAGTATATCTATTTGGATAAGGTATAATTCATATAGTAAAAAAAATCGTTGAATTATTGAACTAAAAATATATTATTTTTCAAGTAAAAACAATTGAATAATTGATGAGTGTCTAAATACTCATCATTTTTGTACAAAATAAACTGCAAAATCATCAGAAATCACTCAGAAACACATCAAAATGATCAAAATATCACAAATCGTTGTTTTATGTGTTTTAAATGCAAAATATCAAAATCGGATGAAAAACATATCAAATTTGCAAAATTGCGCTTTAGTCCCCAAGTTTCAAAAGTTGTCAAAAGCAGTCCACGAGCACATAATTTCAAAGTAAAGTCACAAAGGTCCTTTTAAAATCAAAAGTTGTCAAATTTAGTCCTTTGGTGAAAAATATCAAAAGTTTGAAAATTACAAAATGGTCCTCGAGTTTGAAATTTGGCGAAATAGCCCTGAAAAATGGCAAAATGGCAAGTTTGGTCCTTATACTTTTTGAGATTGTCAGTTTTAGTCCTTGGAACAACTTTTCAGTATTGGCAGAATAGGTCCTTGCAATTTCAGAAATGACAACACTAGTCCTTGTCATTATTAATACCTTTACACCTTTTTGACTTGTCATAACTCAAATGGACCCCTGCCATAACCATTGGACCCCCATTTTTGAACCCCCCCTTTTATATTACTGCCTGGTCAAACCCAATTGGTCAAACCAACCCTTTGGCGCCAAACCTCTTCTCCACACACCCCTGCAACAAACACTCGCTATACTCGACCTCCCGTCCTCTTATCTCTTCCCCGCCCCCACATCTCCTACAATCCAAGAATCATTAACTCTTCACCCTCTCATAATACTCAATCCCCAACAACTGTCAAATAAGCAATTCCCGCCAAAATTGACATTTTGGCCAAATCTCACAAAAGTCACCCAAATGCTCTGGAACCAAGTGGGAACTATTCAGACATGAGAGAGAAACAAGTGGGACTATAAAAAGAAGGAAGAAAGAGGCAGGAAGGCAGTAGTTAGTTTTATAGTTTTTACCTTAATGTCTTTTTTTTTAAATGTTGTAGTTTATATCTAAATGATGTAATTTCAGTTCCTGTGAACCATAATTAAGTTAAACTTTCAGTGTAAGGTGTTTTGAATAAGCAATTCCAAGTTCAGTTATGAGTTTCAAATTTTAAGCTAACAGTGCAAATTTCAGTTTACAAGTCTTATGTATAAGCTCTTAGAGGATTATTTCTAAACTTAACTAAGCTTATATAAGCTATTTAAAGTTTTTGAAAGCTCAAAGTCTGTTTCAATTAATTTTGCTTCATGGTCAATATTAGTCAATGTTGGTGCAAATGGGATGGAAGGCGATAATGGGTGTTGCGAGAGTGAATATGGGTTCAAATAGATTAGTTTATAACAGGTTTGGGTTTGGTATTGGTCTGCACACCAACTGGACAGTGTGAGTTACCTTCTCACTTTTCATTTTTAGCAAATTGCATTTTATGCTTGTAAGTGTGTACTCGTGGTCACAACTTGCTTTTATATGTTTAATTAGCTATAATTAGGTAATTTAAACTTAGTTTGATCGATGAAAGTAGTTAGTTAAGTGTCGATTTAGTTTTGAGTTCATTTCAGTTTTAAAAGGAGTGTTTGGTTTAGTAGATTAATCTGTCTTTAAGGTTGGTGCAGTGGTTGGTTCCTATTTGTTCATGCTTGTGTAGCTCAGTTAAACTCATTTGAGTCATAGAATTGAGTCTGCAACCATCTATAGTCAAAATTTTACTTTAAGCCCCTTAGCAGCTCCACTGTTGAGATTTTCACAAGCCAAAAACTTGTTTTGTGTTCCAATTTCATAGAGTTAGGTTCTGATGGCTTCATTTCATCAAGATAGATCATTTTCAATCAAAAAAATCATGATCAAAACTCAAAATAGTCAACTTTTTAGTTTTGTTAAAAAGTCAAAGTTTGAAAAATCCGTTTTTAGCTCAACTAGGAAGAATTTTTAAGAGCTCATCTTTGGGCCAAAATCAGTGAAGCTTGTGGCTTTTAAAAGTTTAACTGCTCTAGCTTCTTGTTGTCATTTTTCCATAATTTTGTGAAATTTCTAAAAGCTTCAATCTAGCTTGTTAAAATGGTGTTAGTGCTGCATGCGAAGGACGATGGCACCTGCAGAACTTTGGAACTTGCACCTTTGCCACAAGCTCATTTGAGCTTGGCAAGGTCTGATTTTGGTTTGCATATACCCACCCAGGTCTTGTACAAGTTCCAAGTTATTGTTTCTAGTTTCTAGCTTATTTGATTGCTTATTCTTGAGCTCAAAGTAGACCACTGAAACCTTTTAGCAATTCTCAACTCATCAATCTGTTGTAATTAGCTTATCAGTGGTTGTGGCTTGTTGAATCTTGTTTCATTTTAGTTCTTTTAGCTTATTTAAGTTCCTGTTTTGGTCTGGTGCTTATTGGTTTCCATTTGCTTATTGGAAGTGCTTATTTTTAAGCTCATTCCACTTCAGTTCCTGATTCCTCCACATAGCACCTTGTTTTTCTATTTTTCCTTTATTCCTTATATTATTTTAGACTTTTCCTGAAATTTTCAGATTTTTCTAAGTTGTTTTGCTATTTTTCTTAATTTAAATTAGTTTTTAAGCATTTTCAATAGCTTTTAATACAAAAAATTAAGAAAAGGTTCAAAAAAATAATTTTTCAATTTTCTTAAGTTTAGATAAATATAAAAAGTAAAAAAAGTAATTTTCCAGATTTTTCATAGTTTATTTTGTAATTTTTAATAATTTAATTAGTTTTTAATAGTTTTTAATTCCTAGAAAATAGAAAAATAATCAGAAAAATACAAAAATAGTTTTGAAAATTCTATTTTGATATTTTAGACTTTTTCATTTCATAATTTTATTTTTCTAGCTTTATTTCCTATTTTCTTGTATTTTAGGTAATTATTAAACAGTCAAAAATAGTTTTTAATTAATAATAATTAGTTAATTAGTTATAAAAATAATTTTCTTTTTCTAAAAATTTTCTTTTATCATTAGGATTGTAAAAATGTATTTTTCATATTTTTAGGATTTATCTTGTGTAATTTTCACGTTTTTATTTGTACGTTTACGTAGATTTTATTTTAAGCGTAAGTTTTAGTTTCAAGTTTTAAGCGTTCATCATTTTAAATATAGTGATAGCGTTTATTTAATATCTTTTATCTTTTAATTTTCTTAATTTGTATTTAAGTCGCTTTATTTTATAAACTTTTTCGATGGTGTAATTATCCTATCCTAATCCTTTCGATCACTATCATTGGTGATCATTCTATTCTCTCGATCAAGTGTTTGCACACCATTGAGTCTCAAGTGGGACATAACGACCGGAATTCATTGTATTCTCGATCTTCATTGCATTTGTGCTTAAAATTGTTTTAAGTCTGTTAGACTTGACGGTTTATACGAGATCAAATTTTAAGCGCCCATTCTTGGGAGGCTTTAGCGTGTGTTTAAGCCTTTTCGGACCCATTCTTGCACATATACCATCTTTTGTAAAAAGTTTTCTTTTGTAAAGTTTTCAAAAATCCAAAAAGTTCATTAACACTTTTCCTAAAGTGTTAACAACGCCAAAAATATTTTCATTCTTTGTTTTTGCAAATGTTTTTCAAAAATCCAAAAATATCCATCTTTACCCTCTCGCATCTTTTGATTCTACATTTCCCTTACCCTCTAATCTGTTTAATTCTTCATTCCTTATCTTCTTTAACCGTTTAATTCTCCATTCCTTATCCTCTTATCTGTTTAATTCTCTATGTCATGGTATTTGACATGTTCCTGGTGTGGAGGTCCATTTAACGGTGGAAATTGTCGGCGATGTACCAATGTGGGTTTCGGAGACAAGTTTGTCGGTAATCCCGATCCCATTTCAAATGATGAAACACCCGATTTTTCCTACCTACCTCCACATTGTCTGAATCCTACTCATGCAGTATTGTAGGAATGATTCTCATTCGGTTTGATTGTCACCACGGGTTCCGCTTGTCTATGAGCCGGAACCGTGTTACAACGAACTTTGGTGAAAGTTATTTTCCCAATTATCTCTGTTGTGAATTGCGGGGTCCTCATGAGACTTTTGAATGTCAACCGATGAATCAAAATTTTCAAAATACCAATTCTCCGGTTTTGACAATTTCCAACCCCACAAGATTCCATCGGTCATCGGACTTCGAGCCTTCACATCATTTCAATGATTACGAGTGTAATCTTCCTCAAAGTTACGAAGAAATCGCATTGAAAAAACGCAAATGAAAAGAATGGTGTGTAAGCTTCAAGCAGATGAATATAAGAATCGATATGATGAGGATGATGATGAGGATAGTATTCAAATGAAGGAATACTATGATTACGACGAGGAGAGTGTTACTCGATTGAGCGATCTTATTTCTCAACTCCCTCGGTCTATTGCTATCACACCTATCTTACCTTTTATTGCTTCCAAAGACTCTCTCATAATGGGGGCGAGCCTCTTGCACTATTCCGAAATGGAATCGTCAAGTGTTGAGCCTTGTCCCAACCCAGTGAGTCGAGGTTATCTCCGTAATATGTGTGATGAGCCTCTTGATGATAATTCTTCTCCTCCTCTTGACATTCCATATGATCATGTCGAGATGTTCTCCGATTCGATAACGATTGTACTTGTTTGTGATTCTTTATCCTATGGAGACATCGATTATGTCGAGCTACCTTCCGAGCTAGTTAGCTTAGAGGAAGTGAGAGATTCGATGATCCGGAAATTGAGGACGAGATACCGTGAACAATTGTTCAATATAAATCTCCTCATTTCTAAGATCGAATCATTTTGTGCTAAGTCGACTTCATCTCCTATCCCGTTGTAGATAGTGACTCTACATTGGACAAGCCCGAGCTTGAGGCTTTTTCCAATGATTCTCTTCATGAAGAGTTCTCGGTGAACTCTCTCGCGACATATCTCCTCGGAATATGATCATTTCCATTTTGATCTTGAGGATGATATTGGCTCGGAGGAAGGTGTACTCTATCATAAGAGTTTGCTTATTGATGATACTACCTTCACCCTTCCTCCGATATGTCTACATTTGAGGATGGCGAATGGATCCTAATTGTTAAAAACATCTTCCTTCCATTCCTCACTTATGATGTGTCTTCCTCTCTTCTTCACTCCTTCGGGAGTGAGGACACTATCTTTGACCCGGCATTTTCGTTTATCATTTGTGAGCCGGGTCTTTCTCTATATCTCTTGATTGTGGAACTTTCACGTACTTGAATGTTTATCCAAACATCTTGAATGGAAGTCCGATGGAGATTGTATCTTCCACTTGCTTCCCATGAACCAATGAATGCGGGGTCGAGTCAAGCTAGCGACTCGGTAACCAAAAACAAGATTACACACCATATGGGTTTTCACCCATATTTCGACTTCTCACCCTTTCTACCACTAAGTGTGGGGTGATGCCCACATGTTATATATAAATCTCCAAAAAAAAAAAAAAAAAAACTTTCTAAATAATGGCGTAATATTTCCTTTTACGTTCTCGGTTTGGCATAACATGGTGCTTTGAATATTGAGGCAATATTCATTTCTAAGTGTGGGGAAATTCTCACGAATTTCATATATTATCTACCCAATTCCCCGTTTTGGCCAAAAATTTTTTTAGTAAGTGTTCTACACTTACTCATCTTGGTTATCGATCCGCCATGTACGTAAGACAAAAGGATTAGCTAATCCAGAGCAAGCGGCTCTTGGTAAAGATTTCTCAAATCCGTTTATATGGCTTGCAATTTGCCCAAAATTGTATGGTTCTCAACTCACCATATCCTAAAAGTGAAGAGTTGGCTAGCCATGAGGTTATGGCTTGTGGTAAAGGCGATGGAAAATCCATAATTGGTATTGACTCACCAAAGATAATATTGATAATTTATCTAAGAGTTGGCTAGTCCGAAAGATGCGACACGGTAAAGACAAAATCAAATCCGTTGGAAGGCGGTGGTTTGCTCAAAATCACATGGTTATCGGTGTACCATGGTTCTTACTGAACTAAAACATTTGGCTACTCCGAGTAATGGCTTTTGGTAAAGAGATTAAAATCCATTATGTTTTCTCAAATCATTGCTAGGGACTAGCAATATCTCGATGTGGGGATTGATGAGTGTCTAAATACTCATCATTTTGTACAAAATAAATCTGCAAAATCATCGAAATCACTCGAAACACATCAAAATGATCAAAATATCACAAATCGGTGTTTTATGTGTTTTAAATGCAAAATATCAAAATCGGATGAAAAACATATCAAATTTGCAAAATTGCGGTTTAGTCCCCAGTTTCAAAGTTGTCAAAAAGCAGTCCCTGAGCACATAATTTCAAAAGTAAAGTCACCAAAGGTCCTTTTAAAATCAAAAGTTGTCAAATTTAGTCCTTTGGTGAAAAATATCAAAAGTTTGAGAAAATTACAAAAATGGTCCTCCAAGTTTGAAATTTGGCAGAAATGGCCCCTGGAAAATGGCAAAATGGCAAGTTTGGTCCTTATACTTTTTGAGATTGTCAGTTTTAGTCCTTGGAACAACTTTTCAGTATTGGCAGAATAGGTCCTTGCAATTTCAGAAATGACAACACTAGTCCTTGTCATTATTAATACCTTTACACCTTTTTGACTTGTCATAACTCAAATGGACCCCTGCCATAACCATTGGACCCCCATTTTTGAACCCCCCCTTTTATATTACTGCCTGGTCAAACCCAATTGGTCAAACCAACCCTTTGGCGCCAAACCTCTTCTCCCCCACTTGCCCCCTGCAACAAACCTGCTATACTCAACCTCCCATCCTCTTATCTCTTCCCTGTCCCCCCACATCTCCTACAATCCAAGAATCATTAACTCTTCACCCTCTCATAATACTCAATCCCCAACAACTGTCAAATAAGCAATTCCCGCCAAAATTGACATTTTGGCCAAATCTCACAAAAGTCACCCAAATGCTCTGGAACCAAGTGGGAACTATTCAGACATGAGAGAGAAACAAGTGGGACTATAAAAAGAAGGAAGAAAGAGGCAGGAAGGCAGTAGTTAGTTTTATAGTTTTTACCTTAATGTCTTTTTTTTTTAAATGTTGTAGTTTATATCTAAATGATGTAATTTCAGTTCCTGTGAACCATAATTAAGTTAAACTTTCAGTGTAAGGTGTTTTGAATAAGCAATTCCAAGTTCTGTTATGAGTTTCAAATTTTAAGCTAACTGTGCAAATTTCAGTTTACAAGTCTTATGTATAAGCTCTTAGAGGATTATTTCTAAACTTAACTAAGCTTATATAAGCTATTTAAAGTTTTTTTGAAAGCTCAAAAGTCTGTTTCAATTAATTTTGCTTCATGGTCAATATTAGTCAACTGTTGGTGCAAATGGGGATGGAAGCTGATAATGGGTGTTGCAGAGGTGAATATGGGTTCAAATAGATTAGTTTATAACAGGTTTGGGTTTGGTATTGGTCTGCACACCAGCTGGACAGTGTGAGTTACCTTCTCACTTTTCATTTTTTAGCCAAATTTGCATTTTATGCTTGTAAGTGTGTCTGTGGTCACAACTTGCTTTTATATGTTTAATTAGCTATAATTAGGTAATTTAAACTTAGTTTGATCAGTGAAAGTAGTTAGTTAAGCATCCAATTTAGTTTTGAGTTCATTTCAGTTTTAAAAGGAGTGTTTGGTTTAGTAGATTAATCAGTCTTTAAGGTTGGTGCAGTGGTTGGTTCCTATTTGTTCATGCTTGTGTAGCTCAGTTAAACTCATTTGAGTCATAGAATTGAGTCTGCAACCATCTATAGTCAAAATTTTACTTTAAGCCCCTTAGCAGCTCCACTGTTGAGATTTTCACAAGCCAAAAACTTGTTTTGTGTTCCAATTTCATAGAGTTAGGTTACAGTAGCTTCATTTCATCAAGATAGATCATTTTCAATCAAAAAAATCATGATCAAAACTCAAAATAGTCAACTTTTTAGTTTTGTTAAAAAGTCAAAGTTTGAAAAATCCGTTTTTAGCTCAACTAGGAAGAATTTTTAAGAGCTCATCTTTGGGCCAAAATCAGTGAAGCTTGTGGCTTTTAAAAGTTTAACTGCTCTAGCTTCTTGTTTCATTTTCCATAATTTTGTGAAATTTCTAAAAGCTTCAATCTAGCTTGTTAAAATGGTGTTAGTGCCACAATGCGAGCACGATGGCACCTGAGAACTTTCAGAACTTGCAGCCCTTGCCACAAGCTCATTTGAGCTTGGCAAGGTCTGATTTTTGGTTTGCATATACCCACCCAGGTCTTGTACAAGTTCCAAGTTATTGTTTCTAGTTTCTAGCTTATTTGATTGCTTATTCTTGAGCTTAAAGTAGACCACCAGAAACTGCTTTTTAGCTTAATTCTCAACTCATCAATCTGTTGTAATTAGCTTATCAGTGGTTGTGGCTTGTTGAATCTTGTTTCATTTTAGTTCTTTTAGCTTATTTAAGTTCCTGTTTTGGTTTGGTGCTTATTGGTTTCCATTTGCTTATTGGAAGTGCTTATTTTTAAGCTCATTCCACTTCGCCCTGATTCCTCCACATAGCACCTTGTTTTCTATTTTCCTTTATTCCTTATATTATTTTAGACTTTTCCTGAAATTTTAGATTTTTCTAAGTTGTTTTGCTATTTTCTTAATTTAAATTAGTTTTTAAGCATTTTAAATAGCTTTTAATACAAAAAATTAAGAAAAGGTTCAAAAAATAATTTTCAATTTTCTTAAGTTTAGATAAATATAAAAAGTAAAAAAGTAATTTTCCAGATTTTCATAGTTTATTTTGTAATTTTAATAATTTAATTAGTTTTAATAGTTTTTAATTCCTAGAAAATAGAAAAATAATCGAAAAATACAAAATAGTTTTGAAAATTCTATTTTGATATTTTAGACTTTTCATTTCATAAATTTATTTTCTAGATTTATTTCCTATTTTCTTGTATTTTAGGTAATTATTAAACGACCAAAAATAGTTTTAATTAATAATAATTAGTTAATTAGTTATAAAATAATTTTCTTTTTCTAAAAATTTTCTTTTATCATTAGGATTGTAAAAATGTATTTTTCATATTTTTAGGATTTATCTTGTGTAATTTTCACGTTTTTATTTGTACGTTTACGTAGATTTTATTTTAAACGTAAGTTTTTAGTTTCAAGTTTTAAACGTTCATCATTTTAAATATAGTGATAGCGTTTATTTAATATCTTTTATCTTTTTAATTTTCTTAATTTGTATTTAAGTCGCTTTATTTTTATAAACTTTTTCAGTAGTGTAATTATCCTATCCTAATCCTTTCTGATCACTATCATTAGTGATCATTCTATCGTCTGATCAAGTGTTTGCACACCATTGAGTCTCCGTGGGACATAACGACCCGGGAATTCATTGTATTCTCTGATCTTCATTGCATTTGTGCTTAAGCTGTTTTAAGTCTGTTAGACTTGACGGTTTAGCACAGATCAATAATTGTTAAAAATGATTATGATGAAATATCCACATCAGTACTTAGAAACAAAATTATTGTTTAAGAAAAAATTGCATCAATGTTAATAAAAAAAGGTGCATCAATGTTAATTTAGGGAAAAAAGGGGGGAACAGGTAAAAAATACCCAACGTGTTATGTTATTGCATAAAACCTCCAACGATGACTTGATTTCATATTTAAAAATTTTGTACGGAATGTGTTTAAGATAAAACTAACCCAAAGTGTATCCAAAAAAAGACCCATTTGACACAAATCATTTTCGACCTGCTATCCAACCCAATTGACCCATACATTTTTCTATCTGTAGCAAAAAGCAAAGTACCTTTTCAATGTCCTAGCCATGAACAACTTCATTCTTCTCTTTATTTATTTTCCTAAGTTCTTTCTCAAGCTCTCTGGCTTCTTCTGGGAGCTGAAGGGCATCGATCATTGATTAATGGCTCATTAAAGTACAACAACCAAATTAAAGATACATTGAACACACATACTTGAGCATGACGAAGTCTAACACGAGAACCATCTTCATTGATTAAATCAATAGCTTTATCAGGTATAAAATGGCAACTGCATGTAGAGAAACAGTCATAAGATCATATGCATACTGGTAAACATAATCACAAATGATGCCATTTAGTTGCCCAGATTGCAAATTGGAAGGTGGAAATTGGCGATAACTTTAACTTGATTGTCGAATTTTCGTGTGTAGATACTAGATGGCGATAACGATTCGTTTGCTCATTAGAATAGCACAATTGGGGATAAATCGCCCAAAATACTACCAACTACTACAAGAGTTAAAGCAGTTGTTTGAAAGTACAAATTAATTTTGATTAAATTGGGGATAAAAACCACAACATGGTTGCGTTTTGGAATAACCAAAGGAGGCTACATGGTTTGTCAAGCGTGCTTAAGCAACATTTTCAAAACCAACAACGGATGTACAAACATAGCAAACTTTCGATATAAAAAGGATGATAATAAACCGATAAATTCAAGCGGTTTGTAATTACGGATAAGTCTTATCCAAATACCAAAAATGGAGAAAATCATAAGTAAATATTCACGTTCCTTCCCTAGAAATTTTATGACAAATCCAACAGGAAAAATAGATGCCGAGGAGCCTAGCCACGTGCCTACCCACAAAGCAAGAATGGAAATTATTATACGCATGCAAGAACGGTAAAATCATCGCTTTAAATACGGGCGGTAAATAAAGGAAAGCACATAAAAACCAACCATTCCTCCACCAACAAAAACAACAAAGAAAGTTGAAAATGTTAACCCGTTGGCCAAGCACCGTCGGCTCCAAAAAGCCCATACATAGCCTAAACCTTTACCCCCAAAACAAAAACATAGCGCAAGCGATTCTTGCCACAAGCGAAACATGTTCTTAAATGACTACTAAAACAATTTGTCGTCCTCTTTGATTGCAACCCGGGCCCCGAAGCAAGTGTACGTCTACTAATCACAGCATATCGGGTTGGATAGGCGGGTTAAAGGAAAAAATGATGAGCTTGGTTGCGGCCATGGGATTAATTTTAGAGCAAACCATATAAATAATTAGTAAAAAAATCACATGCTATCGTGTGGGGATGATTGGTGTATTTTGTGAGTTTTCTCTCTCACTCAATTCAAACCTATCACGGTCGGTGTGGATGTATTTTTGAATTATTTGTGGTTTCTCTAAAATAAAATCTGCATGATTGGAAAAGCAACCCACTAAAAGCTCTTTTAGTACCACGCATAGGGCGGTTACACGGAAACCTGTTGAGAAGCCTGTCGAACTTCTGCAGGGAATCCCATATCTAAATCGACCGCCCGGAGAACAAGCGATGGAAAATCCTTCAAGAAAATGATAGCAAACAAGAAGGAATCCACACTCACAATTAAGTCTCGTACCACTACTAATGTAGTTTTTCACTGCTAGTATCATTGTGTCGGTTTAATATGTAACATTCTAGAATTTCTTGGAAAGGATGTTTTGTATTAGATAAGTATGCTAAGTATAATTATCTTGTATATTTTAAAGGACTCCTTAGCTTATAAAAGGAGGTCCAGGCTAGAGTTTGATATAACTTTTCGGCATATTTAGAGTCGATACACTTCAAGGTTGTAATCGCTAATACTATTGAGTATTAGTATTAATATTCTATCCGGTGTTTTATAGACCATAAGTTATTGTAAAACGTCAACATCTTCACTTAGGCGTAAGCACATAACGCTTTAGGTTATTAGATGTGTAGAGTGAGTTGATTATTTTGAGGTTTATCGACTTTTCTAAGTGTCAAAAAATGGTGTCGTGTCTAGATAGTAGATGGCGATAGCAGTTGCGTTCTTGATTAGAATAGCACAGTTGGGGATAAATCGTCCAAAATACTAACAACTGCTCAAGATTAATTTGGATTCAATTGGGGATAAAAAACAATTATAGTTACCACTGCTAGGGCAAAACATAGTTTAGACCACACACATCATAATTCACAACACCTAACAATATGTTGCAATCAATTTGAAATAAACATCAATGGTGCCCAACTCTTCTTGCAAGAACTCACAACATGGTTGCGTTTTGGAAAAACCAAAGGAGGCTACATGGTTTGAACAAATTCTCATTTATATGCATATGTTGTCAATGCAACCGCTACTACAGTTTAACAAACCCTTTCTCTGCCGCTCGAACCACCGCTAGTGTCGGCATGAAATATCAACTTTATTTACATTTTCCAAATGACTAGTTGAAGTTCAAATTTTAAAACTGAAATCTAAATCGCGGATATCAATTATATGCATATGTTAATACCCAACCACTGCTACAGTTTAACAAAACACTGCTAGTGTCGCTCAAAGCACCGCTAGTGTCGAACCAAATATCAACTTTGTTTCTGTTTTCCAAATGACTAGTTGAAGTTCAAATTTTAAATGTGTAATTTAAAGCGCGGATATGAATGATTTACTTCAGTTTGACAAACGTGCTTAAGCAACATTTTCAAAACCAACAACAGATGTACATACATAGCAAACTTTCAGTACAAAAAAGGATAATAAGCCGATAAATGCAAACGGTTTGTAATTACGGATAAGTCTTATCAAAATACCAAAAAAGGAGAAAAATCAAGTAAATATTCAAGTTCCTTCCTAGAAATTTTATAACAAATCCGGCGGGAAAATAGATGCCCAAGAGTCTAGGCACGTGCCTACCACAAAACAGTTAATGAAATTAATGATACAGCGTGCAAAACGGTAAAATCCTCGCTATAAAGGCGAGGTAAATAAATTTAAAGCACATAAAAAAACAACCATTCATCCACCAACAAAAAACACCAAAGAGAAGTTCAAGATGTTAACAACCCGTTGCCCACGCACCGTCGGTTCCAAAAAGCCCATACATAGCCTAAACCTTTACCCCCAAAAACAAAAACATAATCGCAAAACAGTTAATGCGACAATTATAACATGTTCTTAAATGACTACTAAAAACAATTTGTCGTTTCTAAAACGACAAAAATGACCAATCTCCGCGACCATTCACAACATTCCTTCAACCAAAACCCTTGTCCTTTGAGGTTTGTGGAAGCCTGGCCTGACCATATGGCATACCAAAGGTTGGAGTTTAAACCGATTAGACTCTGATTAGCCATTTGGGATGTCCAAAGTTCAGCCAGTTCTTTCTTAACCTCGCTTTTCCCGAGCGGAAGAAGGATGTATATCATGGGTATTGGGTCGAAGGAGTGGTAGAATGTGAAAAGAGAGGCAAACAACACGGTGAAATTTACGGTCTCGGTCCTGTTGATTGCATCCCGGCCCCCGAAGCAAGTGTACGTCTACTAATCCTGCCGTATCGGGTTGGATAGACTGGATTAAAGGTAAAAATGACGAGCTTCCGGCCACTGGGATAAATTTTAGAGCAAACCACAAAGGATTCAAAAAAAAATCTGATGCTATCGTGTAGGGGATGATTGGTGTGTTTTATGACAGTTCTCTCTCCTCACTCCAATTCAAACCTATCACGTCAGCGTGTGGATGTATTTTTTCTGAATCATCTGTGGCTCTACCATTGCTCTAAAATAAAATCTGCGCGGATTGAAAATGCAACCCCACTAAAAGCTCTTCGATACCGCGCGCAGGGCGGTTACATAGGAAACCCGTTGAGAAGCCTATCAAACTTCTCGCAGGGAATCCCAAATGAAAATCTGGCCGCCCGGAGAACAAACGGCGAAAAATCCTTCAAGAAAATGATAGCAAAAGAAGAATCCACACTCACAATTAAGTCTCGTACCACTTTGCTAATGTAGTTTTCACTTTGCTAGTATCATTGTGTCGGTTTAATATGTAACATTCTAGAATTTCTTGGGTAGGATGTTTTGTATTAGATAAGTATGCTAAGTATAATTATCTTGTATATTTTAAAGGACTCCTTAGCTTATAAAAGGACGTCCAGGCTAGAGTTTGATATAACTTTTCGGCATATTTAGAGTCGACACACTTCCAAGGTTGTAATCGCTAATACTATTCGAGTATTAGTGTATTATTATTATATCAGGTATTTTATAGACCATAAGTTATTGTAAAACGTCAACATCTTCACTTTGGCGTAAGCACATAACGCTTGAGGTTATTAGATGTGTAGTGTGAGTTGATTATTTTGAGGTTTATCGACTTTTCTAAGTGTCAAAAATGGTGTCGTGTCTAGATAGTAGATGGCGATAGCAGTTGCGTTCTTGATTAGAATAGCACATTTGGGGATAAATCGTCCAAAATACTAACAATGCTACAAGATTAATTTGGATTCAATTGGGGATAAAAAACAATTATAGTTACCAATTCTGCTAGGGCAAAACATAGTTTAGACCCACACATCATAATTCGCAATACCTAACAATGCATTGCAATCAATTTGAAATAAACATCAATGGTGCCCAACTCTTCTGCTGCTACTCGAACATGGTTGCCCAACTCTCAATTATATGCATATGTTGTCTGTGACCACTTCTTGGTTTAACAAACCATTGCTAGGTTTGCTCAAACCACCGCTAGTGGCGACGCAAATATTAACTTTGTTTACGTTTTCCAAATCGGTTATAATAAAAAAAGTCCACTGAAGTACAATATGGTTGTTTGAAGTTCAAATTTTAAAAGTCAAATTTAAAGTGCCGATATGAATGATTTACTTGATTTGTCAAGCGTGCATAAGCAACATTTCCAAAACAAACAACAATTGTGGAAGCTACATTTTCCAAAAAAAGTATATAAAGACATAGCAAACTTTCGGTACAAAAGGATAATAAACCGATAAATTCAAGCGGTTTGTAATTACGGATAAGGCTTATCAAATACCAAAAAGGTGAACAAATCTGCAAGTAAAATATTCACGTTCCTTCCTAGAAATTTTGGGACAAATCCGGTAGGGAAAAATAGAAGGGTAGGAGCCTAGGAACGTGCCTACCCACAAAACAGATAAATGGAAATTATTATACCGCGTGCAAGAACGGTAAAATCCTCGCTTTAAATAAAGGAAACACATAAAAACAACCATTCCTCCACCAACAAAAAACAACAAAGAAGTTGAAAATGTTAACCCGTTGCCCAAACACCGTCGGCTCCAAAAAGCCCATACATAGCCTAAACCTTTACCCCCAAAACAAAAACATAAAGCGCAAAGCGATTCTTTGCCACAACTGAAACATGTTCTTAAATGACTACTAAAAACAATTAGTCGTTTGAAAATGGCGAGAATGACGACTAATAACACATCCCATGACCATTCACAACATTCCTTAGCCCAAAACCCATGTCTTTTGAAGTTTGTGGAAGCATGCCCACACCATATGGCGTACCAAAGGTGGGAGTTTAAACCGATTAGACTCTTATTAGCAATTTGGGATGTTCAAATTTCAGCGATTACTTCTTAACGTCGTTCTACCGGCGGAAGAAGAAGTATATCATGGGTATTGGGTCGAAGGAGTGATAAAATATGCAAAGAGAGGCTTAAAATTATGGTCTGCAGGTCCTCTGTTGATTGGTGGCGTTTCAAAGCAAGTGTCGTCTACCAATCTGGCGGATCGGGTTGGATAGGCGAGGTCAAGGTAAAATAGCGAGCTTAGCGGCGGGATAAAATAAAGAGCAAACCACTGCTAATGTAGTTTTTCACGCTAGTATGATTGTGTCGGTTTAATATGTAACATTCTTGAATTTCTTGGCTAAGATGTTTTGTATTAGATAAGTATGCTAAGTATAATTATCACATATATTGTAAAGGACTCCTTAACTATAAAAGGAGGTCCAGGCTAAGTCGATACACTCCAAGGTTCTACTCGCTAATACTATTCAGTGTATTCGTGTATTAATAATATTTGTAGGTCTTTTATAGACCATAACTTATTGGTGTGAATTTAATTTGTTAACATTAATATTTGTTTTCAAACATACTATTCAAGTGAACACTGATGAAACGGAAATGTCGATGTATTGTAACTAGTTAGATTAAAAAAATGTTACATTATTTTTGTTAGGTCACGGATTTTAAAATATCCCAAAATTGTTATAAAGAGAAACACAATTGGTTGCTCCTAATTGGTTGATTATATGTGTAGAGTGAGTTTATCATCAGTTTGACGTAAGCACATAACGGTTCATGTTATTAGATGTTGTTAGGAATTAGAAAATTCCATAGTAAAGAGTCGGTCACCCCAAATATTATCTAGCATAAGTTAGCTCGTAGACGTGTCGTTATTTACGTTATGTAGTAGTTAATTAGTCAGTTTGTAGCGTAGTTTAGTTTAGAGCAACACCGTGGAGGAAGGACATGTCTTTACCCACTGTATACCTGATCCACAGGCCGATAGGAGGTCGTTGAGTCTGTAACTATAAATACCCCTTCCATCCATGGAAGGGGTGGTACTTTCAATCTAATATTCCATAATTTGTAAACCAAGTCTCTAGCTTGAACACCCAACTCTCTAACTTTCTCTCTCTAATGGCAAACATGTATTTTGATCATCCAAGACCACCCTAATCATCAACACAATAAATATAACGATCCTACAATTGGTATCAAAAGCCAAGGTTATTGTGTTATCTTTGATTTGTGTGGTCCGTACCATGATTGTTGTTGGTTTGTGTTGGTTCATGCTATTAACTGTTAACTGTTTTCGTATTATTTTGTGGTCAAGAAAATTTTACATTATTTTGCTAAAACAGTTTTACATGTCTTTGTTTTAACTGATTTTAACAATCTTTTTAATGTTGTCTTGGTCTAAATTGTCATCCGATTTATCAATACATACATTTTGTATGTTTTTCGGTATTGGAACTGGTCATATATTTTTGGTCAAAAGGGTCATTTAAATGAAGCTTTTACGGGTCTTTCTTGGTCTTAGCGGTCAAAATATTTAGCGGTCTTATGTGTTTTCCGGGTTCATATGAATATCGTCGGAAAGTGGTGGAAAACTCATATTCATGCTAGCGAGTTGGTGAACATGATGTCCAAATACTGCTGAATCTACCTAGCGAGTTGGGTCACCTAGCGACTTGTATTTACAAGTCGTGGCGACTGGGTCTCTTGTCGTGGCGACTTAAGATGACCCAGTGACTTATGTTAAACAAAAGCTAGCGACTTGAGTAAAATAAAGGTAGTGACTTGTTTTGACAAGTCGTAGTCGTGTGACTTGGCTAAATGAAGTTGCTAGCGACTTGTTCTTGAAAAATAAATAGCGACTTGACTTTATAAATGGTAGCGACTTGATATTTATCAAGTAGCGGTTGTTTGAAAACTTTAGCTAGCGACTTGACATGTTGCTAGCGACTTGACCCGTAACACAGGCGACTTGCTTTGAAAGCAGAAAGGATGAAGAAGAGACTCGACCACTAGACCAACAACAAATACCATATACCAAATCACTCTCGACCTCAGGTTTATAACCTTCATTGGCACATGTTATCCAACACCTCTAACCCAACATCCATTCCAAATCCCTTTAAACATATCAACTTCCAACAAAACATGAATCAATCTAACATCATCAAGAATCAATCTCAGAAAGGGTTCACGCTTATTTCAATCTTTCAATATGATAAGGTTTTAAAAGGTACCATTTTGAGGGGTCGTTTAAGTCCTTATTTGATCACTTTTGTATCCGTTATTGCTTAATATCGTTCCTTTTCACTTTTTAGGTCTCGTGAAGGCAAAATCTTTGGAATGACACTTATTTGGACGAAAAGGCGAATATATGAAGAAAATGGCCAAAGTCAAAATCGAGACACTCACGATTCTTTGAAAGTAGAAGCGGCGGCGTCGGTGCTAGTGCGGCGCCGTCCCAAAATGTTGTGACGGTCCGAACCCAAAACTCATATTTTCAAGCGGCGGCGTCCGGTTGTAAAGAGTAGGCCGTCGCTACTCGGGCGGCCTAGATGCAATCCAGACGACGTCGAGCGAAGAGGGCGGCGTCACGGACATAAGGTGGCGCCGTCGCAAGGTTAACGTAGCCAAGGCGAAACCCTAATGGCGGCGACACGGCGGCGTCACTAAACATAAGGTGGCCGTCGCAATTGTAATCTTATATATAGAATCAATTTTTAGGTCTTTGGGTGGAGAGTCTTTGGGTAAAACCTAAAACCGAACATAAGGTGTCTTGTACAGTATTTTAGGGTTTTAAACCCTATCTTACACCAAGATAAGTCTTTACTTCATTAATTCAATTATGTCTTTGATTATTTGTGTGTATGCTTGCATGTTCTCCATGTCCGGCTAATTTATTTGTGTGTTTGCTTAGGAAGTATGAAACTTAATTATTGAATATTGATTGGTTGTTTCTTATCTTAGTTGATTAATGATCTAGTAATGCGATAGGTCATTCGTTGTGTATAGCAGCTTGATTCATCTTTGTGAACCTTAGAGTATAATTACGAGTAATTGTAGGCTAAACCATCCAAGAGCGCCTTAGAGTAGGAGTCTATAATCTCTAGTGGGTTTGTAGACAAGACCCTTTGGTAAGTTCAAAGAGTTAGGGAGAAAGCATACCACAACTTTAGACACACAACGAACTAGGAATAAGGCGTGACACTCAACCATCAATAGGAGATAATTAAGGAGTAATACAACTTAAGTAAACACATCTTTAAACTATCATACGAGCACACATTAATTAGACATAGACTCCCACAACCCTAGTTTAGATAATTAGATAATAGTAGAGTAATCGGTGAAATACCAACCCCAAATCCAATACCGAGATTCGTGCCTTTCCATTTCATAAAATATAAAAGATAAAACTAATCTTCCTCAACCTTAACCTTAGCGTAGTAACTCTCTACTAGCATTCCTATTCCCCAGAGAGCGATATCAATACCGTGGCTTACCTAATTACTACACTACAGCGATTAGGTTCACTTGCCTAGGGTGTTATAAAACTTGCTCGAAGAAAAGGAAGTTCCTTTGACCCCGAGCGCGTGTAGCATTATCAAGTTTTTGGCGCATTGCGGAATAGAATAGCTAGTTAGTAGTCCACTCGTTTAGGTTTCTTTGCTTGATTCCTATCAAGTAAAATTTTTCTCATTTTTAGATTTCTCTTAGTCTATCCCCTTCTTCGTGACCTTTGTTAGTAACCTCATCACTTTTCATCATGGAAGGTGATAACCGCTACCATTCATTAACCCACCACCAAATGACCCGCCAAGAGCCCGTACTCTTGGTGAATACTCGAGACCAAGCCACCTAGGCTATAGGAACACCATTGAGCTTCCGACCAAGCCCAAACTACGGCCCTGCGATCCGACACCATCCGGTTGGTGCAAAGCAGATGTGCATTCCATGGACTTCGTTCGAAGATCCAAATCGGCATATGAGGATTTCCTCAAAATTGTCGATTCCATCGACCTTGATGCTACTACTCGGGAGACCACGCTGCGTCTCTTCCAATTCTCTCTACGGGACCAAGCTAGTAATTGGCTTGAGCGACTTCCAGCGGCTCCATCTCAAGTTGGGATGATCTTACTTCGCTTCCTTGCTCAATTTTTCCCACGGGGAGAACCACTAAGCTTAGGAATGACATCTTGATGTTCCAACAACGTCAAGGTGAATCTCTCTGAAGCATGGACCCGATTCAGGACTTACTTCATAAAGTCCTCATCACGGCATTGATCTTTGGCTCCAGTCCAAATCTTTTATGATCATGTCAACTTTCCCACTAAGCGATCCATTGACCAAGCGGCGGTGGAAAACTTAGTGATCTCACCGCAGAAGAATCATGGGAAATAATAGGGACCTCGCCCTCTATGACAACGAAAGTTGGGATGACCCCGTGAGTGCCCAAAACCGTCAAGGCAATCTCCTTACCTCCTCCCGACCGTGGGATGATCGAACTTGAAGATCAAGTTAAATTCCTCATGAGTTCCTCGAAAATCCTAAATCTTAGCACCATGTGAACAAAGCTTCTTCCTCGTGCGAGCCGTTTTGTGATCCTCATAACACAGCACTAGCACCCGATCCCCGAACACGCTTACATTGACTCGCATCTCGCGTATTAATGGGCGGGAGGAAGATTCCTACAACACCGGACCTAGGAATTTCAATGAAACCCATGAAGCATGGAAAAACAAGCCCGACTTTTATTGGGGACAAACCAAAGAATTCACTTCTAATGATTTCTCATGGCCCCCACTAACGGTCCTAACCAACAAAACATCGAAGGATGTTGCAAAACTTAGTTGCATCCCAAGAAACCCAAATAGCTAAGCTCTCGGACCGCTTTAATAATCAACAAGCCGAGATGGATAGGAAAATAGACAACCTTTTGAAAGCCATAGCTAGTGATAAGAAGGTTAGTGCTATCTCAACCCCAGAGCCTTGGGCATAGAGATTAAGGATCCAAGCAAGCTAAAATATGTCCAATTCGTCAATACCATCGCCTTAGTTGAACTGATGAAACAAATGACGAAGAGGACTATACACTTGTGGATGAGGAAATACCGAGGAAGTAGATGAAGTAGACATTGACTATTTCAACAAATTTCCTACGGAAGAAGAACTATCTATACCACCCTCACTTAGTGCGTGACCTCCGTCACATGTATGTTAGGAAAAGTCCTCGAATTAAGTTTGGGAACCCTTGGAATATTAACATACCATGTGTCATAGGACACCTTTTTGTGGCAAAAGCTTACATTGATCGCAAATCCCCAATCAACATAATGACTAGCACCTACTACAATTGGATATTGAAGAAGCCTATTCCAACTAGGCAAGACCCCAATTATCCTAATGTTAGTTGTAATTTTCTTGGTAGAGTTAAGGGATTGCCCGTTTATGTAGGTAGTTTCACGTTTCCTACGGACTTCATAATCGTGGATGATATTAGCACGGCCATAGACCCTAGCTTGTCCCATGTTATTCTAGGAAAACCTTTCATAAAAGCAAGGATGACCTATGACCCTCATTAGGGTAGTGCGATTCAAGAATAAGACCGATGACATAGCTTACCAAATTCCGTTTAAGATTGAGAAGTTTTCATCACTCTCTAATGATGAAAAGGAACTTAAACTATCGAGTCTATTATAGGAATGATGAGGATAGGGAGAAAGGTGTTGATTATGTTATGGCTAAGATTTTCGGATTCTACAAGGATTGCTTGAGCCTAGGACGGAATACTGAGGACCGGTTGGGGAGAGGATGAACTCTTAGAAGCGCATTTTAGGGCACTTCTACAACATGGAATCCCCCATTAGAGGCCGTCAAGAGGGCGGTGGTGAGGAAACGTAGGAGCACGACTATGAGTCTAGCTACAAGACTCTTTAATAAAGAAAAGCGCTTCGTGGGAGGCAACCCATGTTTAATTGTTTGCTTGTTAGTGTCATATATCTTTTATTAATTATTTATCCTCATGTTTAAATTTGTGAAAATGCTTTATTTTGTTTTTAACCTCGTCTTAATTGCATATAAAGGTATTTTACATAAGGGATAAGTGTAGGGAGGATTACACACGTTTTCAAAAGCGTAAACATGAGAATAACAATTAACTAAAAGATATTTATGTTTGTTTGTTCGAGTCAAATGCTTGTATCGAGTCATAATGGATGTTTTGCGAAATTTTCCAGATTCTAAAGATGTAAATTTTCCGAATTTTTTGAAAATCGCAGACCGGTTTTGTCGGGATAACTGACGGCGTCGGGATTACAACGGACGGCGTCGGAAGGAGTAAAACATCGATTACTTTTCTCGTTTTCGAGCTACTTATAAATTTTGGAATTTTCCGGTCTTAATTTTCTTAGAAATTCGTAAACATCCATTCCACACATTATATCCTAGTTTAAATCGAGTCTTATATATATTATTACCGCGATTTTACGCGAAGGTTTCGTTTGTTTTCTTCAAGTGTGCGAGGTTTAGTTTGTCGAGAAGAAGTTACATAAGATTGGAAGGAGCTTTTCACGCAATAATTCTTCTTGAAAAGAATTTAACCACCACTTTACGGATCCTACCGAGCTAATCGGGGGTATTAGTTTCTTTCGTTTTAATTACCTTCTTCTATCATAACTTTGATACTTTCGGGAACATTGGGGACAATGTTCGGTTTAAATGTAGGGAGGGAAAATAAAGCGGAACTTTGAAACTATGCTTATCCTTGATTATTTGCTTCATCAATTGTATTTGTGTAATAAACCATGAGAAAATGTCGGTTAGGGTAATTTTGGCACCAAATTTAAAATTTTCATGACATATAGGAGTGGGCCATTAGTCTTAACAAAAGCGTCTCACGGATAGGAAGTTGCATGACTAGCACAAAACCCTTACCACCCAAATTCCACCCAAATGTGAGGATCGCCACTTAGATTAGTAGGAATTAAAGCATTCATCTTTAATGCTTAGAGTGTGAACCGGTAGTATAATAGATTCTAGAACTTGTTTTGTGATGCATTCCAAGATCATAAGTGAGGCTACACTTGTGTAGTTAGGAATAACTAAATGATAAGAGGCATTAGGATAACCCTTGTTTGATACATAATATAATTACTTCTTCCACTTGATTGAGTAATTCCCCATACCCATTCGTTGTACTCATTTTTAGTACACGATACCCTAGTTAACCCCTCGAGCCTATCCTTTTCGCGGTTCTCGTGATATTTCGGTTTTCGGAATATCAATGAAAACATTGTTTACACCCCACCCCAATATACACCCAAATCGCCTTAGCCTACCCTTATGCACTCACTTTTAGTGCAAATGTTTATTATCACCCCAAACCCTTAGTTCAATTATCTAGTTGCTTGCATAAGTTGCTAAGTCGAGTCATATCCTTTGCATACAGTTTTGGGATGATTGGGATTCATGGGAAAAGTTAAAGTTTATGAAATGACGGGAAGGGCGTTAAAATTCAAATTCCTTTGTTGCGTAATAATGTACCCCAGTGTTTTGATCTTTTCAAATCGGGTCAAATTAGTGTTAGAGTAATAAAAACTCAAGTGTAGGGATGTGCTCATAAATCCCTAGTATTTTGATGTTATCATAGAGGATGGTAGAGTAAAGTGTATGAAAAAAAAAAAAAAAAAAAAAAAAATCGAAAAATAGAGTGATATAAAAAAAAAAAAAAAAAAAAAAAAAAAAATACGGGCTACCATCCTACATCTATCCTTTAAATTTATGTTTGATTATTTCCATTGCCTAGAGTTTTAGAGTGTCGAGTCTTGGCTTAGCAACGCCATTCTTCATATGCATTTAACATAGAGATTTTGACTTACCACCACTAAATAGCCTATCCCACCAAACCCTTGTTTCCTACCATAAGCCTAACGTTACAACCCTTTAAAGACCTCTTTGATAGTCTTTCCTAGGTGCTTACGCCAAAGCGATGGAGGTTTGATCTATTCTCAAGCCTATGGTAATCTATGTACTAGGACCGGTTAATGAGTGTTTATCTTCCATTTCCTATTTTGTTATGTTTCATATATACACCGAGAGATGTGAGTATCCAAACACCCCATGTGAGGTGCTAGTATGTAATTCCGTGCTTGTTATGACTTTTAGGGGCTTATATGTGTTGTGGACCGTTTTGAATTAATGCTTCATGACCCCAACTTATAAATTAATTGGCTAAAAGCACATTTGCTTGAGGACAAGCAAATAACAAGTGTAGGGATATTTGATAAGGTTTTAAAGGTACCATTTGAGGGTCGTTTAAGTCCTTATTTGATCACTTTTGTATCCGTTATTGCTTAATATCGTTCCTTTTCACTTTTTAGGTCTCGTGAAGGCAAAATCTGGAATGGCACTTATTTGGACGAAAAGGCGAATATATGAAGAAAATGGCCAAAGTCGAAATCGAGGCACTCACGATTCTTTGAAGTTAGAAGGCGGCGGCGTCGGTGCTATTGGTGGCGTCCCAAAATTCTGTGACGGGCGGAACCCAAAACTCGTATTTTCAAGAGCGGCGTCTAGTGGTGAAAGAGTAGGCCGTCGCTACTCGGGCGGCCTAGATGCAATCAGACGGCGTCGGAAAGGCGAAGAAGGGCGTCACGGACATAAGGTGGCGCGTCGCAAGGTTAACGTGGCCAAGGCGAAACCCTAATGGCGGCGACACGGCGGCGTCACTAAACATAAGGTGGCGCGTCGCAATTGTAATCTTATATATAGAATCCAATTTTTCGGTCTTTGGGTGGAGAGTCTTTGGGTAAAACCTAAAACCGAACATAAGGTGTCTTGTACGGTATTTTAGGGTTTTAAACCCTATCTTACACCAAGATAAGTCTTTACTTCATTAATTCAATTATGTCTTTGATTATTTGTGTGTATGCTTGCATGTTCTCCATGTCCGGCTAATTTATTTGTGTGTTTGCTTAGGAAGTATGAAACTTAATTATTGAATATTGATTGGTTGTTTCTTATCTTAGTTGATTAATGATCTAGTAATGCGATAGGTCATTCGTTGTGTACTAATGCTTGATTCATCTCTGTGAACCTTAGAGTATAATTACGAGTAATTGTAGGCTAAACCATCAAAGAGCGCCTTAGGTAGGAGTCTATAATCTCTAGTGGGTTTGTAGACAAGACCCTTTGGTAAGTTCAAAGAGTTTGGGAGAAAGCATACCACAACTTTAGACACACAACGCAACTAGGAATAAGATGTGACACTCAACCATCAATAGGAGATAATTAAGGAGTAATACAACAAGTAAACACATCTTTAAACTATCATCGAGCACACATTAATTAGACATAGACGTCCACAACCCTAGTTTAGATAATTAGATAATAGTAGAGTAATCGGTGAAATACCAACCCCCAAATCCAATACCGAGATTCGTACCTTTCCATTTTCATAAAATATAAAAGATAAAAATAATCTTCCTCAACCTTAACCTTAGCGTAGTAACTCCTACTAGCATTCCTATTCCCCTAGAGAGCGATATCAATACCGTGGCTTACCTAATTACTACACTACAGCGATTAGGTTCATTGCCTAGGGTGTTATAAAACTTGCTCGAAGAAAAGGAAGTTCCTTTGACCCCGAGCGGCGCGTGTGGCGTTATCACAATAGATTTTGTTGAACCCTCAACTCATCACGGATCTACATCTAAATGAAACATAACTGATTTAACATCAAGGATCTCAGTCTATCACTTTTGGTTATCTCATTCGTCCTATGACTCAAAACCAAAAGGATATCATCATTGATCAATTTCTGATTTTGTCCGAAAATAAAGAAATGAAATAAACAAGTATGTTATCTCAAATCTTTTGTTCGTGTAACTATAAAACAACAATGGACAACAATTACGTGTTTAATGATAACAAAACCTACCTGAGTCACATGGTTTAATCTCGTTGCCTCTTCATCGTCTCAAATGAACCATCCCTGTGGTTATGTCACATCGTTTCTCGAAGCCTTACCTGTGGCTGAGAATAGTCTAAACCAATTCATGACTTGATGAGTGAATATTATTTCGTATGGTAATGAGTTTTGTGTGGCTGCGTTTGAGAGATTAATGAGGGTAATGGGCGTATTATCATCTGTGATATGAGAAGGAGGGGGATGTTTGATGATTTATGTTTAGGGTTTCAAATGTTGAGTATCCGAGTTTGTGGTGAGAGAGATTAAGAGATAGGCGGACGAGATAATGGGAGGAATATTAGGGTATGGATGTGGTTAAGGGGCATTTATATCCACAAATTATTAGGTTATGGTTTCATGGATCAAACATAGAAGTCTTGGTTATGGACGTGTTATCACAATGGGCCAAGGTGAGGTAAGACAACATTGGGCCATGTTGTCACATGGATCATGTTATCACATTGTGTTTTATACAATTATTAGTATATTGTTTTGTGTAGTTAGGATCACGGATAACTTTTGTAATTTGTGTATTGATGAGATTGATCTGGACTTTGAGTAATTATATCTGGCATTTGCAACTGGTCGTATATGAGTTATTTGAGTGATTGGATGGGATAAATGTCTTCAATATGCCACGTGATTAATTGGATGAATCTTGGAACGGGTTATGTGGTAACTTTTGGATCTCGGTCTTAATCGCTTGAATCGGATATCCTCATACTCGTACTCTTCACGGAAAGTTATGTTGTGAAATGGGCTTTATGAATTCGGATATTCTACATGAGATGGTGCCATGTCTGTGCATTATACGAAAACTTGAATTTTATGAGTGATTGATATCGGATGTGCTAATCTTATGAGGACTAAATTGGTTCAGTCGTCTTGCGTGACAATGAGACTTGTTGGGTGATGAATCTTTAATTTATGTGATTTGTTGATGAAGTATGATTTGATGCAAGTTGATGATGAGATTTGATGTGTTCTCTGGATTAATACTTGGGTTTATACATTTTCACAATGGCTATTATGTTCTGCCTTAATTGATATTGGATAATGTTGACTACGGGGTTGTTTAGGCGGTATTTCTTATTTGATTGTAAAGTGAGGTTTTCCGGGCATGCTTACTTAGTTTGTCTTCTTTCTTTCTACCCTTGACGAAGATGACTTGTTTAGGCGTTTATAGAGGGTGATGAAGACTTGGCTATTTAGTTACGTTTGTGTTTCTTTCTCGCAACCCACAACGTAATTATCACTTCGTTTCTCACGATTGAGGATATGTCAAGAGGTTTTGTACATTGGGTACAGTTTCTTTTCACAAGGATTAGTACAAGGTTAAGTAACAAATATGGAATTCTACTTCATGATCAAGTTTGGTATATCGAGTTTACTTCACCAAGTGGTCACAAAGAATAGCCGTCGAATATGAGGAAGATGTGTTTACCAATGTGTTGATGTTGGAAATTGAACCGTTGATGAACCGCGCATATTCCCTAAAGCAGATATTCACGAAACCAATGTTGTCACAACACATTCAAGGCGACATTGTTTACGGTTTTGTCTTGATTTTGTAAATCCCATGAAAGAACCTATTTCTCGGTTTAAATCATAGACACAGTAAAATCCGTGACAATGGAAACATCACAGTAATTGTAAAGTGCATTTCCGGAACTATCATACGGTTTATTCTTGGTTTTGTAAAATCCCATGAAAAAACTATTTCTCGGTTTAAACTATAGAATTGTAAAATCCGTGATGATGGAACCATCTTGGAGAAAGGAAAGCGTATCTCGGGGTCTTCGATCTTTGGTGTTATGGGTTACATTTTGAAGAAGGGATAAAAGGGTGTACTTCATAAATTGGATGTGTGTTTGGATATTCATCATGACAGTTTGGTTATTACATGGTTTCACGGGGTAATGTGCTCTTAGCCATGGTGGGATGAAGCCATTATCAAAGTTCATTTAAATGTCAAAGAAGGCTAGATTTGAGCTTTTAATCGGAAGATGTGACAACGGGGTTAATTCACTATTATTTATTTGAGGTTGAAGTGAAATATCACGAGCAAGTGTACTTAGTATCACGAAGGTATCGGGGATGGATGGATGAAGATTCTTCATGATCCTTGTTCGAGCTTATTATCAAAAAGCGAAGACTTGGAAATCTAGTTATTCTTGGGAGTCTTTTTCTTTTACCACGAGGGAAATTGGGCTCTTTTGCCACAAAATAACTATCACTTTAAGGAGTTACGTTGTAGTGCTCGATGTCACATTTAATTGTGGATTTTCAAGAGGTGATGTCGTCTTATACTTGATGGTTGGTTGGTTGAAGAGTATAGAGTACTTAGAGATTCAAATGGGCATGATGTCTCGACACGCTCTTTGTTACATATGTGCAAGTTTAAGTCACGAGTTCGGGTTAGTTTACTTGAGTCAAATTCATCATATTGGGTTTTCTCCATCACCGTCACTACAAAAAGCCTCTTGAATGATAATGGGTTGATTACATGTTTTGCTAAGAGAGCTATAAAGAGAGAGACTATGGCGTTTGAACACTACGGTTCATGCCTCGTACTCTAAAGAAAAGAAAAGTGTGCGTGTCGGTCGCTTTATCTTACGAAGAGAAATCTTCTATTATGACCATTCTCATCAACATGCTTCATACTTTTCCATGCGCTTGGTCATTAAGTGAACAGACTCTTGTTGATTGTTTTCGATTCTACTTTCTCAACTATAATGACGATGGCAACATCACATGCTAATTTTGCGGGGAGAAGTGTGAATAGACTACATTTGGATAATGTTCACTTGTTTAATCAAGAATGGCATCTCCGTATGCAATTCTTGAGGGAGAAAAAGTGTGAATTTTTTCATTTTGATTGATATTTGAGAATATATATGGTCATACGGCTCTAAACTCATGTAAGAACCGAGCTTCTTCTTATCGAGTCATCTTCACATGGAGTTGTTCTTCTAAGAGCCGTTGGTTGACATCTTCACTCGGATTGATGAGTTTATCGACTAAGTGCTTCCGGTTAATGCTTCACGTATACATCAACATGATGATTCGAACAATCTCTGTTCTTGTTTGATGTGATTGGTAGTTTGGTGTTACCATCTTGTGTGTTCGTTGAGGCACGATTCTTGATTTTGTTGATGAACATCCTACATTCTTGTTTGATTGGGAGGATTTTAGCTAAGGGGATATGCAAGATGTAAGTTAATTGGGATGCTTTTGGTGAGATGCTTTTGGTGTGAGTTGAAGATTTTAACTATCTATTCCCCAACCGCACAATCTTGAAGAAGGTCGAGCCTACGATGCATTCTACATTTTACGCTACATGTTAGAAGACTAAAGGCGAGTTGCATTTAACGATCTAAAGACTTCTTCTTAATCGGGCATTTATCAAGCAGTTGTCGGTTTAGGGAGAGCACTAATTGGGAGAGAGTTATAAGTCGATTCAATCCCAATTAGACTTGCTCATATTCTTTAGCGATGACTCCTCGAGGCGTTGTTATTGACTATTTCACGTATTGGACATTTGACACAAGTTGATTACTTGAGTTAATCATTTATCACTTATTTGAGATTGAAGTTGACTTTCACAAAGGCGTGTTCTTATTTGATAACTTGCTCGGGCTTAAGAATTTGAGTTGAAGACTTGGTTTATCTAGTTACCGTGATCGAGGTGGATGGTTGAAGACACGGTTAACTATCACTATTAGGAGTTACTTTGTTTTACTCGATGTCACACGCATATGGCGGCGTGGATAATCGCAATAGGTGTTAATGTCTCATACTTTGCTTGAGTAGTGAGTACTTAGAGATTTCTTTGGAAGCATAAATTCTCGACACCGTTCTTCCATCATTAGGTGCAAGCTTAAGATACAAATGTGGGAAGTTGACTTGATTTCAAGTATGGTATATCGGGTTTTCTTCTTTAGTGGTCACTTCAAATTGTCTACATAAGGGTTGATAAAATAGTCGGAGAGTCTTGACATGTTGATTCTCACAAGAGTTCAAGTGTTCTTCTCATAAAGATTTCAAGTATTTGGGCTTATACTATGTTCTTGACTCGAAGTGTCAAAACCGGCAAGGGGTAAGGAGATAAGCACCTAAGCGAGTAAACTTGATGAACTTAATACTTCTAAGTAATTGAAGATACCGGGAAGACAAATGTTATTACATGAGAGAAACTCAAGGTTTGACTCATGATGAGTAAACTTGATGAACTTAATTCTTCTAAGTAATTGAAGATATCCCGGGAAAACAAATGTCATGACCGCAGAGAAACTCAAGGTTTTACTAATCAAGGCGTTTAGTGTTAGTATTTCATCTACGTGGGGGAAGTGATGTTAGAAAAAGTTTCTGAAGATAAAAGAGGTACACAAGTGCGACATATTCAGGGGAGATAAATGTGTAACATGAGGGAGGTGTTATAAGTTATTCTTTCGGTGGGAATGTGTGTACTTCGGATTCTTGAGCTTCATACACGATCATCGAGGAAGAAAAATGTGAACATGGGAAGGTGTTTTCATTCCCTCATGATGTGTATTCGGAGAGCTTTGGGTATTGGTGTACTTGGGTTCTTGAGCTTCATACATGATCATCGGGGAAGAAAAATGTGAACATGGAGAGGTGTTTTCATTCCCTCATGATGTGTATTGGGAGAGTTCTTGAGCATTATACAAAGAGGCGATTGCATCAATTCAACTACGTGGGAAGTGGTCTCTTGACACCTTTTGGAATGGATTGCTTGAGACTTGATGGTAATGAAATTTGAGAAGAAATTTAAAGAGTGGGATGAAGCGTTCTTTGTTTCTTCTTGATGATATAACCCGAATGGAGATCCTCGATTATCGTTCTTAAATTGAGCGGTGGGATTTATGGTAATGGTGTGCTTTTACATGCACTGGCTAAAACAAGCTTGAAATAGAGCTTGAATCCTTTCGGCTAAAGGATTTTCGGTTTGGGGAAGCGCCAAAGTCTCACTTCGAGATGGTTCTATTTCTTTCAATTCAATAGCCCTTGGAAGCTTTGGTGGTGGATGTTTAAGAGATGACGAATTCTATCTTCTCGACGTCTTGCTCGATATCCTTATCTCGGTACTCGTATCATCATCCTCTTTAACTATATCATCTATTCTATCTTTGTATATATTTATTAAAAAAACCAAATACAAAAATATAAAACCAACAAAATAAAATACAAAATATAAAACCAACAAAAGAAAATAGAAAAATATAAAATCTTCAAAAATCCATAAAAATCGAGAAAATTTGAAAAGACCAAAATATGTTTTCTCAAGACATGTCTTGGTATCGATAACATCTACGGTCTTAGAAATGTCATTCAATAATGGCACGGGACCATAGATGAAGTTCGAGTAGGAGGTGTAAATATTCTTTTCAAAACATGTCTAAAAAAAAAAAAAAAAAAAAAAAAAAAAAACTTAGTTATTTCAGATGTAACCTGGGCTCAAAATAGCTTCACAGTTACTTGATTGTAACAGCGCTTAAAACTATGGCTTGCTATTATTTCGAGATGGCAACCCGCTCTTTAAAGGAAGGAAAGTGTTGCGCTAAACAATTTTCAAATATTTCGTGCACTTATCCTAATTCAAAATAAGGAAAGTATGTCGAAGGATGCTGTTCCTACACAAATGTTTTCCATCTAAAATTCTTCAGAAAAATATTTGTTGTTTTCAAAAAGTGGTGGTAAATGAGTTGCTTTAAAAACAATCAGATTCAGTGTTTTTATAAAATTGAAAACTCAATCAATGACTTCAACGCTTTTAACCTTTTCAGTAAAATAAGTCATTGATTGAGGGGGAGAATATTTTCAAATTTACATCATCTAACAGGCTTTCTTAATTATCCTAATATGCTTAATTAAAAATGATGTTAACCTATGTTGAAGGACTAGGTGCCTAGGATATGATTGCTAGGATTAGATGATTAGAGTTTGATAAACACATTATTCCCATGCTTTACATGATCTTTTTGATATGTTGGATTGACTTTTATTAGTCGATTGCTGTTTGGGTGATGTCGACCACCATATATTTGTATGTATGTTCACTAACGTATGCAGATATCATGGATATAAGAATGTTCCCGATCCGGATCCCACAAAGGAAAGGGTAACTATTCTTGGGTTGACAAATGAAGAAACGGAGCTTAATTGGACTTCAATGGAGAGTTGGCATAAATGCAACGTAAGAGGTCTCACTGCATCAGCAGATGGTTTTCTTCTAAGTGATTGAAGAAGCGGAGCTTAATTTGACCTCTGTTGGCATTCAAAATGCAGCGTGAAGAAGTCTCCTTGCATCTGCGAGACGGTTTTCTTCAAGCCCTACAAAGAACAACGGAAGCTTCTCAACCACCTAACGTATCTTTGTGCGGGATACCATTTTAAACAATTTTGAATAATTTGATTAAATTGTTTTGAAAATGGAAAATATTGTTTTGAAAATTAAATGCACTTAATTTTGAAAATCACCGGACTTCATTTTATCAAAACTTAAGTCACTCAATTATCGACTTCGGTCATCGATTGAGGGGGAGAGTGATTTAATTTAAAATATTATCAAACAATATATCTTCTAAAGAGTCCGGTTTGTACGCTAAAATGTGGTGATCTAAAGATTTAATGTTTTGTCATGGTATGGTTTTCTTTAAAACTCAAAGATCTGTCAAAATGAAATTTTTTCTGTTCTTGTTTTATTGTGAAATTATTTTATTTTACTTAAAAGGTCTCTTAAAACTATCATACGACACTAACAATCTTTAATGTTGAAAACTGCTCCTTATCATCATTTTCAAAAATTAAATCTTGCCACGTCTTTCCCCAAAATATTCTAAATGATTTAAGTCGATTGGGATCACAAATCTCAAATGGTTTGATATTTCGATCGGGTAGAGATCATGATTTAAATCTCAAATCTGTTTCAAATGGAATTGGTTTAGTCCTTCAAAGGCACTCCTGCCTCCATGTGCCAAGCGATTTCAAATACACAATGCACATGTTGAGGAGGAGGATTTATCCAAAGACGGATGAGTATTTAAACAAGGCCACATTTTCTCCATGTTTTCTAAACGAATTAAATCACTTGGGATCCAAAATCTCATAGGGTTTGATATTTTCGATCGGGGAGAATTTGTGATTTAATAATGAAATTTGATAAAGGTGATCGTTTTGATTCAATTGTGCGGTTTTCTCTCGTATGTGCTAAGCGCTTTCGAATCTCGAAGCATATATTGAGGGAGCATTTTAAAGAAAATAAACTATCGAGTACAAAAGCTTTTATGTTTTAACATAATGTACCTTGATTGAGTTTTCAAATGGTTTCTTAAATGGCTTTTGTAATCGTGGATGTGCTTCAAAGAACTCTTGCCTCTATGTGATAAAAATGATTTCAAATATCCTATGCACATATTGAGGGAGAATTTACAAAAGAAAATCAAATGGCTTTTCCATGGAAATTGTGATCAAGAAATTATTTCAGTGCCAAACCGTCAAGTTATCTCACACAAGCTAGCCACTTGTGAATGGCTAACCGTGAAGAAACTTAAAGCAGTTTAGACACCAATGCAATGAAGATCGAGAGAATGAAAAAATATAGTGTTTCCCTTAGTGTCGTTAAGTCCCAACGAAATGTTATCGAGAATAATCAAGCGATATAGTGATCGAGAGGATTTGAACGGAAAAAGATATATGATTGTGAATAATTATACCTAAAGAGAAAGTTTATAAATTACAGGGGCTTAAATGCAAATTAAAGAAAATTAAAAAGATAAAATATATTAAATAAACGCTATCACTATTTGCAAAATGATGTTTTTGATTTTTTCTTTTATAAAACTTAACTTAAAAAACTACGTGACGTACAAAAGAAAATGTAAAACTGAAACAATATAAATCCTAAAAACATAAAAATGACATTTTTTACAAACCTAATGATAAAAGAAAATTTTAGAAAAGAAAATTATTTTAAAACTATTTATCTAATTATTAATTAAAAACTATTTTTACTTATTTAATAATAGCCTAAAATACAAGAAAATATGAAATAAAGCTAGAAAAATGGAATTATGACTTAGAAAAATCAAAAATAACTAAAGAGAATTTTCAAAACTAATCTTATATTTTTCTGATTATTTTTGTATTTTCTATGAATTAAAAACTATTTAAAACTACTTAAATTGCTTAAAAATACAAATTTAACTAAGAAAAATCTGGAAAAATATTTTTTTGACTTTTTATATTTATCTTAACCTAGGAAAAATGAAAACTTATTTTTTTGAATCTTTTCTGATTTAATTGTATTAAAAGCTAATTAAAAAGGCTTAAAAACTGATTTAAATGAAGAAAAATAGCAAACTGCAATCACAAGTGCTTATAAATAAGCACTTAGAATAAGCCAAAGGCACCTAATGACCACCAAACTTATACAGAAGCTACAATATGCTCAAAATACCCAAATGCAACAAGTTACAACTATCCTTAACCTCTATTGAGCTGATTGAACAGATTTGATGAATTGAGCTTAAGTGCAAAAAAAGGTTTCCAGCTACTACTTTTAAGCCAGAGAATAAGCTACTCAATAAGCTGAGCCTTAAAAACAGAAGTTGGAACTTAAAGAAGACCTGGCCAAGATCTTGTAAACCAAAACCGACTTGGACAAGCTCTTATGAGCTTATTACAAGCCTCACAAAATCGCAGCACACTCGTTATTCATTCAGTTTGTGCATGAGGAAATAAGACCCAAATGACAAGTCGTTTGGAGCTTATAAAAATTTACAAAATCTACAAAATGGTAATAAGAAAATAGACCAACTGAAGTTTTTAAAACCACAATTTCATTTAATTTGGCCCGAAATGAGTTCATGAAAATTTACCCAGTTGGGTGAAAACTTGTATTTCAACTTTTGACTTTTGAGCGGTTTGTTATGTTGACTTATTTGAAATTTGAGCTCAATTTATGGACCGATTATGATGTTATAAGACAAAATAAAGCTAATGAAAGCTATACCTATGATTTCTAAACACAAAACTAGTTTTACTTTGACAAAATCCCAATAGTTAAGCTTATTAAGACAGATTAAGGAGAATTTTGACTTTGAATGTTCTAATGCACAAATAACTGACTCAAATGAGTCTAACTACTTATATTAAGACTGATAGTGCAATTGTCAAGCACAAACAAAGACTCAATCTCAGATTTACACACTGATCCAAACACCACTATTTCTACTGATTTGCAATTAAAACTAAACCAACTGCTAAACTAGCTTGTGCAGACACTAACACTGAGTCTAGCTAACCTAATTACCACTAAATAAACAAGTTTGAACTATTTATGACTACAAATACAAATTATGCAGTGGCTTAAAAAATATGAACTTACAATTGGTCTTAGCCACTATGGCTTGCCAAAGAACACAGGAACCACTAGCCTAATCTAAACCATAACCTAGCTCATTATCAACCCAAATCCATCTCTGCATCAACCCATATCCAATTCCATCTCCATTTTGGCCCAGTTTGACTTTCGTTGACCAGATATCAAAGTTGTTTGCAATTGATTTATAAGCTTACAAAAGCTATAAAAGCTTATATAAGCTTATTTGTACTTAGAAATAAGCTACTAAAAGCTTGAATGTAGGAGTTTGAAACGAAATTTTAAGCAAGAAACATGAAACTTGAAATCAAACTAAAACTTTGAATTGAACTTTGAAAGTGCATTACAATGATAAAGTGACTTGAGTTTAATACATAGAACCAAAAGACTACAGCTTCTACACTTAACTAAAACTTTAATACTAAAAACGACATATGTGAAATTTAAAAACTAAAGACTACTCTTTCTCTTGCTTCTTCTTCTTCCTTTTATACACCAAAAGTGCTTCTCTCACCTCTCTGATCAAATCCCACTTGCAATTGGGGCCATTGGATTAGTTTGAGTGGATTTTTGGCCGTTTGATGAAAATTGGCGCCAAAATGGTTTTTATCAGTGGGCTGATAACTTGTGACAGTGGAAGAGGCATTAAATGTTTCTTGGCTTGGGGTGTTTGGAGTGATAAGGGTGGGTGTGATGATGATGGAGTTGGTTGGAAGATGCAGGTGATGATGAGGGGGGAAGGGAAACCCGTGAGGGCGGGCTTTGACCATATTTGACTGAGGATTATATTAATAGAGAAAGGGTCAAATGGAAGGGGTTAAAAAGAAAGGGGTCATGGTTAATGGCAGGGGTCACAAGTCCATGGAGGGGTTCATTTGGTTTGTTTAGTATACAAGGGCTTGTTTTGCAATTCTCCAATCTTGAAGGACCATTTCTGCCAATATTCCAAAGTTGTCACAAGGATCACTTTTGACAGGTTTTAATAGTACAAGGACCATTTTGACACTTTCAATATTTCCAAGGACTATTTTGCCAATTTTCAAAGTTTAGGGACCTAAGTTGTAATTTTGTAATTTTAAATCTCAAGGACCAATTTTGACAACTCATGAATCCTAGGGACTTGAAATGATATTTTCTTTATTTAGATTTACGAGGGACTGTTTTGACAACTTTTTAAACATGGGGACTAAAGCGCCAATTATGCAAACTTGATACTTTTTCACCGATTTTGATATTTTGCATTTAAAACACATAAAACACTTATTTGTGATATTTTTATCATTTTGATGCATTTACGAGTGTTTAAGATGTTTTTGCGTTTAATTGGTACAAAATGATGAGTATTTAGACACTCATCAATCCCCACACTAAGATATTGCTAGTCCCTAGCAATGTTTTGAGAAAAATTAATGGATTTCATCTCTTTACCAAAAGCCATTACTTGGAGTAGCCAAATGTTTTAGTTCAAGTAAGAACTATGGTACACCGATAACCATGTGATTTTGAGCAAACCACCGACTTCAACGGATTTGATTTGTCTTTACGAAGCCGTTTGCTTCGGACTAGCCAACTCTTAGATAAATTATCAATATTATCTTTGGTGAGTCGATTACCAATTATGGTTTTTCCATCGCCTTTACCACAAGCCATAAACTTGCGGGCTAGCCAACTCTTCACTAATTAAAGATATGGTGAAATGAACACCATACAATTTTGGGCAAATTGCAAGTCGTAAACGGATTTGATATATCTTTACCAAGAGCCATTTGCTCTGGATTAGCCAATCCTTTTGTTTTTTAGACATGGCGGATGATAACCAGTAAGTTGAGTAAGTGTAAAACACTTGCTCCAAAAAAATTTTGGCCAAAATGGGGAATTAGGCGGTATAATTACATGATAAAATTCGTGAGAATTCCCCATACTAGAAATGAATATTACCCTCAATATTCAAAGTACCGGCGGTTATGCGAAACTTAGAACGTAAAAGGAAATACTACGGCCATTATTTTGTAAGATTTTTTTTTTTTTTTTTTTTTTTTTTTGATACTTTTATATACAACAATGGGCAACTCCCCACACTAGGGTGGTAGAAAGTAGAAAGAAGTCGAAATATGGGTGAAAACCCATATGGCATGCTCTTTTTTTGATTCCCGAGTCGCTAGCTTGACTCGATCCCCGCATTCATTGGTTCATGGGGAAAGTTTGTAGATCCGGGACAATCACAGGAGGAATGTCCTCTCCAAAATAATGCTTCAACCGATGACCATTCACTTTAAAATTTGGACCATCGGGTTGAGATAACTCAATGGTTCCATATGGAAATACTTTAGTGATGGTGAATGGTCCAGACCAGCGGGATTTTAGTTTTCCCGAGAAAATCTTCAATCTTGAGTTGAAAAGGACTCGATCACCGACGTTGAAAACGCGGTTCTTGATTTTTGAGTCATGAATCTTCTTTGTCTTTTCTTTGTAGATTAAAGAGTTCTCGTATGCTTGATCACGGAGTTCATTTAATTCATTCATTTGAACTTTACGGTGATCACCAGCTGTCTGAATATCAAAGTTGGCATGCTTCAAGGCCCAGTATGCCTTGTGCTCAAGCTCAACCGGCAGATGACATGCCTTCCCATATACAAGCTTGTATGGAGTGCACCCATGGGTGTTTTATAAGTTGTCACGGAAGGCCCAGAGTGCGTCATCTAGCTTATCCGACCAAGAGGCACGGTTTTTGCCAACCGTCCTTTCAAGAATTCTTTTAATCCCGGTTGGAAACTTCCACTTGCCCACTTGTTTGGGGTGGTACGCAGAGAGAGACGGTGAGTTACACCATACTTTTGCATGACTCTATCAAACCGGTCATTGCAAAATGCGTACTACGATCACCGATTATAGCTCGTGGAGTTCCAAACCTAGCAAAAGAGATTTCAAGAATTTCACAACAACTCGGGCATCGTTGGTAGGCAAAGCCTTAGCTTCAACCCATTTTGACAAATAGTCAACGGCCACGAGTATGTACTTATTACCGCGAGGCGAAGGAAATGGCCCCATAAAGTCAATGCCCGGATGTCAAAAATCTCACACACTTGAATGGCGTTTTGCGGCATTTCATTTCTTTGTGAGATATTCCGTGACGTTGACAAGCGCCACAAGTTTTGACAAATTCATGGGCATCCTTGTAAATCGTGGGCCAATAGAATCCGGAATCAAACACCTTCTTGGCGGTGTAGTTGGGCTATGATGTCCCCAAGAGGTCCGAATGGCAAGCCTTGAGAATGTCAATAGCTTCGACCATACACACATCGCTGATGACTTGATCCGCGCAAATTTTGAATAAGTAGGGTCGTCCCGAGTAATGTTTACATCTTTAAAGAATTTGTTTTTCTGTTGGGACGACATCCCTTTCACCACAAAGTTACCCGCATGGTAATTTGCAAAGTCAAGAAACCATGGGGTAGAAGAGTCTCCACGAAAAGAAACCACATTGAGTGTTTCGAGAGGAAATGTTTCGTTTATTTCCTTTTCTCAAACACATCTTGGTGAGGGTTTTCTAGGCGGACGAGATGATCGCAGACTGTGTTCTCGGCTCCTTTTTATCACGTATAATGATATCAAATTCTTGCAGAGGAGAACCCAACGGAGCAATCTCGGCTTTGCATCTTGTTTTGCAAAGAGATATTTGAGAGCCGAGTGATCCGTATACACCACGCATTTGGTCAAGATAAGGTATGGCGAAATTTCTCAAACGCATACACCACGCCTAATAATTCTTTTTCGTAGTGGTGTAATGGGTTTGAGCTTCATCATAGTTTTACTCGCGTAGTGGATAGGCTGAAAATGCTTGGTTTTCGTTGCCCCAAGACCGCACCGATAGCAAAATCACTTGCATCGCACATGAGTTCAAAGGGTAGATCCCATCGGGCAACTAGAATGGGTGCTTCCGTAGCTTTTTCTTTAATGTTTCAAAAGCTTGATGCACTCGGTGAGAAGATAAAAGGAGCATCTTTTCAAGAAGATGGGTCATAGGCGAGCGATTTTAGAAAAATCTTGTATGAATCTCGATAAAACCCGGCATGACCTAGAAAACTCCTAATACCTTTGACGGTAGTAGGATGAGGCAATTTAGCAATAACATCAACTTTTGCTCTATCTACCTCAATCCGTTTTGGAAATCTTATGGCCAAGGACTATGCCTTTTTGACCATAAAGTGGCTCTTCTCCCAATTTAGACATAGATTGGTGTCTTCACACCTTTGAAGCATTTTTCTAAATGGGAGACATGTTCAAACGAGTCCCCAATGACCGAGAAGTCATCCATAAACACCTCCATTGTTTCCCGATCATGTGGTGGAAAATTGCCATCATACATCGTTGGAGCGTGCGGGAGCGTTACATAAGCCAAAAGGCATACGTCTCGTAGGCAAAAGTTCCGTATGGGCGGTGAATGTGGTCTTTACTTGATCCAACGGATGAATGGGGATCTGAAAGTATCCCGAGAAACCATCAAGGAAACAATAGTACTGCGTTCCTCGCTAATCTCTCAAGCATCCGGTCCATGAAGGGTAGAGGAAAATGGTCTTTCTGGGTGGCTTCGTTTAACTTGCGATAGTCAATACACACACGCCATCCGTAACCAATCGAGTTGGAATTAACTCATTTTCTTCATTTGTGACAATGATTATGCCACCCTTTTTGGAATGCAATGAATGGGGCTGACCCAAGGACTATCGGAGATCGGGTAAATTAAACCGGCATCAAGAAGTTTGAGAACTTCTTGTTTGATAACCTCATGAATCTTAGGATTCACCCTTCTCGATGTTGGATTCTTTGGTTTGAAGTCATCCTCCATTAAGATTTTGTGAGTACAAAACTCGGGGTTGATACCCTTAATGTCGGAGAGTTTCCAAGCAATTGCTTGCTTGTGTGACTTCAAGACCTTTATGAGCGATCTTCTCCTCCTCGGTTAAGTCTTTAGCAATTATGACGGGTAATTTATCATCACCTCCAAGAATGCATACTCGAGATGAGGAGGTAGGTCCTTAAGTTCAACCTCGGAAATTCTTGATAGAAGTTTGTCTTGATTTGATTTCCTCAATTGTGATTTCTTTCGGAGGGAGTGAAGGTAATGGATCTTCATTTAACAATTGCTCGAGATAAAGGATATCTCCCTCCGAATCATAAACACCATCAATTCCAGGCGGAATTGATTCATCACTAGCAAGAAATTCATCGATCTCTTCAAGAAAGAAGTCACCTCCCTCAAACGGAGTGAGAGAGGGGGAAGAGTCGGCAATGATTGGTTGAGAAGATGTGGTGGAATCCCCACTCACAGAATTATGAAGATAACCAAGAAACTCTTGAGAGTACTCCTCTAAAGCAATATCAATTACATCGACTCGATTAATTGATTCAGTATCATAATTTGAGGAGTACCTCGAAGTTTGATCAAGGTTAAAGTAGCGACTTCATTACCCACACGTAACGTGATTTCTTGCTCAAATACATCAATGAGAGCACGGCCCGTTCTCGGGAATCCTCGTCCAACAATGAGGGAACCCGAGGATCGCATCGAAATCAACAACCACAAAGTCACCGGAAAATGGAACTTTCCTACTTTCACGAATACATCCTCGGCGATGCCAAGGGACGCGATATAGAACGATCGCAAGCTCAAGAGTCATGCGGTAGGAATAAGTTCGGAAGAAAGTTTCTTCCATAATGAATAAGGCATCGATTGATGCTTGCACCAAGATCGGCAAGGGCAAAGCATTCAATCATTCTGGAAAACACAAGGAAGAAGAAATTTTCCAGATCTCCTAGCTTCTCGGAAGCTTCTTTATGAATCTGAGCGGTTCTCATTCAAAGGAGTTTTGGCCATTTCAAACAACTTTTCCTTATTGCTCAACATGTGTTTGAGAGTTGATGCAAACTTGGGCATCGACATGATGGCATCCGTAAAGCTTATGTCAAAATGAAGTTCTTGGAAAATTTGAAAAAATTTCCATTTGATGGTAGCTTTTTTCATGGAGTTTTGCTCATTTAAGCGTGAGGGTAAGGAATAGAAGTTTTGGATATGGGGTTGCCAACTGGAGGTTCAAAACAACTCGTGTTTGGTTTTGGGTTTCGGACAACCCGAGGATGGACATTGTTGGTACCTCCGTTATTAGTAGGAAGTTCCTTGTCCTTTGTCGCCTCGGGTTCACTTTCCACTACCTTCGGGAGAGAAGAAGAAGAGGTAGTAGGAATAGCGGGTCCATCATCTGGCACCACTTCGGTTGTGATCGCCTTTGCATCGCCCCTCGGATTAGCGATCGTGTTGCTAGGTAAAGTACATGAGCCCGAGGGTCGATCATTTAAAGACTTCTTAATGTCGAAACGGCTAACCAACAACCGATTCATTTCCTCTTGGGATTTCATGAATTGTTTTAACAACTCATCGATGATGGTCCAGTTGGAACAATGGCTTGAGTTTGTGTAGGAAAATTTTGGCCTCTATTGTTTGGATTAGGGCCTTGATTTTGAAAATTTCCTTGATTATTGCCATGAAAATACCACAGGTTGAAATTTCCACGACTGGTTTCTATTAAAATTTCCGGTTTTGGAAATTTTGATTTTGATTTTGAAAACCGTTGTTTGGACTAAAATTACCTTGGTTTTGAAAACCTTGGTTTGGTCTATTCGATTTTGATTACGGTTTTGGTTGAAACCGGAGGTCCAGGTAGTGGTTAGGACGGTGGTTCGGGTCCATAGAAGCACGGTATTGGTTGCCTCTGGATTAGAAATCCCGCCCACATTAGCTTCAAAGGGGTTACCATCGGTGGCCATCTGATTGTAGTAGGCATGGGGCCACCGCAAGTAACACGACTTCCACTTTCTTAACTTCAGCAGAGGTGAAGTTTGTGGAAAAGAGACTTTCTTTTGGTTGGAGAGAACCAAAGCTTGAATTGCTTCAGTGAGTTTGTCAATCTTAGCATCGGTGCTAGATTGACTCACGAGCGATGAAGTAGAAGGACCAACACCGACTTGGGAAACAAACGGTTTGCTTCGTGCGGTGCGGACTTTAGACTTGTTTTCAATGATCGCTAAAGCTTCTTTGACGCTTTTGCTCAAGAAATTTCCTCCAATGGAGGAATTGAGAGAATCTTGATCAAATTTACTCACTCCATTATAGAAAGTATCGAGTTGCATCAACTCGGAGAAACCGTGGTGAGGACATTTGCGGAGCAACTCCTTAAAACGATCCCACGATTCATCAAGGATTCATCAAACTTTGTGTAAACTTGATGATTTCATTTTAAGACTCGTGGTTTTGGAAGGTGGATAAAACTCATTCACAAATTTCTTCACGGGTCTTCCCATGTTTCAATTGATTGAGGGGTTGTTTTCAAGCCATATCCGGCTTGTCCTCGAGAGAAATGGGAATGGAAGAAGCTTAACAACATCTGTAGGGACATTCTTGTATTTGATGGTAGATGCAATCTTGTTAAACCATCGAATATGAGCATGAGGATCATCCGCTCAAAACCATAGAATTGACTTGAGGTTACAAGAACAAGAACCCGGTTTTGAGTTCAAAATTTTCACCACAATGGTGGGATAACAATAACATCTCCATACCCGTCGATGGGTGCACGGAGAAGCTCACACATAGGGCGTTCTTCCGCCATGATAACGGAAGTAGTGTGGCGATCCGGATCTCGATCCGATGATGGAGCGAAAGTCTCTGGACACGCCTTCTTGGAATCTTGACAAGCTCACGAAATGGGCTCACGGATCTAGAAGAGCGAAAAGATACACTAGAGTTAACTCTAAGAGATCTCGAGTTAAGGAAAGGAATGGGAATTATGAAAGTGAATTATGAAAATGGGGTAAGAAGAATCTTTTGGGTTTTTCGGTTCGAAAAGTAGATATAACAACAAATCCAATTAAAACAAAATCGAGGCAAAACAACGGTGAACTTAAACCAATAATCACAAGATGAATGGCTTTTTGAAAAAGGTACACCAATCACAAGGACACAAAGGCAAGTTTTAATCTTTGGTTCGGGAACTTATTATGGTCGTACCCCAGTTAGGTAGTATCTTGCCTTGGTTTGCGTGGTAATCTTTTATGTTGTTATTATTAAACAAAGAAAACGACAAATCTTTTTGTATTTTTATCTTTGATATATATATAGAAACAAAAGAAAAATATTTTTGTGTTTTATACGTTTTGGATGTTTTGGGTTTTGGATTTTTATAAGAAAATATATATAGATATAGATAGATGGTATGAACAAAGAGTGAATATTCAAATCAATAATCGCTAAGCGGAAGATAATTAGCACGGCTCCGGCGTGCGCGTAAATTTGATTGGTGCCAAACCGTCAAGTTATCTCACACAAGCTAGCCACTTGTGAATGGCTAACCGTAAGAAACTTAAAACAGTTCGAGACACCAATGCAATGAAGATCGAGAGAGTATAGTGTTTCCCAGTCGTTAAGTCCCAACGAAATGTGCGAGAATAATCAAACGTATAGTGATCGAGAGGATTTGAATGGAAAAAGATATATGATTGTGAATAATTATACCTAAAGAGAAAGTTTATAAATTACAGGGGCTTAAATGCAAATTAAAGAAAATTAAAAAGATAAAATATATTAAATAAACGCTATCACTATTTGCAAAATGATGTTTTTGATTTTTTCTTTTATAAAACTTAACTTAAAAAACTACGTGACGTACAAAAGAAAATGTAAAACTGAAACAATATAAATCCTAAAAACATAAAAATGACATTTTTTACAAACCTAATGATAAAAGAAAATTTTTAGAAAAAGAAAATTATTTTTAAAACTATTTATCTAATTATTAATTAAAAACTATTTTTACTTATTTAATAATAGCCTAAAATACAAGAAAATATGAAATAAAGCTAGAAAAATGGAATTATGACTTAGAAAAATCAAAAATAACTAAAGAGAATTTTCAAAACTAATCTTATATTTTTCTGATTATTTTGTATTTTCTATGAATTAAAAACTATTTAAAACTACTTAAATTGCTTAAAATACAAATTTAACTAAGAAAAATCTGGAAAATATTTTTTGACTTTTATATTTATCTTAACCTAGGAAAATGAAAACTTATTTTTTGAATCTTTTACGATTTAATTGTATTAAAAGCTAATTAAAAAGGCTTAAAAGCGATTTAAATGAAGAAAAATAGCAAACGACCTAGAAAAATCGAAAATTAGGAAAAGTCTAAAATAATATTATGAATCTGAAAAAAATATAAAAACAGGGGCTTGTGTGCAAGAAAATGAAACTGCAATCACAAGTGCTTATAAATAAGCACTTAGAATAAGCCAAAGGCACCTAATGACCACCAAACTTATACAGAAGCTACAATATGCTCAAAATACCCAAATGCAACAAGTTACAACTATCCTTAACCTCTATTGAGTGATTGAGCAGTTTGATGAATTGAGCTTAAGTGCAAAAACAGGTTTCCAGCTACTACTTTTAAGCCAGAGAATAAGCTACTCAATAAGCTGAGCCTTAAAAACAGAAGTTGGAACTTAAAGAAGACCTGGCCAAGATCTTGTAAACCAAAAACCAGACTTGGACAAGCTCTTATGAGCTTATTACAAGCCCTGCAAAAAACTGTGCACACTCAGTATTCACTGAGTTTGTGCACAAGGGAAATAAGACCCAAATGACAAGCTGTTTTGGAGCTTATAAAAAATTTACAAAAATCTACAAAAATGGTAATAAGAAAATAGACCAACTGAAGTTTTTAAAACCACAATTTCATTTAATTTGGCCCAGAAATGAGTTCATGAAAATTTACCCCAGTTGGGTGAAAAACTGGTATTTCAACTTTTTGACTTTTGAGCAGTTTTGTTATGTTGACTTATTTGAAATTTGAGCTCAATTTATGGACTGATTATGATGTTATAAGACAAAATAAAGCTAATGAAAGCTATACCTATGATTTCTAAACACAAAACTAGTTTTTACTTTGACAAAATCCCAACAGTTAAGCTTATTAAGACAGATTAAGGAGAATTTTGACTTTGAATGTTCTAATGCACAAATAACTGACTCAAATGAGTCTAACTACTTATATTAAGACTGATAATGCAATTGTCAAGCACAAACAAAGACTCAATCTCAGATTTACACACTGATCCAAACACCACTATTTCTACTGATTTGCAATTAAAACTAAACCAACTGCTAAACTAGCTTGTGCAGACACTAACACTGAGTCTAGGTAACCTAATTACCACTAAATAAACAAGTTTGAACTATTTATGACTACAAATACAAATTATGCAGTGGCTTAAAAAAAATGAACTTACAATTGGTCTTAGCCACTATGGCTTGCCAAAGAACACAGAACCACTAGCCTAATCTAAACCATAACCTAGCTCATTATCAACCCAAATCCAGCTCTGCATCAACCCATATCCAATTCCATCTCCATTTTGGCCCAGTTTGACTTTCGTTGACCAGATATCAAAGTTGTTTGCAATTGATTTATAAGCTTACAAAAAGCTATAAGAAGCTTATATAAGCTTATTTGTACTTAGAAATAAGCTACTAAAAGCTTGAATGTAGGAGTTTGAAACTGAAATTTTAAACAGTAAACATGAAACTTGAAATCAAACTAAAACTTTGAATTGAACTTTGAAAGTGCATTACAATGATAAAGTGACTTGAGTTTAATACATAGAACCAAAAGACTACAGCTTCTACACTTAACTAAAACTTTAATACTAAAACGACATATGTGAAATTTAAAACTAAAGACTACTCTTTCTCTTGCTTCTTCTTCTTCCTTTTATACACCAAAAGTGCTTCTCTCACCTCTCGATCAAATCCCACTTGCAATTGGGGCCATTGGATTACTTTGAGTGGATTTTGGCCGTTTGATGAAAATTGGCGCCAAAATGGTTTTTATCGATTGGTGATAACTGTGACGATGGAAGAGGCATTAAATGTTTCTTGGCTTGGGGTGTTTGGAGTGATAAGGGTGGGTGTGATGATGATGGAGTTGGTTGGAAGATGCAGTGATGATGAGGGGAAGGGGAAACCCGTGAGGCGGGCTTTGACCATATTTGACCGAGGATTATATTAATAGAAAGGGTCAAATGGAAGGGTTAAAAGAAAGGGTCATGGTTAATGGCAAAGGTCACAAGTCCATGGAGGGTTCATTTGGTTTGTTTAGTATACAAGGGCTTGTTTTGCAATTCTCCAATCTTGAAGGACCATTTCGCCATATTCCAAAGTTGCTTCAAGGATCACTTTTGACAAGTTTTAATAGTACAAGGACCATTTTGACACTTTCAATATTTCCAAGGACTATTTTGACAATTTTCAAAGTTTAGGGACCTAAGTTGTAATTTTGTAATTTTAAATCTCAAGGACCAATTTTAACAACTCATGAATCCTAGGGACTTGAAATGATATTTTATTTATTTAGATTTACGGGGACCTTGTTTTTGACAACTTTTAAACTTGGGGACCGAAACGCCAATTATGCAAACTTGATACTTTTTCACCAAATTTTGATATTTTTGCATTTAAAACACATAAAACACTTATTTGTGATATTTTCATCATTTTGATGCATTTCGAGTGTTTTCGGATGTTTTGCGCTTCAATTGACTAAAAAATGATGAGTATTTAGACACTCATCACTAAGGTAACACTGGTATTGAAGACAAGATGTCATGGACCCGTGGACGACCGCACTAAACTTCCCAAGCTACTCAAGTTCCTCTTAAATGGCTTGTTTCATTCTCACGGGAACCGACATTATCTATCGACTTTCTTAGAGATTGTTGATATTGAAGAAGGAGACCTCTCCCAGTCTCCCACAGAACCATATATGCACGATTGAGTCTAGAGCCAAGAGATCATCCACAATATCTCATTAGGACACAATATTCTCAAGGCTTCTTTGTTTCACACAATGTGCAAAGTAAGTATATATTTAGAGTCCTACGATTATCCTTGTGGTATTGCCGTAACATCAAGAGTGATATGTTAAATATTCACGATGAAGATGGAAATCCTTCTAGAGCCAACATCAAACAAGCTCTTGGTGGGTGACATGTGAGATCTTTCAAAGATCAAACTTGTGACAACCGGATAGAACGATGGGGCGATTCACTCGTGAATCAACCTTGGTCCATGAATGGAATTGACGAATACTTTTGGAAAGACCGTTCGATGTGCAAACCTTCTTTTCTCTAGCACGTCGAATGTGTACTTATGTTTTCAAATTCAAAAAGTATCTCTGATTGAAAAATACTTTTAGAAAAACCGTTCGATGTGCGAATCTCTTCTTTTCGCTAGCACGTCGAATGTGTACTCATTCTCTAATACAAAAAGTATTTTGTTTGAAAATTGATCTTTCTCATAAAACCTTCGTCGTATTGCAAAACTCTTTCTTCAAGCAATACGCGATTGTTTTTCAAATCATTTTCATCAATCGGTGAATCTCAATTCCGTTCACTCACTCCGTGTTGTCTTCTTTGAGACGCTTCGGTTTGAGAACAAATTAGAACAATCTGCGAAACCCCGCAAGGAGATTCTTAGAATCCTACCGATCACAAAGCGTATACTCGATCAACGGGGAACCGTGGGCGTGTACCTCAATTCAACGAAGTGATCAAAGACACTTCGTGTGTTTATTGCTAGCTTGTTGTCACGGTACATTTGGATGGTTGCGGTGATCGAAATTGAGGAGTCAATCCAAAGCCGCATGCTCACGCCTTCCACACTTATTTGAAGAAATCATGACTGGTGCTTATCTACATAACTGGCTCGATATTTCATACTATGCTACGTCACGCCGCAAATATCATGAACCAATGAAGGCTTCCGCTACTCGATGGAAAGATGTCATGATTCAAAAGTGTGAGCATGTCGGTCCGAAAGTCACAACTTCACATGATGGCAACACAATAAAGGGTGATCCAAAGATTTCTTGTGGTCGATGATCTCAATGAAAGCTCGAAGATCATCAAGATGTGGATCGGTTCAAAGACCTCCACCAAAGTACAAAATAATCGGACTTTGAAGTTGCACCACAAAGCACAAAGATTGCGGAATTGAAGAATTGAAGTCACGAGCTCAAGAACAAAGTCAAGAATAGAATGCTAGGATTCAAATGTAAAACATGGGGTGACCTCCCTTGGGGAGATTGTTAGGAATTAGAAAATTCCATAGTAAAGAGTCGGTCACCCCAAATATTATCTAGCATAAGTTAGCTCGTGAGACGTGTCGTTATTTACGTTATGTAGTAGTTAATTAGTCGCTTGTAGCGTAGTTTAGTTTAGAGCAACACCGTAGAGGAAGGACGGTCTTTACCATCGATACACGATCCACAGCCGATAGGAGGTCATTGAGTCTCAGACTATAAATACCCTTCCATCCATGGAAGGGGTGGTGCTTTCAATCTAATATTCCATAATTTGTAAACCAAGTCTCTAGCTTGAACACCCAACTCTCTAACTTTCTCTCTCTAATGGCAAACATGTATTTTGATCATCCAAGACCACCCGAATCATCAACACAATAAATATAACGATCCTACAGATGTGTAGAGTGAGTTGATTATTTTGAGGTTTATGCGACTTTTCTTGTAATTATAAAATGAATTGGTTGCCAAATTACAACTGCTAGTTAATTTTACTATCGCTAATTACTCGCTAATTATACCGACTCACGCTAGTAAACTGAATAGGTTGTATACTTACAATCTGCTAGTATCATACGCACAACCGCTAGTTATTATAACAAGCGCTAGTGATAGAAGTTGCCCTACGTTCAACGTTAGTTGTCAAATTGATATTTGGAAACAAGCGCTAGTTGGCGAGATGAAATAAAAATGGATAATGGCAACAGAGGAAATACTAAATACGTTGACATACAACGTTTCATCTGCACGACAACCTACAACATATTACGATTACTACATAAACCCTTGATAAATGACACACCAAACTTTGTGTACACAAATTTAATTGACGCAGGGTATTCAAACCATACATAAAACTACAACCACTAGAACAATTTTACAACGGCTGTGACGGAAGATCGGGGGAGTTTCAACAGCTTCCTAGCGACGTGGAACAAGAAAGTATAAACTTTATTATGTGTAATTTATTCTGTGATCTAGGAAATGATCGAAAAATCACTCTCTGAATCTGCCCATGACTGAATGTGGTTGTGTCTAAATCAAATGAAGGTTGTTCCAAAGGTAAAACACTAAGCGTGTGTGCACCCTGGAAAATCAAATAGTATTGAGATAGAAAAACATGGCAGTTTACGGATGTTTATTTGATACGTATGAAATAGAGTAATAAAGTATTACACTTACTCTGGTTTCCGGCTTTTTCAAGTTTGAGATCCGCGAATCATTTGGACGATGAGTGACATGATAACATCTCGCCAAAATCAACTCCTTTTAGATTGATTAACGAGGGATACAAGCGGCAAAGGGACATTCATCCCGGAATTACCATCACGCATCAACTACAACAGTCGAGTTTTGGGTTAGTTTCAAAGATTAAATGTCGCTACTGAGTTACACATATATTTAACATTGTAAAATTAGAAGTGTAAATCTCAAAACGGTCTTACCGCAATAGTCAAAATCCAATGTAAGGGTCTCAAGAGATGGAAGTCTTGTCGGTGAAAGATATTGGATGCTATGATTGTCGTGACAAGATTCAAAATACCGAATGACAAATGTAATCGCTTCAAATTCCTAAGACTTGCAAGATTCCATAGTTTCATCCGTTTGTACTCTCAACATCCAATCTAAGAGACTCAAGTAAGGGACAACCAAGAATTAAATCCCAAACTGCACTGTGAAATTTGACTAAACACAATTCTAAGCTCAATAAATTTGGAAAACTAGTGAAAAACACCAAACTAGGAAAATCACAACAATGAATTTCAAGATGTTTCAATTCAATACGCCCAGAAGTTCGGTTGGCAATGTAATCGGTTGTCCATACCAGCTCTAAATCGACTCCTCAATTCCTTGCGATGCCAAAACATAAGCCAATCACGAATCTCTTCATAATTCAAGTCTTCCATCCCAGACAACGGTTTGGGATCTACAAAGAAGACAAACTTTTTTATGGGACCCGTAAGCTGATTTAAAAGTCTAGTAACATGGCTCCCATCAAAATTATATGTTAAATAATAAAAGAAATCCTCATCAATTATGACTTCGGTGAGCAAGGTCCACTTAAACCTCCAATTTGTAGATAAAATAGAGGTGCTCACCGCTTCTCTCATTGGCAACCGATTCAAAATGTTACCGATCACTGTATCTGGCATGTTGCTAATATAATCTCTCATAATGGGGATAACATTAGCTCGAAACGACATGGTTTTCAAGGAAATTTTGTTGGTTTTTTAATTGTCAACAGGAGGCTTTGGATGAGGGTTGTTGATTTGCAATTGATGGTCAGAACGAGGGTGTGTTATGATCAGTATATGTGGTTGTTGGGTTGGTTCATTGATTCACGCACCCAAGATACAAGCTTTTCAAATTTCGGTCGTAAAATATGGCCAAAACCCATTTGACTACCTCCAACTTGGCTAACTAGAACTCCTGCTACCCTGAACTTTTAAGGGCGAGGGACGGTACCCTGAACTTGGAAAATGCGTTATTTTACAACCATCCGTTTACTTATCTAGGTCATGTGCCGTTAAATATTTGATGGGCCCAATAAAACCTATTAGTCTTCTACATTAAAAGTCAAATATCCAGAGAAAACAAAACGTCGCCTCCTTTAATGTTGATCCTGTGCTACTTTAAATAGAATATTTTTAGATTTTCTTGTGAAAAATGTACTAAAGGTGAGTTTTAGTAGATTATTTATTCTCTGTTGTTGTTGTTTGCTTTTTAATTATATCCAACTACATTAATACCAACAATACATGTTATGGTTTATTAGGGCCATTGTTAATGATTGTAAAGTGAGGATAAATTGTTATTCTGTCAAACGACATTATTTATTGATGTATTATATTGGTTTACCATTATGCAGGCATGCAGCATGAATGATAATGACGATGGAGGGTACGAGGAACATGACGTAGATGAAGATGATTTTGAAGAAAATAGTGAACATGAACTTGATGCAATGACATAGACTCTTGATCCCAATCAAGATGAAGAGATGGCTCTTGGTATAGAAGTAGTAAAAAAGCACTACAGAATCTTGCAACATACAAGAGAACCTACTAATCAAGATGAAGAGATGGCTGTTATTACGTTTGTTCTGTGATACATGTTTGGCTTATTCAATATTTCAGTTTAATGTGTCTGCAAACTAAGTTCAAAGTTAGGTATGTATTTTGATGATACAACAAATGAAATAACTACGTAAAAATTGAAAACATTGAATCATGAAAGCAACGCCAAACATTGAAAATGAATTGGTTGTATACTTACAACTGCTAGTTATTTTTACTACCGCTATAGTTAATTTTACTACCGCTAGTAAAACTGAAGTGGTTGTAGACTTACAAATCGCTAGTCATTTTACTACCGCTATAGTTATTTTACTACCGCTAGTAAACCGAATTGGTTGTATACTTACAATCGCCAATCTGAGTTACTACAGCTAGCTATATTAACCACTGCTTGTGATAGAGTAGTCAATAAGGAAAAGAAGTTGCCCTACGTAGAATAGTTAGTTGCCACATTGTTTATTGGAAACAACTGCTTGACATACAATGTTTCGTATAGACAACCTACTACATATTACGATTACTACATAATTATGAGTTTAATGGTTACATAATATATAACCACTTGATTTATAAAATTCAGCAAGTACGCAGAAAAAGCTAACCACTCCATGCTTCCTTCACATACAAACATCGTACTAAAACCACAAAGCTTCATTCACATTAAGCATGATCCCTAACTCACGAACAAACCTGTTGAACATGAATATAATGGTGTAAGTTAAAAATAAAACATTAATAGAATGGTAAGTTAAAAATAAAACATACTATAAACAAAGATGGTCTCGGCCGATTTAACGAAAGAAGAGATTCTTTGTATGGGCGATGTAGAAAGATCCCGTGATCTCTAACATTCCCATGCGCATAAATAATTCAAGTTCTTTGTTGTACACAAATACCGAATGACCCAAATGATTGCCATGTACGCTTCCACTATTGAGCTTCATCCTTTGTAAACCCGAGCAAACGAATCGAATATTGGGTAGGGATGGAGAATAGGCTTCTAAATGATGTTATGGAAGAACCATTGACGTCCAACAACCATCCGCAAAACAATGGAATATCTTCACCAATGATCGTCCCTTAAATCACTAGAGAGGTTCCAAGATCGAAACATTGAATGGAACTGGGAGTTCATTTTTAAAATCGTGGTAGGTCTATAACTTTAAATTGGTTGGTTACCAAATCAAAAGAAATCAACATATAAATCATATAAATAACACTGTCCTCATTAGTTAACGTTTCACCCCATTCAATAGAAAAACGACCTACAACCGCATGACTTTTATGTTTCAATTTGATAGTTTCACGAGGGGTGGAAATTTTCAAGGATTGTCCACCTTAACGAGTTCAAAGAAAAAGACAGAGACATACCGAAACCACTTTCGAAAAAGGATAGGAGACCTTCACGATCGTCGGGTCAAGAGTGTCCGGACGGACGGCAAAACCAAAACAAATCTTTTGACGCTTGATTTGATGCGTAAACCGGGACAAATCGCAATTGATTTTTTGATTGCCGGGTTCCAAATAACGTCATTAGATTAGAACCATAGACAAAACACCAAAGACCATTAGAATTGCCAATCAGTAATCATAGATGAAAGCATTAAATCAGATTAAGTGGCGAGCGATTAGTCGTTCATCTAAAGCTAACACAAAACCTTAGTCACCCATATCGAATGTTAGCGTAAATAAACACCGATCATTACGACTAACACCGTAATTAAAGATGAAGCTTCCACAATCTATACTAGCCTTCCATAACTTGCAAACACTACGCTGTCGGAGTATACACTTAGGAGGTAGCCTCACGGATGATATCTAGTTGAACATCCAAAGGAGATATTATCGCACATATTTTCTAAACAAAAGCGTAAAGATTGGGATAAAGATATGAAGTCAATAGACCAAAAGAAGAAAGAAATATTTTGTTAAACAAATTGTATTGAAGAAAGAAGAAAGTGATTGGGAACACAAGACATTAAAGGACATGTACCAGAACTGTGTTTTGTGGGCTTGTATTTTTGTTTTTTTTTTTCAACATATAAAAGTGAAATGACAAAATATCCTCGTATATAAATACAAGTTGCCCAAAACATAAAGATGCCCAAAAATAATACAAGTTGCCCAAAACAATACGTTACAATACATGACATATACCTTAAAATACGTACTTATGTCATAAGTTGTCGGACACATGGCAGCCCCTGGTTGGGTCCAAAAAAAGCAGTGGACAACCTGTCTATTTTCGAATTTTAAAAGGGCGTGGTCCATAAAGTAATATGCCTCAGGGCGCGCGGTCTATTTGACCCATTTTCCCTTTTTTTTATTGTTGATTATCATTCACTGATACAAATAGACAAAAACAAAAAATGTTTTGATATTTTATAGTTATTAATTTTAGGTATATATGTGTGGTCTGATTTGTATACGTTGTATACTAAATCTTGCATTTTTCTTTTAATTGATAAAATTGGTGTCTAATTATTATTTGTTTGCTGATTTATATGTATCTTATTGGGTAACTCAAATTGTGAGGTAGGATTTATTAGTTTTAAATTCAAATGTGGTTTTGAATGGTTTATAATGCACTAAAAGTTGTAGACGAGTTCCTATATCTTTAAATATTGATTGTGGATCCACACTTACGATTTGATGAAACAATTTTGTAGTTTTATTTATAAGTTTGTTCTATGTTAAGAAGCATTTTATGAAAACTTAGACGAGCGTTGTTGTTATGTTTAAAAAATTTGCTAACATAATTTGATATTGGTAAAAGAAAAAGTTTGTTTTATACTTTTTATTACTCTTATCGTCTCTGTGCACATGTGTTTTTGAGTGTGCATATGTGTTTTTTACTGTTGTGAATTTGAAACCTTATATGCATATGTGTTTTTACAGTTTCATGAATTGTTTCTTTTGTTTAATTTCATTTGTTATGAAATGATTGTGCATATATGTTTTGTTAGTTGTTACAGGTTTGAGTATAATGAGCAATATGAAGAATGCACATACGTATATATAAGGGCATATGGACGAACTCACTGCACATATGCATACAAAGAGATCGAGAGTGGCCAATGAGGAAAAACACATGTGCACAAGGATTAAAAACACATGTCTAGATTTCATGGGTTTTTGAACAAAACGAGGAATACATGTGCACGCTTAAAAGATGAACCAAACTATTAAAGATATTGTATTATGCACGTGTGCGCTTTATATATTTGTAATAAAACATATTTATGTAATATTTTTTAATAAAGTTTTGTTGTTTGTATAAAATTGCATAAATGTATTAATAAAGTTTTGTTGTTTGTATACATACTTATGTAATATTTTTTATAGATACATGTGCAAATACAAAACACCTATGCATAAACGGAAAATACAATTATCACAAACTGAAAAACACATATGCACACAATGTAAAAAAAAAAAAAACCTAGAATTCGGGAACTAAAAAGTTTTTTTTTTTTTTTTTTTTTTTTTTTTTTTTTTATAAAACAAAGTCAAATATAAAAAAAAGAAATTTTACTATTATACCCTTTTAAATTAAATAATAAAATTAATATAAAAAAATCGATTGGTTGACGCTGGTTCTCGCAGTCTCGCATTTTTATTGGTTCTAAAATAACCTTCCCTATATATATATATATATATATATATATATATATATATATATATATATATATATATATATATATATATATATAATAAGATCAAATAAGATCAAACTTAAAGTTGTAAAATGAGATCCAACTAAATTTCACAAGTGACACTTCCTTACAACAATTTTTTTTTTATTAATTACAACTAAAATTGTTAAAGTTTCAATAGTTTTCTTTTAAGATACACTTTGATTAGAAGTGTAATGTGTATCAGGTTTTGATTTGTGTATCAGGTTTTAGAATGTTTATTAGTGTAATGTGTATCAAGTGTATCACTAATCCAAACTCATGTATCATTTGGTTATTAATTTCTAAAATGTTAATTTATATTAATATATTAATTTTTTGTGTATTATTGCTAAAATTGTTATTTATAAATATTTTAATCGCTTTTAGACTAGATCTTATTTTTAAGACTTTAGTTTGATCTCATTAACTCATTATATATATATATATATATATATATATATATATATATATATATATATATATATATATATATATATATATATATATATATATATATATATATATATATATATATATATATATATATATATATATATATATATATATATATATATATATATATATATATATATATATATATATATATATATATATATATATATATATATATGGGAGAGTTAACGTGAGATCAAACTTAAAATTGTAAAATAAGATCAAGTCTAAAAACCATTAAAACATTTATAAATAACAATTTTAGCATAATACACACAAAATAATATTTTAATACAAATTAACATTTCAAAGAACTAATAACCAAATGATACATGAGTTTGGATTAGTGATACACCGATACACATTACACTAATAAATATTCCAAAATGTGATACACATACAAAACCGACACATTACACTTCTAATCAAAGTATATCACTTAGGTTCAGAATTTTAAAAGAAATATATCGAAACTTTAACAATTTTAGTTGTAGGTAATAAAAAATTTATTTTTGTTATAAAGAGAGTGTCACTTGTCAAATTTTAGTTGGATCTCATTTAACAACTTTAAGCTTGATCTTATTTGATCTAGATATATATATATATATATATATATATATATATATATATATATATATATATATATATATATATATATGTATATACATATTACTTCTATATTTTCTCTTTCTTTCTAAGAGTCGAGATAACCGCAACTCCACATGGTTTTCAAATAGGCACACACTAGGCATCATCGTCTTTCTACATACGTTTGTTGTCTGAACTTACCGCCATCCGGATCCTCGCTAAAAGTAAATTTGGATCCCTTCTATGATGGATCCGGGGAACCCAAGAAAATGTAAGGCGCTTTTATACTTCCTTTGACATTTTTCTTTGAAATTATCTAATTTTACTACTTTATATTTAAAATTTACTAAATATGTTACTTAATGCTTGTGTACTCATGATCACATGCCTTAAATTCATATCTAATCATGAGATTTTGGCTTATTTTCTAGTTTTAGCATTTATTGCAATGCATTCCTTTTCTCTATAAATAAGGTCTCAAAATGCTTGCATTCTCCATCATCTCCAACCTCTCAAAACTTAGAAACTTACCTTACCATGGCTTCCAAAAGATCTCAATCATCTCAAAACCATGAGGAATTAGTTAGTGAAATCAACCCTTTCCAAAACATCACCAACACCAACTCTCAAAACAAAAGCTTCATCCTACCACCTTCCATGATTCCTCCACCACCTAAGACTAGGAAAACTGCATGGATTAGTGTGCGACCATGTTGCTTTATGAATCCACCATCCAATAACTCATCCCCTCCAAGCAACTTTTCACCACCAACCGACTACAACATGGCACCACCACCATCTCCTCAAAATTCACCACCAAGCTCTCAAACGGTCTCTCAAATCAACTCTAAAATAGCCACATTAGAAGAACTCCATAGGAATCCAAAGACCACTCCACCACCATTGTCCACCCCGCCACCCGCTCCAACTTAAACATCCAAATCTACACCACCTATATTATCCAACATAAATCCAAAATAGCTAGTCTTCTTCACACCTCCTATCTCACCAATTGCTCTCTTCAATGATCTTGAAAATTTACCACCTCTACCATCCATCACTTCACTTGAACACATAGCTACTCAACCTCCACCAATATCCGACATCATGGGTATGGATCACTCTCTACCAAACTTTCCACCAAACATTCCGCAATCTAATGAACCAACATGGATGGATGAAACTCAACCTCCTCTCCCACACCATATCTTTTGCGAACATTGCCAAAGATCTAGGAAATTTACCCTAGATATTAAGGACGAAATGCGATTCATATTAAACCACATCCTAGATCGCATTAACATCATCACCCAACAAACCTTCCAACTCTAAACAATATGCAAGCATCAAAGGACCAGTAATATATTTTTCTTTGCTTTTATTTTTATTTTTTTCTTTATAAGAACAAATCCTTATTCTTAGTTTTACAAGTGTACGTGGCCTGAATACAACTACATCTTTGTTGTTTTTATTACAACCTAAAAAGATAGACGAAAATGTAAAAAAAATGGACGAAAACGTAAAAAAATGGACGAAAACGTAAAAAAACAGAAGAAAACGTAAAAAATGAACGAAAACGTAAAAAGACGGATGAAAACGTAAAAAATAGACGAAAACGTAAAAAAAAAGGCAAAAACGTTAATAAACGGTCGAAAAAGTAAAAAAAAGGGAAGAAACGTAAAAAAAAAGACAAAAACGTATAAAAGTTGACGAAAATGTAAAAAAACGGACGAAAACGTTAAAAAACAATCGAAAACGTAAAAAAAATGAACGAATATGTAGAAAACAGAAGAAAACGTAAAAAAGTGGGCAAAAACGTAAATAAACCGGCGAAAACGTAAAAAAAGGGACAAAAACAGAAGAAAACGTAAAAAAACGGACGAAAACGTAAAAAAACGGGCAAAAACGTAAAAAAACGGGCGAAAACATTTAAAAGGACTAACGGTGCAAATACCGTTAACCCAGAGGACTAACAGTGTAAAGTGTAAACATATTATATCTCGTTAGGAGATAACGGAAAAAAATTTGCACCGTTAGTCCTTATTTTAACTGAGGGATGTATATAGGTTAACTTTTACTAACGGAGTGATGTATCTGTTGAAACTTTTGCGAGAGGGATGTATGGTGCGAAACAGGGTAAACCACAGGGATGTATTTTGGAGTTTACTCTTAAATAAATGTAAGATAATGTGTTGGGTAAAAACCATGACCCATAACTCATGCCCATGACCCATGCCCATGCCTATGACGCATATGCATTTACATCATGCATGACACTATGTTGGGTAAAACCTATGACCCATGATCCATAACCCATTGACTACATACATTGTATCTAGTTTGGTACCCATGACCTAAATTCCATGCCTCATGGTGCATTACCAATAACCCATAACCCGGTTTGTAACCCAAGACCCGAACTATTTTCATCATACAGTGGGATCCCTGGGTTTACACTAGCCGGATCCCTTTGGGAAGGGATCCGGCGGATCCAGGTAAATAGTAGATAGAATGGTCTATAAATAGTGAGTCATTTCTTCGTTATTTCTCACCCCTTTTCTTACAACTCTTTCTCATATTATCTTACTCTATTCTAACCTCTGATCCTTGATCATTCTTGTAGTTTTGTTTTCTTTATTGTGATTCTCTTTAGATCCTTCACGAAGGCGAGATGACGATTTACTCACAAGTCATCCAAGCTTCAAAAGAAGTCCTTGCTCGACTTGATCATCCTCACAAGATCTCAGTAGCATATATCTTGTTTCTTGTTTCATAAAGTTGTTGTGTAGTTGGATTGGTTCTCCGTTGTAAAAGAACTCGGTATTTAGATTTGTACCGAAAAGGGTGTAAGCGACATTGTGAGGCTTCTCCGCCGGATTGAAGAAGCTTGTTGACATAGTGTTTGATCTCTCGAGTGGGGTACTCGGGGAGTGGAGTAGGGCAAGGAAGGTGTCCTTGTAGCCGAACCAGTATAAATCACTTGTGTCGCTACTTTCTATCCTTTCACTTTACTTGCTTTCTTTACTTACTTATATTATTGCATTAGCACTACTAAGTTATCCACAAGATTTCACATAGACTTAAATCTAAACATTGAAATCTAATTTTAATCGGTAAAACTATTCAAACCCTTATAGTTTTCCACAATATTGATAACTAAGATTATAACTATAGAACTTAATTTACTTTCATAATTATATATTGCGCTATATAATTAATACATACTTTATACCACAATAAATAAGCATAAATAAAACTGAAAATAAACTTTGTCAAAGCCTAAGGTAGAAAAAAACGTTTGCTTTTGTGAGTATTTATAGAAATAGTTTCTATCTTTTGTTAAAATCGAAGACCCATTATAGTATTTCAGCCCAATTTTCTTGTAAGTCAATCAAACCCAAATCCTTCACTATTGACTGTAATTTTACTTCATCACTGATTATCCATCTGACATTGATATCAACGATCAAATTCGCCATCTCTCTCTCTCTCTCTCTCTCTCTCTCTCTCCCATTAACATCGATTTTCTGCCAACCACTTCCTTATACGATTTTCCTGATTCACCAATCATCTAACAACCTATATCTATATTTATTTCTTTAATAAATTTTCTGGTTAGATCTAATTTTAATATATTTTTTTCTGTTGGATCACTGAATCTGTATGAAAAATCAATGTTTGTGTGATTATTACATTTCTCTCTCTCTCACACACACACACACACACACACACACACACACACACACACATATATATATATATATATATATATATATATATATATATATATATATATATATATATATATATATATATATATATATATATATATATATATATATATATATATATATATGTTAGTGCAAATATTACGATATTTAATCTATACATTCTTATTTGTTTTGTTAATGACAAACATGTAAATTGTAATACATAACGTAAAATGTATAAGTTACTTGTAATTAGATTTTGTCTCAACATACTCTCAACACCTCTCGACGACTCAAGTCCTTGTATGCTACAACACAGGTTCGTACATGTTTGTTATGTTGCGTTATGATCAAACCCCCAACAAACCATTAAACATGTTTAGTTAAATAGTTTATGTATAACTGCTAGTGTTTACATATTAGGTAAATATATACATAACTAGTATGTATTATAATGGGTAGAAACTTAAATATTTGACACATTGACCAAATACATTGAATGTATTTGGGTAAAACCCAAAGTCCAAGACCCATACCCAATGTCTAGATACATTGTACCTTGGTGGGCACTCAAATCCATGAACCATGTACTAGATGCATTGCATCTTGTACATACATTGAATCTACTTGATACCCATGATCCATAACCCATGGGCAGGGAGTCCCCACGGATCCCCAAGATTAGATCGGACGGATCCTCAAGTGAGGGATCCGTGGGATCCGTGGAACAGTAGCTATTTTTCTTCTATAAATAGCAAGTCACTTCTTACCATTTCTACACACTTTCACACATAGTTTCTCTCCACCATCTCTAGCATATTTAGATCATTAGGAAACATGTAATCCACCCTCATCACATATGATCATAATGTTTCTAACTTTCATTTATTGTAAGCATACTCCCGAAGTGATCCTCCAAAGCAAGCTTAGAGATCTTGCATCCTTACCGATTGAAGTGATCACCCATCACAAGCATACAAGCACATGAAGATCTTCTACAACAAGCTTGGGAAACTTGTTATCTTCATTCATAGAAGACTAACTACATCATGCTTTGTGTTCTTAATGTTTAGTTTAGGATTTCATATCCATTAGGCACATTGTCTTGGACATTGTCTAGTATCATATTCTTGTATCTATGACTAGACTAGATGGTTTATGTGTTTGTGCCTTAAAACATAAGGTTTGTTATGTTGGGCCACAAAACATAACGGGTGTCATAGATGTGTCATGTATCTATGACTAGACTAGATGGTTTATGTGTTTGTGCCATAAAATACAAAGTTTGTTATGTTGGGCCACGAAACATAACGGGTGTCATAGATGTGTGATAGACATAAGTGAAAGATGTCTAAAGGGTCAAGACGAAGACACTAGTGAAAGGTGTCGAATGTCCGTATTTAAAGCACTAGTGAAGGGTGCTTAGAAGTCAAGGCTAAAGGCATTAGTGAAGGGTGCCTAGAAGTCAAGTCACAAGGCATTAGTGAAGGGTTCCTAGAAGTCGAGTCAAAGGCATTAGTGAAAGGTGCCTAAGGTATACATTCGATATGGTGTGGTTCGATGTACAAGATAAATTAGTATTGTGTCAAAGAAGGATATTAATATCCTTGTTGATGTTGTAATAAGGAGTGGATCTCCTTAGGAATAGGATTCGTGTTGGTCGGGAAATGGTTCCTCCTTTGTAATGGAACCCGGTATCTAGCCTTGTACCGGATAAAGTGTAGGCAACGTTGTGATAGGTTTGGTTCTACCGTGGAAGAACTCGGTGTTTAGCTTAGTACCGGAAAAGTGTGTGCGACGTTGTGTAAGGTTTTCTCCGCGAGAATGGAGTTTGTTGATCTAGTGAAGCTACTCGAGTAGGTGACCTCGGGAGTGGAGTAGGGCAAGGAAGGTGTCCTGTAGTAAATGTAACCACTATAAATCCTCGTGTTGGTTTGTCTATCCTTTACTTATCGCTTACTTTTATTCTTGCATTAGATTGTTTACTTTCTTTGTGGTTGATATCTATGTTTGTGATATATACTTGGTCTTCATATAGTCATAAACTATATTTAACACTTTACATATTATGACACGCTTGATCAAGAAAAGCAACCCGACTAATAATGGTGAAACTTGATTTATAATGAACCATTAATCTTATAAATCTTATGTGATATTAAGGGGTTGGCCTTACATGTCAGAATGCGTTAAATGCATCCTCGCGAGATTAGCAAATGCAATGGTTTATACTATATTTGATACAAAAGTTTTAAGTTTAAAACGGAAACGTATTCACCCCCCTCTACATTTTCACAATTGGTATCAGAGCGGGTTGGCTCTAGTTTTTAAAACAAATAGTTTTCAAAACGAGTAAGGTCCTTGTATCAAATTTTTGGTGAAGTCAAGCATAATATGAAAAGTGTTTTGTTGTTTTTTTTTTCTCTTTGAAGTTTTGTTGTTAGATATCTTGTTAATCAAGCTTGAATAAAGGTAAAATGGATAATATAACTTCACTAAAAAGTCTACAAAGGTTAAACCTTTTCGTCAGGTCAAAACATGCATTTTTGTAATTCATGTCGATCCGCGATCCTTCGCTTTACATGGACGGATCCTCAAGCGGGATCCGTGGGATCCGTGGTACGAAGACAGCTTTTGTCTCAATTTCAAAAATTCATAACTAATTAACCGTAAGTCGTTAGAAGTCGTGCCACCTATCGTTTTAAAGCTATTTGAGTCTACTTTCATTTAAAAATGATTTCATAAACTGATTCTAAACAAAAATTTACAGAATCATTGATTTATAATAGAAAGTCACTTTTTTGTCATAACTTTTGCACAAACTTTTGATCTAATTGGAGACGGATGTTTTCATCTTTGAATAACAATGTGTCCTCTTTAGAAATTAAGGTTTTGATCATATTTATAAAAGAAACTAATCAAGCTTGGTATACATGTTTATATTTAACACAAAGCGATGAAAAGAACTTCTAGTATGCTATGCTAAATGATAAATTGTCTTCCTTGCATTACTTGATTATTTGCTTATCTCAAATAGCTTTTGTGCTTGTTTGATTGAATAACATATGGTTTCCTTACCTTGCTATTCATTCTCTTGCTTGTCGATTTAGTAACTTTCTACTAATCAATGTGCTACTTGAAGGAGTGTTTGTGATAACATCTAGTTGTGTTGAAAATGTTAGTTTTATAAGTTGAAAATGTTTAAAACATATAACACACTAAATGGCTTTTTGATTGAGTTTGTCATGTGTGCAACATAAATGTTTTATGTGCTTATATGATTTCTTGATTTCATATTTTCTTGTATCGCTTTCTAAAACAACAAGAATGTACATCGGATCGTAACCTACACTTGTCTTTGATGATGTACTCTCCGCTTTCCTTTTCATGATCGCTCTCCAAGCTTCATAGTAGGATTGACAACTTGATTATTTCATCCGATATACTCAAGTATATTATTTTGCAACGCAAATATAATTGTTCATATCCGAAAGTCCAAACTCGAGCTTCCAACAACATATGTTGAACTAGCTCATCCAACCATTTTTTGTTCACCATATGGACAACTTTTAATTTTTGACACCTTTGTCACCTTAGTTGTTTCAAGTATAATATTAATAAAAATGAAGCAAAGTATCATCATTGTTACTCTTCGATAGGCCATTGTAGGAATATAAATTTTCCTAACTCGAGAATGAATCTTGAGAACTTATTGCACTAGAAACTCAACTTGACCTAACGGTTGAATTGCTTCCTTGATAGAAGTTGGGTATGTGGAATCGCCTGTAAAATGGTCGTGTTTAGCAGTAATTGAGCACCGCTAGAATAGTCTCATATTCATTCTCTCACTTGAGAAATTTATACTCCTATGTTTTCCTAAAGTAAGTTTACAATGGAAATACTTTGCATTGTCTTAGGATTACTAATCAAACAAGTTGTAAAATTAATTTTTCTTTTAGTTAATCACAACCACTTGCCTCATCAAGCGATTATCTTGCTTTGATCGAGAAGAGCTACATGACTTCATGGACGAAGCTCATTGTATGCTAATCACCATCCGTAACGACTAGATTGTCCTAAACTAGCACCTCACAACCCTTTTGTCTTGAACACCATCATGTGCTCTTTTCTTTCTAGACACATACCTTGCATGTCATTGTTAGTGTAAATGATTTACTAAATCTGTTTTGGGCTTCTTGAATAGTGCTTGTTAAGTTTCCTAAACCTTTGTGTTTTTTGTGAGCTCAATCTCATTTGATTGCCTATATGTGATCTCTACATGCTCTCCTTGCTTTGCTTAACGCATGTATACATGTATGCTTGTCAGAAATCATTAGTTTCATAATTCAAACATAGAGCAAAATTTCGCAACTATTTTGTTAAGAAAATGCCTTAGACGCCAGATCCCTTAGATGTAACTGCTTGACGATCCTCAAGTGAAGGATCCGTGGGATCCGGTGACATAAGTTCCTTTAGCCTCCTTGCGTCAATCCAACATTCTAGACCTTATTGGACTAGTTAAACATGCTACATTAGGATCACTTAAACTTTCCTTAGGCTCAGTTGATCTCACATTCACTCATGGAAGACTTAGGATCACATTCGAAGTATTTTTTGATTTATCATTACTTCAAAACTCACCATCTTTCCACTAAAATATTTACACATTGTTCCTCTCATCCCAAAACACCTAGTTTGATATTTATCTCAATTTTAGCAAATTGATTTTAGTCATCATTACCTCAAAATGGGTCAAAAACTAGTTTTTCAATTTTTGTAATTTTTAAGGATTTTTCAAATTTTATCTCAAGTTTACATCTGATCTCTAGGATCAATTAATATGACTTGACACCATCAAAATTCCTAGTGTCATCCTTGAACACCCATTGGTGATCATAAAGTCTCATTTTCCTTCAATAAAAGGCAATCATTAGCTACATCACTCATCGCCTTGATCATTTAAGTACTTTTCATTTAAGACACTTAGAAGACCAAACACTCAAGGAGGTATAGGCTTTAGACCTACAAACATCATTTTATCCTTTCTTAGTCACGAGAGCCGGATCCCTAGGATTAGCCTAGACGGATCCCTCATTGAGGAACCGTGATCCGGTGATGATTCATGTCAACTCTAGCTAAAACGATCATTTAAGTCCATCTTCATGTAAGACACTTAATAAACCGAGTAACTTAGGATATGTAGGTACTAGACCTTGCTAGAACCCACCACCTCTTTTCACCTCGCTTGTTAGCCGGACCCTAGACTTGTTACCGGATCCTCTAGTGAGGGAACCGTGAACCGTGGAACAGTAGGTACTTTATCTCTTTAGATAATCTTTTCAAATTTCCTTTTTCCCACACAAGCACTTGTTCAACACTTAGGATTAACAGTTTCCTATATGTTTATAAATGAGTTGCATTTATATGAGTCTTTACGTGTTCTTTCTTTTCATTTCATGATTTTATGTGAACAATTTATCCATTTGTATAAATTCTTTCCTTTCGTACTAACTATTTTGGATTCTTGTAGGATGACAATGGTCGATTTCATCATCAAGTCAAGTTGTGCTCACTCGCACATTTTTTTTATTCCTAATCTTGTATCATCCTAACCATCTTACTCCACTTTTATCACTACTCACAAAGTCATCAGTTCTACCACATCCTACTTGTGTCAACCACAACCTCAAACCACAAGCTACTTGTGCCAACCACATCCTACAAGTGTCTCACTACCACTACAATTCATGGCCGCTCAACCATCCTCCACAAACATCTATGTTGTCAAAAGCCAAGTGAATTTCGTAATGAAATACGTCTCATCCCTAAGCACATTTTTTTCTTACCTTGAAAAAACCTTACAACCTCTAAACCAACCATGATGATGCAAGTAGTAGGAATATTCTCTTTTTGACACTAATCCTTTCTTTGTTCATCTTGACGCCTCGAGCTGGGGAGCTCACGAGCATTTATAAAGTGTATCATATGACTTACTCGCCCAAGGACCTAATATAATTTTGTACTAACTTTTGTTTTGTAGATTAAAACACACTAGGAGAACTTGACGCCTCAATAAAGTGGGAGTTTTTCAAAGCAAAAACATTGCAAATTTTGCAATAATTTCGCCTTAGCCTTCCTAAAATACTTGACGCCCTTAACAAGGGGAGCAACCGCAAGGGGAGCATGCACATTCATTCTTCAAAATTCCTTTATGTTTCAACAAAAGGAGATTTCTTTCTCATCATATATATTTTCTTTTCTTAACACTAACCTGATGTAGGTTGCCTAAAAATTTGATCCATTGAGCTTGGCAATAATGGTTATAATTCAAAGGATATTTCTATTTTTTCTTTTCTTTGTGTGATTCTCTAGGTTCCTCTTAAAGGCTTAGATCACCACCTCTTGAAGACGCTGCAAGCTCAAGGTCATGAGTTGCTTCGTTATAGTGTTTCGTGGTTGAAGGTACTAACGTGAGTGCCAATTGGAGCAATAAGGCGCTTTTTATTTTAACTTCCCTGTGGATGATGCAAACTCGCCATTCTTGGGATAAATTAAGTTTAAACTTTATGACACACCTTTTGTTTCGACAAAAGGGGAGAAGAGTGTAAACGAGAAGGTAATGTATAGAAGAACGAACACAGTAACTTTGACGCTTACCTATCTATTACGCTTATATATATTTTGTCATCATCAAAAGTGGGAGATTGTTAGTGCAAATATTACTTATATTTAATCTATACATTCTCATTTGTTTTGTTGATGACAAACATGTAACTTGTAATACATAACGAAAATGTATAAGTTACTTGTAATTAGATTTTGTCTCAACATACCTCAACACCTCTCGACGACTCAAGTCCTTGTATGCTACAACACAGTTCGTACATGTTTGTTATGTTGCGTTATGATCAAACCCCAACAAACCATTAAACATGTTTAGTTAAATAGTTTATGTATAACAACTAGTGTTTACATATAAGGTAAATATATACATAACTAGTATGTATTATAATGGGTAATATAAATGGGTAGAAACTTAAGTATTTGACCCATTGACCAAATACATTGAATGTAGTTGGGTAAATCCCAAAGTCCAAGACCCATACCCAATATCTAGATACATTGTACCTTGGTGGGCACTCAAATCCATGAACCATGTACTAGATGCATTGCATCATGTAGATACATTGAATCCACTTGATACCCATGATCCATAACCCATGGGCAAAGGGGAGCGTCCCACGGATCTCCAGTATTACACTGGACGGATCCCTCAAGTGAGGGATTCGTGAAACATTAGCTGTTTTTCTTCTATAAATAGCAAGCCATTTCTTACCATTTCTACACACCTTCACACATAGTTTCTCTCCACTATCTCTAGCATATTTAGATCATTAGGAAACATGTAATCCACCCTCATCACATATGATCATAATGCTTCTAACTTTCATTTGTTGTAAGCATACTCCCGAAGTGATCCTCCAAAGCAAGTTTAGAGATCTTGCATCCTTACCTACTGAAGTGATCACCCATCACAAGCATACAAGCACATGAAGATCTTCTACAACAAGCTTGGGAAACTTGTCATCATCATTCATAGAGACTAACTACATCATGCTTTGTGTTCTTGATGTTTAGTTTAGGATTTCATATCCATTAGGCACATTGTCTTGGATATTGTCTAGTATCATATTCTTGTATCTATGACTAGACTAGATGGTTTATGTGTTTGTGCTATAAAACAAAAGGTTTGTTATGTTAAATACAAAACAAAACGGTGTCATAGATGTGTCATGTATCTATGACTAGACTAGATGGTTTATGTGTTTGTGCCATAAAACACAAGGTTTGTTATGTTGGGCCACAAAACATAACGAGTGTCATAGATGTGTCATAGACATAAGTGAAAGATGTCTAAAGGGTCAAGACGAAGACACTAGTGAAAGGTATCGAATGTCCATATTGAAAGCACCAGTGAAGGGTGCTTAGAAGTCAAGGCTAAAGGCATTAGAAAAGGGTGCCTAGAAGTCAAGTCACAAGGCATTAGTGAAGGGTGCCTAAAAGTCGAGTCAAAGGCATTAGTGAAAGGTGCCTAAGGTGTACATTCGATATGGTGTGGTTCGATGTACAAGATAGATTAGTATTGGGTCAAAGGATATTAATATCCTTGTTGATGTTGTCATAAGGAGTGGATCTCCTTAGGAATAGGATTCGTGTTGGTCGGGAAATGGTTCCTCCTTTGTAATAGAACCCGTATCTAGCCTTGTACCGGATAAAGTGTAGGCAACGCCAGGATAGGTTTGGTTCCACCGGAAGAACTCGGTGTTTAGCTTAGCACGAAAAAGTGTAAGCGACGTTGTGTAAGGTTTTCTACGCCGAGAATAGAGTGTGTTGATCTAGTGAAGCAACTCTCGAGTAGGTGACTCGGGGAGTGGAGTAGGGCAATGAAGGTGTCCTTGTAGCCGAACTACTATAAATCCTTGTGTTGGTTTGTCTATCCTTTACTTATCGCTTTACTTTTATTCTTGCATTACATTGTTTACTTTCTATGTGGTTGATGTCTATGTTTGTGATACATACTTGGTCTTTCATATTGTCATAAACTATATTTAACACTTTACATATTATGACACGCTTGATCAAGAAAAAGCAACCAGACTAATAATGGTGAAACTTGATTTATAATGAACCATTAATCTTATGGAATCTTATGTGATATTATGGGCCTTACATGCCGAATGCGTTAAATGGATCCTCGCACGAGATTAGCAAATGCAATGGTTTATACTATATTTGATACAAAAGTTTTAAGTTTGAAATGGAAACGTATTCACCCCCTACATTTTCACTATATATATATATATAGAGAGAGAGAGAGAGAGAGAGGTTTGGGTTATTATGAAAAGATTCTTATAATGAAAAGAATAGGAAGGCATGTGGAGGTGACATGTGTCACATTTGCTACATCACCATGCCCCACCCCCACTCCCACCCCCTGTCGGAAAAAAAAATTCCGCCAAATATTTTTTTTCCCGCCAAAATTTTTTACTGCATCACAATCATGATTTTAGTCCATTAAGGTTATAAGTTACTGCATCACAATTATGATTTTAGTGCATCAAGGTTATAAGTTACTACATCATGCATCATAGTTGATGCACTTAACCATTAACTATGATGCAGTAACTTATAACAAAAATGCACCAAAACTTATTAGTGCATTAAGGTTATAAGTTACTGCATCACAATTATGATTTTAGTGCATCAATGTTATAAGTTACTGCATCATGCATCATAGTTGATGCACTTAACTATTAATTATGATGTAGTAACTTATAATAAAGATGCACCAAAACTTATTAGTGCATTAAGGTTATAAGTTACTGCATCACGGTTATAAAGTTACTGCATCACAATCATGATTTTAGTGCATTAAGATTATAAGTTACTGCATCACAATTATATATTTGCTGATACACTCGTCTTTGATGGATTATTTTTTACAAAATTGATAGACCACTCTATATATTTGCTGATACACACACTCAAAGTGACTAATCCATCGACGGTGGTTGTTGAGGCACACGACGGCATTATCAGATATTTGGATGGATCGATTCAGAAATCAAAGATCCTTAAAGATCCAACACTACCCCTTATTGATCTTTACAAATCGAAACTCAAGAACAAACCTCATTTCAAATCAAAACTTACCTGATTGAATAAATCACCTAAGGGTTTGCGGTTCAGATTTTCGTGGGACAAGAAAAAGTGTTTTTTTTATCTTTCAAGTTGATCGGTGTCAATAATAAGATTAGTGAGATAAGAAAAAGATCTTTTGTGGATCGGTTTGCGTTTTTTATCTTGGTGGATCGGTTTGTGCTTTATCTTTTGTGATTCATCTTGGTGTTTTTTATGTGTGTTTTATTTGTAGAGATGGATCCGTGCTTTTTTGTTTGTGGAGATGAAAAGAAGATGGAGAAAGAGAAAGAAAAATATTTGGAATGGGAGAGTAAATGACGGGTTTGGCAAAAGAGTAGGATAAAACAATTACCGAATATACCTTTTAACTTATTTATTAGTTTTTATTTTTTTTAAAAGAAGAATGCCAATTGTAATGTTCTTATTGGTGCCGATTGTAACATACTTTAAAGTGTACACCATATGAACATAAATATATATATATATATATATATATATATATATATATATATATATATATATATATATATATATATATATATATATATATATATATATATATATATATATATATATATATATATATATATATATATATATATATATATATATATATATACGGATAAAGATCAAATAAAAAGACAATATCCTAGAAGATAAAAGATTTTTTTCAAAAAAGTTCTCTAAAAATTCTCAAAAATTCCACAAGATCGGGTATGATGGTGCATGAAAAAGTTAGAAAAACTTTTTCTAAAGGTGGATATTTTTCCTAAAAAATTATGAAAAAATACGTCACATGATTAAATCCTTTTATGCATCAAAAATTGGTTTTGCACCCAACTTTTTGACTTTTTCATCAAAATAACATCACAAGATCTAACTAAACCAAGTTGAAAATTTTGTGCATCAAAATTTTTTATGATCAAAATTGCTTTTTGTGCATTAAAAACGATCAAAACTCAAAATTATAATAAATATTTTCACAAAGTTTTATGCACCAACATACCCGATCTTGTGGATTTTTTTCTAATTTTGGAGATTTAAAAAAAATCTTTTTATTCTTTTTACGGATATTTGTCTTTTTATTTTAACTTTACCCTATATATATATATATATATATATATATATATATATATATATATATATATATATATATATATATATATATATATATATATATATATATATATATATATATATATATATATATATATATATGTATGTATTTACTTTGTTTAGTTTGTATAATAATCTTTATTAGTTGTATTTTTAATTGAAGAGGTGTTTTTTGTAACATACATTAATTGTAAGAGTTGACTAGCCAATACATTTGTGTTTTGGTGCATAATTTAGTTGTACAATCTAATTATCTATAATGAAAAAACAAAAAGAGTAAAAAGTGAAAAACTTAAAACTAATTAAAGAAACATGTTATTATACTAGACGAGTACCCGTGCATAGCAACGAGATTTTATAGCGATTTATCGTTTAGTGATAAAAAAAAGTTTATGGGTTATAAACGAAAAATAATAAAAGTTTGAAGATTTGGGGATTAAACATAATGTTTTGAAACCCGATTCGTTCCGGTTGAAAAACAGGTCGATTTAAACCATGGGTTGGGTCGAACGGGTCAAATTAAACCGGTCAACTCGCCTGGTTTGAAGTTGGCCCCGTCAACCCTATTGATGTGTATTAATAGTTTTTTAAAATATATGTTTTCAACATTTTTTTAGTTTCAAATTTTCACTTTTACTTTTTAGTTTTTCCTTTATATATAATATAAGGTATCAAGACATTTCGATGGTGGTACCCAAAGTGATTTATTAACCTGATAAATAGATCTCGATGAGACCTAATTCCACTAGTTTGTATCGTTTTCAATGGGTCCTCTATAGTTCATTTTCGGATGGGTTTTATTTGTTACCGAACCTGTGGCAACACCGCCTCCCGTTGAACCCTTTAGTCCGGTCCCGTCCTGGCCAAAACTATATATACCATCAATTTGTTAGTTGAAGGAAGCTTTGTGTTTTATTAATTTGTATGATGTTTATAATAACATGTACTTTCATTTTAGGGTGTCTTAAAAATAACATTAATTAGTGTGTTTAATTATTTTATATTTTGGATTATGTTGTAGCTTCTTTAAATTATAGCTTGTTTAAATTGTACATTGTGAAAATTTTATTTTACTTTTTAATAAGGGGTGTTTTAATTTAGTATATATATATGCTTTTAATTGGCTGTAGAAATTGAATAAATTATCAGATTTTTAAGTAATAGTTGCTTTAATAAGCAGATTAATTACACTACGATTTCTCTCACCTTCGACTTCATATTTTACTTTTCTGCCACGACCACACACTTTATATGTAGTATAGATAGAAAAATATTTTAATGAGTTTCCATGTTTACATAAACCACTTAATTAAAACATTTCAATTTAAATTAAAAAAATATATATAGACTTTTATTCATTTTTGTCGTCCCTTTTAATATACACAATGATAATTCCTGTTACTTGTTGGTTCGTTAACGTTTTAAGTGAATTACAGAGTGTGATGAGGATTATGATTATGAACCATACGATGATGATGTGTGTGATGATCTAATGGAAGATCAATTGAAAGTCAACTTTTATATTTCAGTTACATTTTGATTTTTTTAAGTTGTATGAATAAATGTTATATGAAATGTCTAACCAAAATATCACAATTATAATTATGTGTCATTATAAAATCTCGTTGCTATGTAAAAGTATTCGTCTAGTTTATTTAAATAGGTGTAATTGTTTAAAATCCAATAGTTGTAATGGTTGTAACATATGTTTAATTGATTGTAACATTTAAGAAATGTCTTGGTATATTTAATAGAGAAAATACCTGGATCATAATGTTTGAGTTTGTTTGTCAACTAAAAGGGATGGAAACAAAAAAAGGTTCTTTTCACACAAGCAATTTATGTACAAAATAGAAACTAACCCACGTTAAGGAATCTGACCATAACTTCATTACTTAAAAAAAAAAAAAAAAAAAAAGTTCAAAAGTGTACATATTATTTCTTAATTAAGAAAGAAATTGTTTTTTAATATCGTAGTACTTGCCCACTCAATCGACACAATTTGCACACACACTTGGATTATCCCACATGCAGATATGACCAAATGGAAATTGTCTTACCCTTTGAAAAGTCAAAGTTTTCACGTGTTTTGACATTATCATTTTCAATACTAATTTCATTGACAACTCATATATATAACACCAAATCATAATACTCATAACTCAATCATTCGTAACAAATTCTCACCAGAAAAAGCTCTCAGCTTAACAATCTTTTTGTCTAAATTGTTGATAAAAATGGCTGGTCTTCAAAATGAAGTCGAAGTTCCTAGATTTTTCTTATGCCCAATTTCTCTAGAGATCATGAAAGATCCTGTAATACTCTCCACCGGGATTACATATGATCGCGATAGCATAGAGAAATGGTTGTTTAATCAAAAGAATGAAGTTTGTCCCATGACCAAACAAGTTGTTACTGATATCGAGCTCACGCCAAACCATACTCTTCGCCGATTAATCCAATCTTGGTGCACAATTAACGCCTCATCTGGAGTCGAAAGATTTCCAACGCCACGACCTCCAATCTCCAAAACCGAAATTTCCAAACTTCTCAAAGATTCAAAGTCTCCTCAACTTCAAATGAAAAGTTTACAAAGATTGAAAACAATCGTTATGGAGAATGAAAAGAACAAGCGGTTGATGGAATCAGTTGGAGCAGCTGATTACTTAACATCTATCATAACTAAAATGGAAACTTCATCACAAGCCGGTGAAGTCAACGAAGCCGACGAAGCGTTGACCATTCTATACCATCTCAAGCTTTCGAAAACGGGTCTTAAATCTTTGTTGGGAAAGTCAACAGATTTTGTGGAAACATTGACGCGTGTGATGCAATGTACCGTGAGTTATGAGTCATGTACTTACGCAGTCATGTTACTAAAATCAATGTTTGAAGTTGCTGAGCCTATGCAAGTGACCTCACTAAACCCTAATTTCTTCAACCAACTCACACAAATCATGAAGGATCAAATTTCCCTAAAAGCCACAAAAGCAACACTTAAGCTACTCATAAGTGTGTGTCCATGGGGCCGAAACCGGATGAAAGCAGCCGAGGCAGGGGTGGTTCCAGTTTTAGTTGACACACTTTTGGACACAAGTGAAAAAAGGGTATCGGAAATGATCATGATTGTTTTGGACCAACTTTGTCAATCAGCAGATGGGCGATACGAGCTATTGAAACATAGCGGTGGTTTGGCCGTGGTTTCTAAGAAGATCTTTCGTGTGTCAACGATAACAAGTGAAAGTGCGGTTAAGATATTGTATTCGGTCGCAGTGTTTTCGGCAACAATAAGGTTGTGCAAGAAATGTTGGAGCAGAGTGGTTGAAAACTGGTGTTGGTGTTACAAGTTGATTGTGGCAATAAAATGAAGGAAAAAGCAAGGGAGATATTGAAGATGCATTCTAGGGTTTGGAATAAGTCACCTTGTATAAATTATAAACTATGATTTGGAAAAGGGTATTTGATGAATTTAAACCCTAAAATTAGATGAAACTTAGATCGACTATAAGTTTGTCGATCTTACTGATTTCGTTTCAGGGTTTTATAGGTAATATGTTTAGGTTATACGGGGCAAAAATTAGGTCCCAATTAGGTTAAAGTTTTTCAGTTAGGTTGTATAGTATATGTATATGATGAACATTACACAAGAAAATTGACTTGGAAATTTATCAATTATTATTGGTGCGTTTTACTGGTACATGAATACCTTAATTATTGAAATTGTTGTTGACTCATTTGATCCGCATTTCTTTTTTACTAATTTTTCTGTTTGACCCATGAGGGAAATTACGAGTCACAACTAGAATTGAGCCATTTGACAGGTTATGAAATTGATTTAAAAGCAATAACGTTAATTGACACATTTATAAGTAATTAGCACAGGTGCCATTATCTCTTTCACTACTACACAAACAGGTTTTTCCCACTCAAAAATCAAGAGGAACCCGTGAAAGCGTCTTTTTCCACGGATTTCACATGTAACTGTTCCAGTAGAAAACCCCGGCAAATATTTTCCACGATTTTCCCACGTCATTGACTATCTCCCACGAATATTATTGTGGATAATCCGTGGGTTTACTTTCCCATAAATTTCACGAAATTCCACAATTTCTAGTAGCCATTTTCCACATATATCCGTGGTTTTTTTGCCACAAATTTCCAACGAATTTCACACTACTATTTCTCCACAGTATTAGTCACGTAAATTTCCCACGCTTTTAGTAGCCATTTTCACATATCCGTGGTTTTTTGCCACAAATTTCCAACAATTTTCACACTATAATTTCGACGGTTTTATGACGATTTCATTTAAAAATAAATTTCCAAACAACTGGGAATTTTGTGATTAATCCGAAAGGCATGGCTAAATTCCATGGTATTTGTATTATAATTTCAAATTTCCAAACTCAGAATTCAAAAATTAATATTTAAAACTATAAAACCAATAATAAATCACAAAAATAAACAAATCCAAGACTAAAATGCATAAATGTTTCACTTGAGGACATAAATCCGTAATACAAAAGACATAGGTTAGCAACATGTTATCTGACAACGCAACATCAAACTGCTTTGATATACTACAACACAATAGTTTTAACACAAAAATTAAAGCCTAATGCCAAACTGACTAGCTAGGACCAAGATCCGATTCAAGAGTTCGGGAGGATAATTCGAGCAAAAGACTCCAACCTATCATCGAGTGTTTTATGCTGTCAATAAGTCACCGCTTCTTCGAGCCTCCGTGATCCGCCTCTCTCATCTTCCATCTTTTCTTCGCCCATCATTTTGCTTTTTCGTAATACGATCTCCGTTACATCAAATTACACATTACTCCATTAGAATAACTCCATGTTTCTTGTTACGGGGGTGACTCAACATCCTCCCATGACTTTGTCTATGCCAATACCTCAAATGAAAGTCGACTTAACCAAGTTAACTCACTTAATCTTCTATGAACTCGTATTTACTCTATTCCAAACACTAGTTTATACTATTGAAATGCAAATCTAACAACTAAACTACTATTTATAATCTGAATTATCACTTGATCTAGAATCAAATAACTCGACCAAGCAATGGCGCCAAAACTTGATAACGCTTACACGCTGCTCGGGTCAAGGAAACTTTCTTTTCTTCGAGAAAGTTTTATAACACCCTAGGCAGCAAGTGAACCTAATCGTTGTAGTGTAGTAATTAGGTAAGCCACGGTATTGATATCGCTCTCTGGGGAATAGGAATGCTAGTAAGGAGTTACTACGCTAAGGTTGGGCGTCGAGAAGATTATTTTTATCTTTTATATTTTATGAAAATGGAAAGGTACTAATCTTCGGTATTGGATTCGGGGTTGGTATTTCACCGATTACTCTACTATTATCTAATTATCTAAACTAAGGTGCGGGAGTCTATGTCTAATTAATGTGTGTCAGATGATAGTTTAAAGATGTGTTTACTTAGGTTGTATACTCCTTAATTATCTCCTATTGATGGTTGAGTTGTCACGCCTTATTCTTAGTCACAGCAGTGTAAAAGTTGTAGGCATGCTTCTCCCTAACTCTTTGAACTTACCAAAGGGTCTCGCCTACAAACCCACTAGTGGATGATAAACTCCTACCTAAGGCGCCTTTGGATGGTTTAGCCTACAACTACTCGTGTAATTATATTCTAAGGTTCACAAAGATGAATCAAGCATTAACACAACGAATGACCTATCGTGACACTAGATCATTAATCAACTAAGATAAGAAACAACCAATCAATATTCAATAATTAAGTTTCATACTTTCTAAGCAAACACACAAATAAATTAGCCGACATGGAGAACATGCAAGCATACACACAAATAATCAAAACATAATTGAATTAATGAAGTAAAGACTTATCTTGATGTAAGATAGGTTTAAAACCCTAAAATACTGCATAAGACACCTTAGGTTCGGTTTTAGGTTTTACTCCAAAGACTCTCTACAAAAGACCGAAAATTCGATTCTATATATAAGATTACAATTGATTTGCCACTACCTTATGTTTAGTGACGCCGCCGTGTCGCCGCCATTGTGGTTTCGCTTGGCCACGTTAACCTTGCGCACGGCGTCACCTTATGTCCGTGACGCCGCCCTTCTTCACTTTCCGACGTCGTTCTGATTGCATCTAGGCCGCCCGAGTAGCGACGGCCTACTCTTTTACAACCGGACGCCGCCGCTTGAAAATATGAGTTTGGGTTCCTGACCATTACACACTTGGGACGGCGCCGCATTAGCACCGACGCCGCTTTCTACTTTCAAAGAATCGCGAGTGTCTCGATTTTGACTTTGGCCATTTTCTTCATATATTCGCGCTTTTCGTCCAAATAAGTGTCATTCCAAAGATTTTGCCTTCACGAGACCTAAAAGTGAAAAGGAACGATATTAAGCAATAACGGATAAAAGTGATCAAATAAGGACTTAAACGACCCCTCAAATGGTACCTTTAAAACCTTATCAATTTCCCATGTGCCAATTACATAGTTATTTTATCGATAAGAGCGTGAAACCGTGAGTAATGTAGTTAAAATTTGCCATGACTTTGGTTGTGGCTATTATGTGTGATATTTGCGACAAGTTTCCAATGAATTTTAATCAACACAAATAGTGTGAATTTTGTCGCAAACTGTGGGAAACTTGTGACGGATTTCACAAAACTTGGTCAACAATTTAGTGTCTAAATAGTGGAAACTGTGGGCAAAATTATTACATATTTCCACGGAAATTTAATCAACAATTTGGTGTGTAATTTGTCGGTATTCCGTGAGAAATTTCCCATGATTAGTTTCCGTGTGTAAAGTTTTGCAGAAACCAACAGTAGAGTGTTTGGTTTCTTGAATTATTGCTCACAAAAGCTTTATTTTGGGTTGATTTTGCAGAAACTGAGAGGGGAAGTAGACAGATTATTGAAAAGGAAGATCGAAGATCCAAAGATGGATGTTTATGCCGAAGGAAAAGGAGTTGTTGTTGCTCTTGTCGAGTTATTGCACAACCAGAATGTTCGGTATTAAAAGTTTCCTTTTTTTACACTCAGTTTAGGACAGAAAATATGTTTACTTGTGGATTGAAATTGTGTAAGAGTGTTACATTAATTTTGAATGAGAAACTTATATTTAGTTTCAAGACAGACCATACTTATATTTAGACTTGCATTCAATGTATTTGCATGGCCGATAACCCGTTTCATTTGGTCAAATAACAACAGATATATTTTTTGCCTACGATTGAATATTTTTAAGAAAAGTTAAAAACATATTATTCATGCACCTAAATAGCAGCTAAAGGGGTGTTTGTCTAAGCTTATTATAATTTTGAAAAGCTCATTTTTTTGGACTTATAAGCTTATAAAGATCATAAGCTTTTAACCTCGTCATCTATAGATGATGACCACATGCATGCTGCCATGCTAACCACTCTCTGGCTTTCGGATATTAGTGTTCAGAATTATGATATGATAACTTGTTAAATGGTCAATGTATCTAGATGCTCAGGATCTACGCGCAGACTGATACCGGATAATCAAATTCAGTGTTTATCATACTCGCACACTAGAAAATATTTACCCAGGACTTAAAAATGTATGATTTTAAACACCCTTGATTTCACTTCAGGTAAACTTTCTTAACTTTGAATTTAGCTGTTTCCAAACCCTTAAAGTTGGGTCTTTCATGTTATTTTAATCTTATAACCGAGTCTTAAAATCCAGTCTTAATTAAGCCAACTGGCTTGGTCTCAACCGACCCATTCTCAACACCGGTCTAGAGCCATTAGTCAGTGACCGACAACCAGGAAAGTGAGTTTAAGATGGACCATCTATAGCTCCTACATTTGAAATTATATCTATACTACATATAATAAAAACACCAAACTCTGAAAAGTGAAAATTGAAAGTCAAAGGTGAGATAAATGTATTGCAGAATTAATACCTTATTAAAACACCCCATTAATTAAAAGACAATAATTTATTCACATCAGACAACCAATTAAAACATATTTACCAAATTAAAAACAATCAATTAAAACATCATTTACTAAAAAGTACAATAAAATTTTCATAATGTACATTTTAAACAAGCTACAACATAATTCTAAATATAAAATAATTAAACACACTAATTAATGTTATTTTTAATTTTCTAATTTTTCACTTTTCAAGCTTTTGATTGCTTTTTCTATTATATGTAGTATATATATAATTTCAAATGTAGGAGCTATAGATGGTCCATCTTAAACTCACTTTCCCGGTTGTCGGGTCAAGAAGAAAGATTTGGTTCTGTTTAATGCTTCTAGTGCCGTAGACTTCAATCGCTTTATTTCTTCACCTAATCTTGTGGAGATTAAGATGGAAGGCTATTCGCTCACATGGTCTCATCCATCTACGACTAAAATGAGCAAATTGATAGATTTCTGGTCGAAGGTATTATTTCTGACTTCCTTCCATCACGGCCCGTATGTCTTGATCGGCATTTGTCCGACCATCGCCCTATTCTTCTTGATGAGATTCATATCGATTTTGGTCCCCGCCTTTCCGGTTTACCATTCCCGGTTCACCAAGGGTTTTGACGAAATGGTTGAACAAGCGTGATGTCTTTCTCGTGACACGGAGCCTAATAGCTTGATTAGGTTTAAGAAGAAACTTCAGGATTTGAAGTTGATCATTCGTGGGTGGATTAAGGCTGTGAATATTTCCCAAGCAGGTACTAAGAATGCTATTAGTGATGAATTGGCATCTATCGATAAACTTCTAGATAGCGGGGATGTATCTGACGATCTGCTTCTCAATCATATGGAGTTAATGCGCAAGCTTGATGATATTAAAAAGGCGGATGCAAAAGATTTTGCTCAGAAAGCTAAAGTTAAATGGGCCATTGAGGGAGATGAAAACTCGAAATTCTTTCATGGGCTAATTAACAAAAAAAGATCGCAACTTTCAATTCGTGGTGTTTTTGTGAATGGAGACTGGCATACCAATCCTGAATCTATTAAAGATACTTTCAAGGAGCATTTTGCTAATCGGTTTAAAAGGCCTATTAGCTCTTGGTTTAAATTGAACATGAAGTTTCCTAACCGTTTGACAGAGGATCAGGTTGCTATCTTGGATAGGAGTATTACAGAGATAGAAATTTGGGATGCTGTTTGGGCATGTGGAACGAACAAATCTCCTGGTCCTGACGGTTATACCTTTGAATTCTTTAGACGCATCGAAGTTCATTGGTCCCGACCTGCGGTCATTGTTGTTTGTTTCTTTGATACCGGTTTTTTCCTACAGTCGCAACGCAACGCTTATTGCTTTAATTCCTAAAATTACCGATGCGAATTTGTTAATGATTTCGCACCCATAAGTCCGATTGGGAGTGTTTATAGTTATTACCAAGATCCTCGCTATTCGGTTGTCCACGGTAATCTCGATTTGGTTTCGTGTACTCAATCGCCTTTTGTCGCGAATAGACAAATTTTAGATGGGCCTTTCATTTTGAATGAAGTGTTTGATTGGTGCAAACGTAAAAGAATCAAGCTCTTATTTTTAAAGTAGACTTTGCCAAGGCTAATGATTCTCGTCATGGATTTTCTCGCTTGATGTCTTACATGCTTTTGGTTTTGGTCCTGATGAGTGTAAATACTCATCATTTTCGGTCAACTGAATCGCAAAACACTTAAAAACGCCGTAAATGCATCAAAATATCGAAAATATCCTAAAATTACATTTTATATGTTTCGATGCAAAATGTTTAAAATCGATGAAAACGAGCAAAGTTTGCATAATTGGCGCTTTCATCCTCAACTTTCAAAACTTGTCAAATTTAGTCCCTAGGCACTTATTTTAAAAGAAAAGTCACCAAAGGTCCTTTTGGAATCATAAATTGTCATAATTAATCCTTTGGTGAAAAGTTCCAAAAGTTTTGAGAAATTACGCTTTGATCCCCTGGATTTTAAAATGGTCATGTTTAGTCCTTGAATTTCACATTTGGCAAAAATGGTCCTTAACTTATTTGAGATTTACAAGTTTGACCTTGGACTACAACTTCATAAATTACAACTTTAGTCCCCGAGTTTCGTAAATGAAAATTTTGGTCCTCGACATTGGATGATGGCAAGAAAGGCCCTTGGATTACATTTTCTGAAGTTACATGTATGGTCCTTGGATTTCCAGCTTTTACACCTTTGGTCCTTGTGTTACTTAAATATCAAATCCAAACCGGATCCAAATAAAACCCAAACCCATAACTTCCCAAGCCCAATACCATTTTAACCCAACCCGCCCAAACCATTTACCCGGCAAGTATTAAATCCAAACCCGCCACGCTTAAAATATTAAACCGCCACGGGTTCCCTCCCCCTCATCATCACCTATACCTGCAAACACCTCCCACACTCCATCATCATCACATTCCTACCCTCCAAACACCCCAAGCCAAATGCATTAACTGCCCCTTTCCCTGTCACAAGTTATCAGTCCCAACTGGCATATCTAGTTTTCCCGCCAAAAGTCATCAAACGGCCAAAATTGTCTCAACTCATCCAATGGTCCAGGATTCAAGTGGGATTTTCTAAGAAGTCAAGTGGGAAGACATTTGCTATAAAAAGGTGGAAGAAGAGAGAGAGAATAGCAGTAGTTCTTAGTTTTAAATTTCCTATATGTCGTTTTTAATATAAATGTTTTAGTTTAAGTCAAAAAATTGTAATCTCAGTTTCTATGTATTAAACTTAAGTTGGATAATCTTTGTAATGTGCTTTTAAGTATCAATTCAAGGTTATATTAACATTTCAAGTTTTATGCTCACCGTTAAAAATTCAGCTTTTAAGCTCTTATATTCAAGCTTCTAGTAGCTTATTTTCAAATTCAAATAAGTTTATTTAAGCTATTTATAGCTTTTGGTAAGTTTATTACTCTAGTTCAATCAATCTTGGTATCCAACAACAAAAGTCAACCTGTGAAGAAATTTTGTTGTTGTCTTCGAAGTGGATACGGGTGATGCAGAGTTGTTATGGGTTGAATCAGTTAGGATATGGTCGAGAATAGGTAGTGGGTTTTTGTTCTTTCGCGTTTATAGTGACTAGGACCAAATGTAAGTTCAAACAAGAAAATTGCTTAACTGCTTCTCGTGGTATTTACTTGTTGTTTCTATGCTTTTAGTTCATATTCGTGAGTAGGATTATAGTTTAATTATTGATATTGGTTAAATTTAAGTATAGGATAATATAGATTGCATTTTAGTTTTGATATGGTGTTTGGTTCTAGCTGTTGCATTGAGCTAGAGGATTAGAAATCGCTAAAATTTGTCAACTCGGCCTCACTTAGGTCCACTTGAGTCAATTTAGTCACCATGTTGCATCCGCACTAGCTCAAAGTCAAAATCACCTGAACCTCGCCCTAATTTCATATCTCGATAGAATTTTGTAAAATCAAAAGCTTGAATTGTGTTTAGATATCGTAGAGTAGCTTAATATAGCTTTATTTTACCTTAAAACATCATAATCACTCATGATTTAAGCTCAAATCTCATTTTGGTCAAAGTTAGCAAACTCATAAGAAAGTCAAATTGAAAAGTTATTTTCACTAACTGGGTGATTTTAATTGATTCATTATTGGATCAAATCAAGTGAAACTTTTGGTTTAAAACTTCAGTTGGTCAAGAATTGAAAATGATTTTGGAAATTTTTGTAAGTCATTATAAGCTCCAAATAAGTCAAGATAATTCAGTAAAAGTGCCATGCACACTCAAAGATACACCGAGTGTAGACAGCACCTGTGCAGACCTTGCATAGGCTTGGTTTTAGATCCTTAGGTTTGAAACTTGGTTTAGAGATAGTTGCTGGTTGTCTTGAGATCTCTAGTTTTGTTTTTCACAAAGCTTCTTCAATAAGCTTGTGCTTAAGCTTCAAAATGTAGCTATAAACCTGCTTAGCACTTGATTTTCTAAATCATCAAATCATGGCGCTTGCACTTAAGATGTTTAGGATAGTGGTAATTAGTTGCTTTTGAGTAGTTTTAGCATATTATAGCTTTTGTGATCATTTGGTTCTCTGTTGTGGCCTTTAGCTTATTTTGAGTGCTTATTTATAAGCACTCTTCACCGCAACTTCATATTCCTTCACATAAGCCACTATTTTATATTTTTCATAGATTTAGAATATTATTTTAGAGTTTTCCTGAATTTTAATAATTTTCCAAAGACTGCTTGCTATTTTTCCTCATTTAAACCGCTTTTAGTATTTTTAATTAGCTTTTAATACAATTAAATCGTAAAAGTTCAAAAAAATAAGTTTTCATTTTTCCTAGGTTAAGATAAATATAAAAAGCAAAAAATTATTTTCCAGATTTTTCTTAGTTAAATTTGTAATTTTAGCAATTTAAGTAGTTTCAAATAGTTTTAATTCATAGAAAATAGAAAATAATCATAAAAATATAAAATTAGTTTTGAAAATTCTATTTAGTTATTTTAGATTTTCTAAGTCATAATTTTATTTTTCTAGCTTTATTTCATATTTTCTTATATTTTAGGGTATTATTAAATAGGTAAAATAGTTTTAATTAATAATAATTAAATAAATAGTCATAAAAATAATTTTCTTTTTCTAAAAATTTTCTTATCATTAGGATTGTAAAAGTGTCATTTTATATTTTTAGGATTAATTTGCTTCAATTTCACATTTTCTTTTGTACCTTACTTAGTTTTTAACTTAATTTTATAAAAGAAAACTCAAAAACATCATTTTAAAAATAGTGATAGCGTTTATTTAATATAATTTAGTTTTTTAATTTTCTTTAATTTGCATTTAAGCCCTCGTAATTTGTCATTCAATGTATAATCGATCATAACCCTTTTCCGCTCAAATTCACCCGATCACTATATCGCTTGGTGATTCAAAGGCATGTACTGTTGGGACTTAACGACTGGGAAACACTAAACTCTCCCGGACTTCATTGCATTGGTTCCGAAATGTCTGAAGTTTATTACGGTTAACCATTCACAAGTGGTTAGCTTGTGTGATAAAACTCGACGGCTCAAAGATCGATCAAATTTTACGCCACGCCGGAGTCGGCTAATTATCTTACGCTTAGCGATTAGTGATTTGAATATTCACCCTTGTTCATACCATCTATATCTATATATATTTTCTTATAAAAATCCAAAACCCAAAACATCTTAAAACGATAAAACACAAAAATATTTTTCTTTGTTTCTATATATATATAAAAGATAAAAATACAAAAGATTTGTCGCTTTTTTGTTTAATAATAACAACATAAAAATTACCACCGCAAACCAAGGCAAGTGTACTACCTAACTGGGGTACGACCATAATAAGTTCCCGAACCAAAGATTAAAACTTGCCTTTGTGTCCTTGTGAGTGGTGTACCTTTTTCAAAAAGCCATTCATCTTGTGATTATTGGTTTAAGTTCACCGTCGCTTTGCCTCGATATTGTTTTAATTGGATTTGTTGTTATATCTACTTTTCAAAACCATAAAACCCAAAAGATTCTTCTTTCCCCATTTTCATAATTCTTTCATAATTCTTCCTTAACTCGAGATCTCTTAGAGTTAACTCTAGTGCGCGCACTCGCCTTCTAGATCCGAAGCCCATTTCGTGAGCTTATCAGATTCCAAGAAGGCGTGTCCGTAGACGCTCGCCCATCACCGGATCCGAGATCCGGATCGCTCACACTACTCCGCTATCATGGCGGAAGAACGCCCTATGTGAAGCTTCTCCAAGCACCCATCGACGGGTATGGAGATGTTATTGTTATCCCACCATTGTGGTCGAAAATTTTGAACTCAAAACCGGTTACTAAATCTTGTAACCTCAAGTCAATTCTATGGTTTTGAGAGGATGATCCTCATGCTCATATTCGATGGTTTAACAAGATTGCATCTACCATCAAATACAAGAATGTCCCTACCGATGTCGTTGCTTTCTTCGCTCCCATTTTCCTCGAGGACAAGCCCGGATTTGGCTTGAAAACAACCCCTCAATCAATCGAAACATGGGAAGACCGTTAAAGAAATTTGTGAACGAGTTTTATCCACCTTCCAAAACCACGAGTCTTAAAATGAAATCATCAAGTTCACACAAAAGTTTGATGAACCCTTCAATGAATCGTGGGATCGTTTTAAGGAGTTGCTCCGAAATGTCCTCACCACGGTTTCTCCGAGTTAATGCAACTCGATACTTTCTATAATGGAGTGAGTCAACTCGATCAAGATTCTTCAATTCCTCCACCGGAGGAAATTTCTTGAGCAAACCGTAAAAGATGCTTTAGCGATCATTGAAAACAAGTCTAAAGTCCGACCGCACGAAGCAAACCGGTTGTTTCCCAAGTCGTTGTTGGTCCTTCTTCTTATCGCTCGTGAGTCAATCTAGCACCGATGCTAAGATTGACAAACTCACTAAGCAATTCAAGCTTTGGTTCTTCCAACCAAAAGAAACTTTTTTCCACAAACTTCACCTCCTCGTTAAGAAAGTGGAAGTCTCAGGTTACTTGCGGTGGCCCCATGCCTACTTACAACCGATGGCCACCGATGGTAACCCTTTGAAGCAAACGTGGCGGGATTTCCAATTTAGAGGCAACCAATACCGTGCTCCTATGGACCCGAACCACCGCCCTAACCACTACCTCGACCTCCGGTTTCAACCAAAACCAAAACCGTAATCAAAATCGTAATAGAACGAACCAAGGTTTTCAAAACCAAGGTAATTTTAATCCAAATAACGGTTTTCAAAATCAAAGTCAAAACTTCCAACACCAAGGAAATTTTAATAGAAACCAAGGTCGTGGAAATTTCAACCTGTGGTATTTTCATGGCAATAATCAAGGAAATTTTCAAAATCAAAGCCCTAATCCAAACAATAGAGGCTAATTTTCCTACAAAATCAAGCCATTGTTCCAACTGGACCATCATCCGATGAGTTGTTGAAGCAATTCATGAAATCCCAAGAGGAAATGAATAGTTGTTGGTTAGCCGATTTCGACATTAAGAAGTCTTTAAATGATCGACCCTGCCTGTGTACTTTACCTAGCAACACGATCGCTAATCCGATGGGCGATGCAAAGGCGATCACAACCGTAAGTGGTGCTTCATATGATGGACCCGCTATTCCTACTACTTCTTCTTCTTCTCTCCGAAGGTAGTGGAAAGTGAACCCGAGGCGATAAAGGACCAGGAACAACCTACTAGCTCACAAAGGTACCAGACAAGTCCATCCTCAAGTTGTCCCGAAACCCAAAACCAAACCTCGAGTTGTTTTTGAACCTCCGCTGAAAACCCCAAATCCAAAACTTCTATTCCTTACCCATCACGCTTAAATGAGCAAAACTCCGCGAAAAGCTACCATCAAATGGAAAAAATTTCAAATTTTCCAAGAACTACATTTTGACATAAGCTTTATGGATGCTATCATGCCGATGCCCAAGTTTGCATCAACTCTCAAACACATGTTAAGCAACAAGGAAAACTGCTTGAAATGGCTAAACCTTGAACGAGAACCGCCATAGTTTATTAAAGAAGCTTCCCGAGAAGCTTGGAGATCCCGGAAAATTTCTTCTTCCTTGTGTTTTTCCATGAATGATTGAATGCTTTGCCCTCGCCGATCTTGGTGCAAGCATCAACTGATGCCTTATTCAAGATGGAAGAAACTTTCTTCCGTAACTTATTCCTACCGCATGACTCTTGAGCTTGCGATCGCTCTATATCGCGTCCTTTGGCATCGCCGAGGATGTATTCGTGAAAGTAGGAAAGTTCCATTTTCCACCGACTTTGTGGTTGTTGATTTCGATGTCGATCATCGGGTTCCCTCATTGTTGGACGAGGATTCCCGAGAACGGCCGTGCTCTCATTGATGTATTTGAGCAAGAAATCACGCCACGCTGGTAATGAAGTCACCTTTAACCTTGATCAAACCTCGAGGTACCTCAAACTATGATGTTGAATCGGTTAATCGAATCGATGTAATTGATATTGTTTCGAGGAGTACTCTCAAGAGTTTCTTGGTTATTTTCATAATTCCGTGAGCGGGATTCCACCACATCTTCTCAACCAATCATTGCCGACTCTTCCCCTCTCTCACCCGCTTGAGGGAGGTGACTTTTCTAGAAGAGATCGATGAGTTTCTGTTAACGATGAATCAATTCACGGAATTGATGGTGTTTATGATTCGAGGGGATATCCTTTATCTTGAGCAATTGTTAAATGAAGATCCATTACCTTCACCCTCCGAAAGAGATCACGATTGAGAAAATCAAATCAAGACAAACATCTATCAAGAATTTCCCGAGGTTGAACTTAAGGACCTACCTCCTCATCTCGAGTATGCATTCTTGGAGGGTGATGATAAATTACCCGTCATAATTGCTAAAGACTTAACCGAGGAGGAGAAGACGCTCTCATAAAGGTCTTAAAGTCACACAAGTAAGCAATTGCTTGGAAACTCTCCGACATTAAGGGTATCAACCCCGAGTTTTGTACTCACAAAATCTTGATGGAGGATGACTTCAAACCAAAGCAGTTCAACATCGTAGAAGGTGAATCCTAAGATTCATGAGGTTATCAAACAAGAGGTTCTCAAACTTTGATGCCGCTTAATTTACCCGATCTCCGATAGTCCTCGGGTCACCCCATTCACCGTGTTCCAAAAAGGGTGGCATAATCGTTGTCACAATGAAGAAACGAGTTAATTCCAACTCGATTGGTTACGGATGGCGTGTGTATTGACTATCGCAGTTAAATGAAGCCACCAGAAGACCATTTTCCTCTACCCTTCATGGATCGATGCTTGAGAGATTAGCAGGAACTAATACTATTGTTTCCTTGATGGTTTCTCAAGTTATTTTCAGATCCCATTGATCCGCTGGATCAAGAAAGACCACATTCACCGCCCATACGGAACTTTTGCCTGCTGCACGATGCCTTTTGGCCTATGTAACGCCCCCGCACATTCCAACGATGTATGATGGCAATTTTCCACGACATGATCGGGAAACAATGGAGGTGTTTATGGATGACTTCTCGGTCATTGGGGACTCATTTCAAACATGTCTCCCATTTAGATAAAATGCTAAACGGTGCGAAGACACCAATCTTTGTCTAAATTGGGAGAAGAGCCACTTTATGGTCAAAGAAGGCATAGTCCTTGGCCATAAGATTTCCAAAATGGGATTGAGGTAGATAGAGCAAAAGTTGATGTTATTGCAATTGCCTCATCCTACTACCGCCAAAGGTATTAGGAGTTTTCTAGGTCATGCCGGTTTTATCGCAGATTCATACAAGATTTTTCTAAAATCGCTCGCCTATGACTCATCTTCTTGAAAAGATGCTCCTTTATCTTCTCACCGAGTGCATCAAGCTTTTGAAACATTAAAGAAAAAGCTCACGGAAGCACCCATTCTAGTTGCCTCGATCGATTTACCCTTTGAACTCATGTGCGATGCAAGTGATTTTGCTATCGGCACCTTGGGCAACGAAACCAAACATTTTCAAACCCATCCACCACGCGAGTAAGATTAGTCTATGTATCGTTGAGAAATTTCAAACCTTATCATTACACCACTATACGGAAAACTCAGAATTATCTCTTTGAAAACAAGATGCAAAGTTGAAAAGTTTCGCCATACCTTTCTATATTGACCAAATGCGCGGAGTATACGGATCACTCGGCCTCAAATATCTCTTTGCAAAACAATGGCCGTAGTATTTCCTTTACGTTCTATGTTTCGGCATAATCGCTGCACTTTGAATATTGAGGGCAATATTCATTTCTAGTGGGGGAATTTCACTAATTTTATCATGTAATTATACCACCCAATTCCCCATTTTGGCCAAAATTTTTTTTTTTTAGTAAGTGTTTTCACTTACTCACTTATGGTTATCATCCGCCATGTCTAATAAACAAAAGGATTGGCTAATCCAGAGCAAACGGCTCTTGGTAAAGATATCTCAAACTGACTTGCAATTTCCCAAAGTATATGTCAACCATATCTTTAATTAGTGAAGAGTTTGCCCGCAAGTTTTGGCTATAAAGGTAATTGGTAATCGACTCACCATATATTTTATCTAGTGAAGAGTTGGCTAGTCCATAAGCAAACGGCTTCGTAAAGACAAATCAAACCGCTGAAAGTCGGTGGTTTGCTCAAAATCATTTGGTTATTAGTGTACCATAGTTCTTACTTGAATCAAACATTTGGCTACTCCGTAAGTAATGGCTTTTGGTAAAGAGATTCAAATCCATTAAGTTTTTTCAAAAGATTGCTAGGACTAGCAATAGTTTAGCGGGGGATTGATGAGTGTGTAAATACTCATCATTTTTGGTCAAATCAACTTCAAAACATTTAAAATGCTCGAATGCATCAAAATATCGAAATATCCTAAAATTACATTTTATATGTTTCGGATGCTAAATGTTTAAAATCGATGAAAACGAGCAAAGTTTGCATAATTGGCGCTTTAGTCCCCAACTTTCAAAACTTGTCAAATTTAGTCCCTAGGCACTTATTTTAAAAGAAAAGTCACCAAAGGTCCTTTTGAAATCATAAATTGTCATAATTAATCATTTGGTGAAAATTCCAAAAGTTTTGAGAAATTACGTTTTGATCCTAATTTTCAAAATGGTCATGTTTAGTCCTTCAATTTCACATTTGGCAAAAAGGTCCTTAACTTATTTGAGATTTACAAGTTTGACCTTGGACTACAACTTCATAAATTACAACTTTAGTCCCCAAATTTCGTAAATTGATGTAAAATATCCTTTCAGTTTCGTAAATGAAAATTCCGTCCTCGATTATGGATGATGGCAAGAAAGGCCTTGGATTACATTTTCTAAGTTACATGTATGGTCCTTGGATTTCCATTTTACACCTTTGGTCCTTGTGTTACTTAAATATCAAATCCAAACCTTTCGATCCAAATAAAACCCAAACCCATAACTTCCCAAGCCCAATACCATTTTAACCCACCCGCCCAAACCATTTACCCCGCCAAGTATTAAATCCAAACCCGCCACGCTTAAAATATTAAAACCGCTCACGGTTCCCTCCTCATCATCACTATACCGCAAACACCTCCCACACTCCATCATCATCACATTCCTACCCTCCAAACACCCCAAAAATGCATTAAATGCCTTTCCTTGTCACTCAAATCTCCCCAATCGGCATATCTAGTTTTCCGCCAAAGTCATCAAACGGCCAAAATTGTCTCAACTCATCCAATGGTCCAATGGCCAAGAAAATAAGTGGATTTGCTCGAGGTCGTGGAAAGACATTTGCTATAAAAGGAGGAAGAAGAGAGAGAGAAAAGCGTAGTTCTTAGTTTTAAATTTCATATATGTCGCTTTTTAATATAAATGTTTTAGTTTAAGTCAAAAATTGTAATCTTTATTTTCCTATGTATTAAACTTAAGTTGATAATCTTGTAATGTGCTTTTAAGTATCAATTCAAGGTTATATTAACATTTCAAGTTTTTATGCTCATTTTTAAAAATTCAAGCTTTTAAAATTCTTATATTCAAGCTTCTAGTAGCTTTTTTCAAATTCAAATAAGCTTATTTAAGCTCGTTTATAGCTTTGGTAAGCTTATTACCTAGTTCAATCAATCTGGTATCCAACAACAAAAGTCAACCCGTGAAGAAATTTTGTTGTTGCCTTGGATATGGATATGGGTGATGCAAAGTTAGAATGGGTTGGATTACTGAAATTAGTATGGTTAGAATAGTGATTCAAGCTACATTCTTCGGCAAGTTGTGAGTTCCAAATTCCTAGGACCAAATGTAAGTTCAAACAAGAAAATTGCTTGACTGTCTAAATGGTATTTACTTGTTGTTTCTATGCTTTTAGTTCATATTCGTGAGTAGGATTATAGTTTAATTATTGATATTGGTTAAATTTAAGTATAGTTAATATAGATTGCATTTTAGTTTTGATAAGTGGTGTTTGGTACTAGTACAAATTGAGCTGAGGATTAGAAATCGGGTAAAATTTGTCTACTCGGCCTCACTTAGGTTCACTTGAGTCAATTTAGCCACCATGTTGCATCTACAAAGCTCAAAGTCAAAATCACCTGAACTCGCTCTAATTTCATATCTGTGAGAATTTTGTAAAATCAAAAGCTTGAATTGTGTTTAGATATCAGTGATATAGCTTAATATAGCTTTATTTCATCTTAAATATCATAATCGGGCACGATTTAAGCTCAAATCTCATTTTGGTCAAAGTTATCAAAACTCTAAGAAAGTCAAATTGAAAAGTCATTTCAATAACTTTGTTGAATTTTCATGTATTCATTATCGGTTCAAATTCATTGAAACTTTGGGATATTCTAGTTCAGTTGGTCAAGAGTTGGAAAGTGATTTTGGAAATTTTTTAAGTCCTTATAAGCTCCAAATAGCTTGTCAATTTCAGAAGTGTTCACAGCACCGACTCAAAGATATACCGAAATGCAGAGATGCACCTTGTGCAGAGCTTGTCAAAGCTTGGTTTGAGATCCTTAGGGTTTGAAACTTGGTTTAGAGATAGTTGCCAGTTGTCTTGAGATCTCAAGTATCTGCTTTTTCAGTTCCAAAGCTTCTTCAGTGGCTTATTTTCTAGCCACAAAGTAGTAGCTATAAACTATTTAGCACTTGATTTTCTAAATCATCAAATCATAGCGCTAGCATTTAAGAGGTTAAGACTAGTTGATATTAGTTGCTTTTGAGTAGTTTTAGCATATTATAGCTTCGTGATCATTTGTTCTCTCGTTGGCTTTTAGCTTATTTTGAGTGCTTATTACTATAAGCACTCTTCACCGCAAATTTCATATTCCTTCACATAAACTATTGTTTTATATTTTTCATAGATTTAGAATATGAATTTAGACTTTTCCTGAAATTTTCATAATTTTCCATCTGCTTGATATTTTTCCTCATTTAAATCAGCTTTTAGTACTTTTTAATTAGCTTTTAATACAATTAAATCGTAAAAGTTTCAAAAAATAAGTTTTCATTTTCCTAGGTTAAGATAAATATAAAAGCAAAAAATTATTTTTCCAGATTTTTCTTAGTTAAATTTGTAATTTTAGCAATTTAAGTAGTTTCAAATAGTTTTTAATTCATAGAAAATAGAAAAATAATCATAAAATACAAAATTAGTTTTGAAAATTCTCTTTAGTTATTTTAGATTTTTCTAAGTCATAATTTCATTTTTCTAGCTTTATTTCATATTTTCTTATATTTTAGGGTATTATTAAATAGGTAAAATAGTTTTTAATTAATAATAATTAAATAATAGTCATAAAATAATTTTCTATTTCTCAAAATTTTCTCTTATCATTAGGTTTATAAAATTTCATTTTTATATTTTTAGTATTAATTTGCTTCAATTTCACATTTTCTTTTGTACCTTACGTAGTTTTTAATTTAATTTTATAAAAGAAAATCAAAACATCATTTTAAAAATAGTGATAGCGCTTATTTAATATAATTTATCTTTTTAATTTTCTTTAATTTGCATTTAACCTCTGTCATTCATAAACTTTTTCTTTAGGTATAATCGATCATAACCCTTTTCCCGCTCAAATTCACCCGATCACTATGCGTTTGGTGATTCAAAGGCATGTACTGCTGGGACTTAACGACCGGGAAATACTAAACCTCCCGACTTCATTGCATTGGTTCTGAAATGTCCGACTTTATTACGGTTAACCATTCACAAGTGGTTAGCCAGTGATAAAACTCGACTGTTTGCATCGATCGCTCCCATTATTGTAAATGGATTCGTGGTACCTTCGCATGCTATGGCTTCGATTCCGATTAACTGAGCCCTACTTCCGATTTCCGCTTTTGTGGTCTTAAACAGGAGACCTCCGCGCCATATTTATTTATTCTAGTGATGGAGTCTTCATATATCCATGTCTAATGTCATAGAAAGGAGTTTTAAAGGTCTTCGATCGATGTATCGACGATTATCTCTCATCTTTTTATGCCGATGACGCTTTGTTCATTGGGAATGGTCCAAGATAACCTTGTTAACCTTGTAAAATTCTCAATTGCTTTCACTTAGCCCTGATCAAGATTAACCTTTCTAAAAGTCAGCATGGGTGTTGGAGTGATAGACGTTGTTATGCATGGTGCTTCGCTATTCGCAGATGTTCTCCATACCCTTTTAAGTATCTTGGTGTTATAGTTGGGATAAAATGACCCAGAATTTGCGGGTCTTATACTATATGTAAGATCCAAGAGCGTTATTCAAATGGAAGAGTAAAACTCTTTCGATCGGTGGTAGATCGACTTTGTGAAATTGGTTCTCGGCGCCACCCCCATATATGCTATGTGGATATATAAAGCTCCCATGGGTGTTTTGAGGGCATTGGAACTGCTCAGAGTAAGTTTTTAATGGTTTCGATCCTTCGATAATAAGATCACCCGGTAGCTGGGATAGAATTTTGTCGCCAAGAAAAACGGGGTCTTGTGTGTGTCTAGTTTGCATGCTCTTATAGGCTCTTTATTGAGCTGGTGTATGCTTTTTATCTTAAGATGGCTCGACGGTCACGTGTTATTTCGCTATTTATGGTACTTACTTAGCTTCTCACCCTGCTAAACACTGCCTCACATGGTGCTCTATCCTTCATGAGGTTCTGTGTCATTTCTGTGGGTTCGATTTTCTTCCCTTTGTAAGAAACGGGTTGGTAACGGCGTTAGCACTAGATTTTGGATGGATGTTTGATTCTAGACACACCGCTATGTTCAGCTTCCTAGATTGTTTGCTTTTTGAGACGGACAAGCAGATTGCCGCCCAAATGGGATGCGTGTTCTTTAATGCTTCGCCCGTCACCAGATTAGAGATGGGTCGAGTTGCAACAAAGGAATGACATGCTTGGTATTTTAAGAATGGTTATTCGCTCCTTCTTCTGATCGTTGGACCCGTGATGTGAATGGTGATGGTAAGTTTCGTGTTAAAGAGATTCGTCTATTATTGATGATAAATTCCTTCCATCGCCAAATGTTGCTACCGTTGGACTAAATTCATCTCGATCAAGGTTAATATTTTGCTTGGCGGTTCGTCTCGATCGCCTTCCGACTAGGTGTAACCTCCATAGAGGAGCGAGCTTGATTCTATCTTATGTCCGCCGCGGTTCGGAGTCCCAAGATGTTGCGATGTTTTGTTCCAATGCGAATTGGCTAATTCTATTTTCTGAGGCTTTGTTACCGCGGATGTTCTCGGGTCGACATTGCTTCTTTTCGAGGAGTCGACTCTCGGTTCTCAAGCATCGTTTTCTAGCAAGGTTAAATGTTGTGGAGGTCGCGGTTTACGCCGCCGCGTGACATATGGCTCCTTCAGAATCGATTCATTTTTATGCCTCCTCCCAGGCGATCGCGATTTTGATGATATTGTGTCTCTGACTTTCACGTGGTGTAGTAGTAGATGTTCTAGTTCTTTTCTTGGGATTGTTGGTTAAAAACCCGAACTTAATTTCCTTGTAGCTTTTCTTCTAGCTTCTTGCTAGCTTTTATAAAATCTTTGCCGCTCAAAAAAAAAATTAATGTTATTTTTAAAACCCTAAAATGAAAAGTACATGTTATTATACACATTATACAAATTAATAAAACACACAAAGCTTCATTCAAGCTAACAAGTTGATGGTACATATAGTTTGAAAATCGGACCGACTAACGGGTTCAACCGAAACTGTGTCGCCACCGGCTCGACTAACCAATAAATACCATCCGAAAACGAACTAGAGAGGACCCGCTGAAATTGATACAAACGGTGAATCGGTCTCATCGAGATCTATTTCTCCTAAGATCGCACAGAGTACCCGCCATCAGCAACGCTATGCGTACCCCGCTATACTATATAAAGGAAAACCAAAAGTAAAAAGTGAAAATTTGAAACTATTAATACATATCGAAACCGGTTAACCCGGACGCTCAAACCCGTGGGTTGAATCTGCTTAATTTGACCTGCTTTGATCAAACCCGCCGGTTGACTCGGTTTAAATTGACCCATTTTTCGATGGGAACTGCTCAACTGTTGAACCACCCGGTCGAACCGTTTCAAAACATTATGTTAATCCAAAAATCTTCAAACTTTTATTATTTTTCGTTTAGAACCCATAAATTTTTTTTAACACAAAACGATCTATCGCTATATAAATATATTATATATATAAGTTTTTCTTCAAAAACGATTATAATGCTTTACAATTAAGAGAAAATATGTGTCCGTTAGTGCACATTTAACTTTTCAATAGGCTAAATACGCCCATTTTAAAAAAATGGGCCAAATGTGCCCAAATCTTTTACAAAATATCCAAAATTATCCTTTTTTTTTTTTTTTTTTTTTTTTGGGCTAATCATATTTATGCTACTTTTAGTATTTATGCTCTTCTTAAAAACTGCACCATTAATCCCATCCTTGTTAGTTTTACGCGCAAGAACGCTGTTGTTAGTTTTATCTCATAACCGATGTAATGTTTACTTTCATTTTCATTAAATGTTTTTATATGTTGTTTGATAGATTTTAAGACTCTTTGTCTAGACTTTTAGCTATCAATAATACAACCGCTTGCAGAATTGAATTTTCATTTGCTCACGCTTTATTTTAAACGCTATACAAAACACTCACCACAATATCACAAATCATTAATTATCCGACGCTAGAACTGGCTACGCTAAGTCACGGATACTGCTCTGCTTATTATAAAATTACTTAATACTAGTAGACATGAAAAGTTGACCATATTGTCTAAAAAGGTATCACGTCTTAAAATATGTCATAATCCATTAACAATAGGGTGTTTTTGAATGTATTTTGATATTTACCAAGGTTGCAAAATTTTGAATCCAGAATAGCTTCTACGATTTTTTTTTTAGTTTGTAATCGGTTTGGCGATATTAATAGGATTGAAATTTTGGGAATTTTGATATTTTCAATGAGTTTTGAGTATTTCGCTGAGTTTTAGGCATTTACTAAGAAGATTTGAGTTACACTAGTAACTTGTAATAGATATAAACATTAAGATAAGTGATTAAAATAAGCTCCGCGCGTTTATGGTATTCGACAATGTTTGGTGTGTTTCAATAATTTTGACTATGGTTGACTACTTTGCACAAATAAAAGTAGCGCCACGATTAACGCCAAATCGACGATTAATCGACTGTAGACTTTTTGCAACACTTCTTCTACTATTAGTATCCAATATATTTGCCAAGTTTAGTTATAGTATTACAAATTATCAAAGCTATATACAGGAGATTAATGTATAATCTATGAATAACTATTCAGATCGATAAAGGATGGTATGATCTCTTTACAAACACATGAAAAGCTAAAAGTACATCTTTAGAAATAAAATAGAAGCAAAGCAAATTTAATTTAGACACGAGTGATAAAATTTGTAGATATATTTGTTGTAATAATATGTAAGACTTTGACTTAATGGTATGTAACTTTGCTGACTGGACTACTTAAAAGATTGTAGGTTCAAGTTTTGTTGAATAGATTTGTGAGACAGGTCTGATATAAGGATTCAAGAAAATTGACATCTTAAATTTTTTCAAAAAACGTGTTATGATAAGTAGCATGCGAAGACGGGTTCTGATGTAAGGATTCAAAAAGTTGACATTCTAAATTTTTTCAAAAATTGTGTTATGATATACTTTATTGACATATTGTTTCTATCATATCTAGTTAAAATCACATGAAATTAAAGATTAAATGGATCAATCTCACCAATTTATTTTCGATCAAATTAATTAAATTCACTTTATCTATATATTTAAAAATTAAATATCTCACAAACCGTTAATAGCTAGATAAAACTAATTATACCATCATGATAAAAATAAAATTATCTTTCTACAGATCCAATATCAGATACTCGACTTAACTTATTGCTCATTGTTTTTATGTTTCGATATATTATACTATAAATGAAAATTTTAAAAATACTCTTTTGTGTTAACACAATCCCTAAAATACAAACCCTAAACCCTAAAAACCCTAACCCCTAAACCCTAAAAAATCCAAACCCCTAAACCCTAAAACCCTAAACCTCTAAAACCTTAAACCCCTAAAAACCCTAAACCCCTAAAACCCTAACCGCTAAACCAAAAAAACCTAAACCCTATCCGCTAAACCGTAAGAAACCTAAACCCCTAACCCCTAAAAAGCTTAACCCAAAAAATTCAAACCCCTAAACACCTAAACCCCACCAGAACCCTAAACCCACAAAAAGTCGAAACAATTCATTAAAAATATATGATGATATATCAAATTAAAGTAATTTTACGATTGTTTGGACAGTATGATTACCATGAATGATTAATTATTTAGTAGATATTTAGCTTTTAAAATAAAAGTGAAAGTTTATTTTAAGATTTCAATGAAAAATAAATAATGAAAATAATTTTCGATCTTTAGCTTTTTCTTCGATATTTATCAACCAAACTCATCATATCTAATCATCTTTATAAGTGGTAGCATAAGCATTTTGATTTTGAATATCATCATCTTTTATCACAAATATGTTTAATTTTGTTCACACTTGAATGCTACATTTAACTACTCATATTGTTTTACTTTTGATTACATAACCTAACAAGTAACAATTAATAAATCAAATAATTTATAATAGTAATGCCACTTTTTAGTCAAAACTAAAAATAAATAACTATTCAAATTCAAATTCAAATTCAAATTCAAATTTATTTAGTGGGTGATGTAATTTTGCATACGTGAGAGTGCACTTACCCGACATGAATTGTATTGGGGGAGCCTACCCAAGCACCCCATATATTCCTTCGTGACGCACTTATATGTATTCAATCATCGACCAACGATGGATTTTTTTTTTTTTTTTTTTTTTTTTTGTATTGTTTTTTGTTTAATTGTGTAGTGTTTATGTATACGACAAATAGATTTATTTGTAGTGTGTTTTATATAATATTTATTTTACGTTATTTTTTAATAATGTATTTGTTTCCATTTAATTAAACAATAACAATAAAACATTAGACATTAAAATATTAAAGAAGTACAACAACAAATGTTACTAATATTACAACGAAATATACCCACACGAAGATTATTAATGCCATCTATAAGCCTCACAGAGTATTCCACTGATCGACATGCGCGATCAACCTGATTTCTTTCCAATTCCAAATGACGCCCAACGCTTTTATTCTTGCCTTCAAAAATTGTTTTGAGCCAATAGCATGTTGACTGCTTTATCTTTATCTTCGCATTGAGCACCGCACAAGAAGAGGCTTGACCAAAGTACTTTGTTGAAATGTTTCATTCTACATGAAGTATCGACACCTATAGTCTTAAGTCCTACATAATACGATGAAACAATTATAAGAAATGTATTCTAAACAAACAAGTTATTGATATATTTACGTAAATAAGAAACGCTTAATTATTTACCTTGACAAAGGACATGCATAATACTCCGACCACAAGTTTTAGGCTCATGGATGTTCTTCAATTATAAATCCATCGCCGACAACGATACAAGAAAGGATTTTCTTGTATCCGGCCAAAAGAATTTGTTGTATAATTATTCACAACATAAATAATCGCCTATACATGTTTTGTCATTTACAATATAAATCAAGAATCGCCTATACATGTTTTGTCATTTACAATATAAATCAATAATCATCTATACATGTTTTGTCATTTACAATATAAATCAATAATCGCTTTCACGCCTTCTAAACATGCCCGTCGTTGAGTAAACATATGTGCCCATCTCTGCCACGCCATTTCGTACTCATCTCCATCAAGGTGAGTATACGGAGCGAAGTTTTCATCAAGAAACGCAAGAACGGGTTGAGTAAATCGGTCTTCCCCACACGAAGAATCACAACGGGACAATATTTGTGTAGATTTGGACCATCTCTCAATAAGACACATAATAGATTGTGAATTGGATATACATACAATAGGACTAAGTAAGAGATGTAGCAATAGCTACTCTGCTTCTCGCATAGTCATCCAAAGAACTGTAGGGTCTGGACCTTCAAACCAATTCATCGAGTTACAAATAGTTGTAAATGAGTCCCCACATTGCATGTAAACTTCCTCGTGATTGTCTACCTCTTCCCTCGAAGAGCTTCAATTCGGGCCACATCTGCTCCTCGTGACCAAGACCTACCAAGAAGAGCTCGATAACCACAATTTCATCACCGCCACGCTAAAGATCCCTAGGATCCAAATGGTTTAAAAGAGGTGGAATTCTGAGCCATAAAATATTCGCCATCACATCCTAAACGCATAAGTCGTGTCTTAAGTCGCCTCGCTAGGTCATTCGCTCAAGTCTGGACGTTATAAGGCTCTCCCACATATGAACTATGTCTCGCCTTCTTCATTTAAGTCTTGGACTTTTTAGGTTTTGTATAGCTTCATGTGCCCCTGGGGGTTCTTTGTTCAAATCGATATTTTGTTTAGCCTTGATTTGTTGTCCTTGCGCTCCGACGCCCACGATTACTTTCTTTAACAAAGAAAGTTGTCGGTCGACATGTATTCAGAGCGATATACCGAGCCTCTTTAACATATTTTTTTGACAACGACGATGCTTTGGTAAAACACTTTGAATTTTTGTACGCCATCTTGACAAGAAAATATTCAGTTCTTCGTGCCCTCGAGGCTCTTCGTGATATTCGTGCTCATCAGTTTCGAGTATTTCTTTGACAACAGCCAGTGGAACGCTTAATGTTCTCCAAAAATTATCAACAAAACCAAGCGGAATAGGCAATCCCAGATTCAAAAAGGAACTAGTTAAAATTATCTGTGATCGACGGGAGAATAACTCGATAGGCATAAATTTAAAATACAACTGTCTTTAAGGTAATACAGCCATGATAGCATGGTAAACCATAAACCAACTACAATCGATGACCACATTCATGGGTCCACATCCCGCTTAATTTCGCAAAGTACGAGTAGTAAAGCATCTCAAACATTATACCGTAGTTCGTTAAATAGCGCGCCCTACACGAATGCGCTTGATTTTGTTTGTATTCAGTGGCTCAGATCGTAGTTTCTGCAGCCTATAATCTTGTCGACCGAACACAACAACGCGGTTCAAGCCGGATCGCAGGAGCCCAAGTATAACTTTAACAATAAGGTTGACTCAACTCTACATATTGTTGTTCGTCAAGTCGCGATATTGATCGGTAATGCACGACACAAACACGGTCAGAATGTCACACCGGCCACGAAAATACCGCAAAACATCCGAGAAAACAAAGAATTAATAAAGTGGAAAACAATTCAGTAGTTATTTATTAAATAATAATAAAAATGTATTAATGGTTAAGTACCCTTTTTTGGACCAATAAACTCAGAGGTGCCGATAATAATGCGCGAACACATCTTCTGGCCTGAGTCAGAACCATCAAATCCCATGTCCATCTAACTGACCTCATACCCTTTACCGAATCGAATTTGTATCCGTAATGCCGAGCACATTTTGATTGATATGCCATCGACAGAGTAACTGCTTCAAGGCTGGGAATTCTTTCTCTGCATGCCCCAAGCAACGCTAAATCTTCCGCAGCGACGATAACCCGCGTAGTAATATTGTTCTGTATCACCAAACTATTTAATTGGTGGAATGTAGGAATGTTAACGCTTACTATTGAAGAACTTTTCATTACGCTGGAATGTTAATGTTCCTCCACTCTAGCTCTACTTTGGCAAGTAATTATTTGGACATCCTGATACTACATTTGGAAAGAAAGGAACGCCGTGTGTTCGGTAAAAAGTTTCAAGTACTAACAAGATTATGCAAGACATTCAACTCAAGTGCTTCGAATGGATAGTGAGAAGATCAAAGAAACATAAATCGATAGATTGGCAACAATGGTTACGGACCTCAAACATTCGCCACAATAACGATAGTTTAATATATTTCACACAAGATCGTGAATGTTGTACCAAATTCTGTTCGGGATGTAAAGTTTCGTAAAAGCTTCAGTGCCGGTGTTCGCTTATCAGCTGGGGCTTAACAGAGCGAGTTTACATGGGACACATGTCAAGAAGTTAGTTTTATATCACGCAATCGGTCTACTACTAATGCGAGTTTTCGAGTCGACAAGAAGGTCTAAAAGGACATTGCCATATATATCGACTACACATTTTATTTTACGGTGTGCATCCTATATACTTCGCATATTACATATGTAGTAACATACTTTTGCTAAGTGTAATTCCAACGCTAGTCCATGTTAAAGCACGAAGCAAAGTTATGTGTTAATCGGTTTGTTTTCTTTTAGAAGTTTTTTTAAGGTTTGAAAACTTTCAAATTTATATTCATACCCGCCTTCATGTATCTCTTGGTATAGATCTTTTATGCCCTTTCAATTTATATGTTATTCAGTTTTACCTCATCAATATAAAGTAAAGAGAATCCACACCATCTGCCCTCGCGAGATACGCCGACCATCATGCTCGTCCTTCGACAAAAAAAATGCACTGCTGGTTTAATCGCAAACGTTAGTCATCATGTATCCTCACCCTAACTCATGTGGACTAATCGCGTTAAGTTTCGTTAAATCTGAGGTATATTTGTTTTTCCCACCCACACCTCACCCTCAATTAATTATTTCATCTACCTTTCATTTCATTTCATTCACCGCCAATTGATTATTTAAATTCATTTACTTTTAATCTCATTTACAAACATTGATCCCAAGTTTTTAAATCTTTATCTCCCGATCTTCATCTTCAAACCTTTGATTCACAAGTCATGGAGACTATATATTCAAGACCAAAATCAAACCCACCTACCTCTCAACTGCTCCAATCGATCCCAAGAATGAGAAAGAAATCAAGACTAACCCATCATCTTAACCCTTACTAATTATCACAAACACCCAAATCATCACATAAAACTCATCGATTTAACCACATACACTAAATCTTTAATCTTCCACAATTTATCACAATTTTATAAACCATGTTTCCGAACTTTCATGGCGGGTTACGCTTTAGACGCATGCGAAGACGTCACAGCTAGTGGCCATGACAATCTTGGCTAGATCTAGTACGATGGCGACATGCGACGACGAGGTGTCCTGGATGAGATGATGATACTATTAAAGCGGGTTCGTGGTCGTGGAAAATATGATGATGATGTCGGTGGTAATGTAGAGTTCTTGTTCCACTTCTCCTCGTCACTAACACTTTCTTGTTCTTGTTGTTCAAGAATCGCGGGCTATTTCTTCATCGCCTGCGTAGACCTTATCTTGTTCAAACCGGATAGTTTTTGTAAGATGTAGAGATAAACTTTGTAAGAAATGGGTCTTAAAGTGCAATTAAAATGAGGTTTACTTTTTAAAAACCCCCTTATGAGGTTTAAAACCCTAAAATCTGTACAAGACACCTTAGGTTCGGTTTAGGTTTTACTCCAAAGACTCTCTACAAAAGAGCGAAAAATTCGGATTACATATATAAGATTACAATTGCGGCGGGCGTGCACTATGTTTAGTGGCCGCGTCGTGTCGCCGTCATTAGGGTTTCGTCTTGGCCACGTTAACCTTGCGGCGTCACGCTATCCGTGGCGTCCTCTTGACCGGCGTCGTCTGCGGATTGCATCTAGGCCGATGCAGTAGCGGCTACTCTTTTACAATGGGCGTCGTCGCTTGAAAATATGAGTTTTGGGTTACGGACCGTCACAATAATTTTGGGACGGCGTATTATGCTCTTTGTGTGCCGTCGCCTTCTACTTCGAAGAATGTAGAGTGTCTCGATTTTGACTTTGGCCATTTTCTTCATATATTCGCGCCTTTTCGTCCAAATAAGTGTCATTCCGACATTTTGCCTTCACGAGACCTAAAAGTGAAAAGGAACGATATTAAGCAATAACGGATACAAAAGTGATCAAATAAGGACTTAAACGACCCCTCAAAATGGTACCTTTTAAAACCTTATCAATTTCCCACAGGCCAATTACATAGTTATTTTATCAGATAAGAGCGTGTGAAATCCGTGAGTAATGTAGCTAAAATTTGCCACAGACTTTGGTTGTGGCTATTATGTGTGATATTTGCGACAAGTTTCCCAGAATTTTAATCAACACAAATAGTGTGAATTTTAGCCGAAATCTGTGGAAACTTGTGACAGATTCTCAAAAACTTGGTCAACAATTTAGTGTCTAAATAGTGGGAAATCCGTGTAAAATTACTACATATTTCCACGAAATTTAATCAACAATTTGGTGTGTAATTTGTCGGTATTCCGTGAGAAATTTCCCACAGATTAGTTTCCGTGTGTAAAGTTTTGTGGGTAAAACCAGTTTGTGTAGTAGTGTTTGGTTTCTTGAATTATTGCTCACAAAAGCTTTATTTTGGGTTGATTTTGCAGAAACTGAGAGGGGAAGTAGACAGATTATTGAAAAGGAAGATCGAAGATCCAAAGATGGATGTTTATGCCGAAGGAAAAGGAGTTGTTGTTGCTCTTGTCGAGTTATTGCACAACCAGAATGTTCGGTATTAAAAGTTTCCTTTTTTTACACTCAGTTTAGGACAGAAAATATGTTTACTTGTGGATTGAAATTGTGTAAGAGTGTTACATTAATTTTGAATGAGAAACTTATATTTAGTTTCAAGACAGACCATACTTATATTTAGACTTGCATTCAATGTATTTGCATGGCCGATAACCCGTTTCATTTGGTCAAATAACAACAGATATATTTTTTGCCTACGATTGAATATTTTTAAGAAAAAGTTAAAAAACATATTATTCATGCACCTAAATAGCAGCTAAAGGGGTGTTTGTCTAAGCTTATTATAATTTTGAAAAGCTCATTTTTTTGGACTTATAAGCTTATAAAGATCATAAGCTTTTAACCTCGTCATCTATAGATGATGACCACATGCATGCTGCCATGCTAACCACTCTCTGGCTTTCGGATATTAGTGTTCAGAATTATGATATGATAACTTGTTAAATGGTCAATGTATCTAGATGCTCAGGATCTACGCGCAGACTGATACCGGATAATCAAATTCAGTGTTTATCATACTCGCACACTAGAAAATATTTACCCAGGACTTAAAAATGTATGATTTTAAACACCCTTGATTTCACTTCAGGTAAACTTTCTTAACTTTGAATTTAGCTGTTTCCAAACCCTTAAAGTTGGGTCTTTTCATGTTATTTTAATCTTATAACCGAGTCTTAAAATCCAGTCTTAATTAAGCCAACTGGCTTGGTCTCAACCGGACCCATTCTCAACACCGGTCTAGAGCCATTAGTCAGTGACCGACAACCAGGAAAGTGAGTTTAAGATGGACCATCTATAGCTCCTACATTTGAAATTATATCTATACTACATATAATAGAAAAACAGTCAAAACTTGAAAAGTGAAAAATTGAAAGTCAAAGGTGAGATAAATGTATTGTGTAATTAATACTCTTATTAAAACACCCCATTAATTAAAAGTACAATAATTTATTCACATTGTACAACCAATTAAAAACATATTTACCAAATTAAAAACAATCAATTAAAACATCATTTACTAAAAAGTACAATAAAATTTTCATAATGTACATTTTAAACAAGCTACAACATAATTCTAAATATAAAATAATTAAACACACTAATTAATGTTATTTTTAATTTTTCTAATTTTTCACTTTTCAAGTTTTGACTGTTTTTCTATTATATGTAGTATATATATAATTTCAAATGTAGGAGCTATAGATGGTCCATCTTAAACTCACTTTCCTGGTTGTCGGGTTGAAGAAGAAAGATTTGGTTCTGTGTTTAATGCTTCTAGTGCCAGAGACTTCAATCAGTTTATTTCTTCAGCTAATCTTGTGGAGATTAAGATGGAAGGCTATTCGTTCACATGGTCTCATCCATCGGCGACTAAAATGAGCAAATTGGATAGATTTCTCGTGTCAGAAGGTATTATTTCGGACTTCCCTTCCATCACGGCTGTATGTCTTGATCGGCATTTGTCTGACCATCGTCCTATTCTTCTTGATGAGATTCATACTGATTTTGGTCCCTGCCCTTTCCGGGTTTACCATTCCTGGTTCAGTCGGAAGGGTTTTGACGAAATGGTTGAACAAGCGTGGATGTCTTTCTCGCATACGGAGCCTAATAGCTTGATTAGGTTTAAGAAGAAACTTCAGGATTTGAAGTTGATCATTCGTGGGTGGATTAAGGCTGTGAATATTTCCCAAGCAGGTACTAAGAATGCTATTAGTGATGAATTGGCATCTATCGATAAACTTCTAGATAGCGGGGATGTATCTGACGATCTGCTTCTCAATCATATGGAGTTAATGCGCAAGCTTGATGATATTAAAAGGCGGATGCAAAGATTTTGCTCGAGCTAAAGTTAAATGGGCCATTGAGGAGATGAAAACTTCGAAATTCTTTCATGGGCTAATTAACAAAAAAAGATCGCAACTTTCAATTCGTGGTGTTTTTGTGAATGGGTAGCGCATACCAATCCTGAATCTATTAAAGATACTTTCAAGGAGCATTTTGCTAATCGGTTTAAAAGGCCTATTAGCTCTTGGTTTAAATTGAACATGAAGTTTCCTAACCGTTTGACAGAGGATCAGGTTGCTATCTTGGATAGGAGTATTACGTAGATAGAAATTGGGATCTTGTTTGGGCATGTGAGCGAACAAATCTCTGGTCAGACGGTTATACCTTTGAATTCTTTAGACGTTCTTCGAAGTTCATTGGTCACGACCTACGTGTCATTGTTGTTTGTTTCTTTGATCTCGGTTTTTTCCTCTGAGTCGCAACGCAACGTTTATTGCTTTAATTCCTAAAATTACCGATCACGAAATTTGTTAATGATTTGGACCCATAAGTCCGATTGGGAGTGTTTATAAGTTATTACCAAGATCCTCGCTATTCGGTTGTCCACGGTAATCTCGGTTTGGTTTCGTGTACTCGATCGACTTTTGTCGCGAATAGACAAATTTTAGATGGGCCTTTCATTTTGAATGAAGTGTTGATTGGTGCAAACGAAAAGAATCAAGCTCTTATTTTTAAAGTAGACTTTGCCAAGGCTAATGATTACATTCGTTGGGATTTTCGCTTGATGTCTTACATGCTTTTGGTTTTGGTCCTTGATGAGTGTAAATACTCATCATTTTTGGTCAATCTGAGCCAGAAAACACTTAAAACGCCGAAATGCATCAAAATCTTGAAAATATCCTAAAATTACATTTTATATGTTTCGAGATGCAAAATGTTTAAAATCGATGAAAACGAGCAAAGTTTGCATAATTGGCGGTTTGATCCTCAACTTTCAAAACTTGTCAAATTTAGTCCCTAGGCACTTATTTTAAAGAAAAGTCACCAAAGGTCCTTTTGGAATCATAAATTGTCATAATTAATCCTTTGGTGAAAAGTTCCAAAAGTTTTGAGAAATTACGGTTTGATCCTGGATTTTAAAATGGTCATGTTTAGTCCTTGGAATTTCACATTTGGCAAAAAATGGTCCTTAACTTATTTGAGATTTACAAGTTTGACCCTTGGACTACAACTTCATAAATTACAACTTTAGTCCCTGAGTTTCAGAAATGAAAATTTTGGTCCCTTGATTATTGGATGATGGCAAGAAAGGCCCTTGGATTACATTTTCGGAAGTTACATGTATGGTCCTTGGATTTCCAGCTTTTACACCTTTGGTCCTTGTGTTACTTAAATATCAAATCCAAACCGGATCCAAATAAAACCCAAACCCATAACTTCCCAGCCCAATACCATTTTAACCCAACCCGTCCCAAACCATTTACCGGTCAGTATTAAATCCAAACCCGCGTTTAAAATATTAAACCGCTCACGGGTTCCTCCTCATCATCACCTATACCGCAAACACCTCCCACACTCCATCATCATCACATTCCTACCTCCAAACACCCCAAGCCAAATGCATTAAGCGCCTTTCCTGTCAAGTTATCATCCCAGTGGCATATCTAGTTTTCCGCCAAAAGTCATCAAACGGCCAAAATTGTCTCAACTCATCCAATGGTCCGAGTTCAGTGGGATTTTCTAAGAGTCAGTGGGAAGACATTTGCTATAAAAAGGTGGAAGAAGAGAGAGAATAGCAATGAGTTCTTAGTTTTAAATTTCCTATATGTCGTTTTAATATAAATGTTTTAGTTTAAGTCAAAAATTGTAATCTAGTTTCTATGTATTAAACTTAAGTTGGATAATCTTTGTAATGTGCTTTTAAGTATCAATTCAAGGTTATATTAACATTTCAAGTTTTATGCTCCTTGTTAAAAATTCGGTTTTAAGCTCTTATATTCAAGCTTCTAGTAGCTTATTTTCAAATTCAAATAAGCTTATTTAAGCTATTTATAGCTTTTGGTAGCTTATTACTCTAGTTCAATCAATCTTGGTATCCGATCAACAAAAGTCAACTGTGTGAAGAAATTTTGGTTAAGTTGTCTTGGAAGTGGATATGGGTGATGCAGAGTTGGTTATGGGTTGAATCGAGTTAGGATATGGTTGAGAATAGGTAGTGGCTCTTTGTTCTTTGGCAAGCCATAGTGACTAGGACCAAATGTAAGTTCGAACAAGAAAATTGCTTAATCTGTTTACGTGGTATTTACTTGTTGTTTCTCTGAGTTTTAGTTCATATTCGATAGTAGGATTATAGTTTAATTATTGATATTGGTTAAATTTAAGTATAGGATAATATAGATTGCATTTTAGTTTTGATAAGGGTGTTTGGTTCTAGCTGTTGCATTGAGCTAGAGGATTAGAAATCAGTTAAAATTTGTCAACTCAGTCTCACTTAGGTCCACTTGAGTCAATTTAGTCACCATGTTGCATCTGCACTAGCTCAAAGTCAAAATCACCTTGAACCTGTCCTAATTTCATATCTGATAGAATTTTGTAAAATCAAAAGCTTGAATTGTGTTTAGATATCAGTAGAGTAGCTTAATATAGCTTTATTTTACCTTAAAACATCATAATCAGCTCATGATTTAAGCTCAAATCTCATTTTGGTCAAAGTTAGCAAAGCATTAAGAAAGTCAAATTGAAAAAGTTATTTTCATTCAACTTGGGTGATTTTAATTGATTCATTATTGGATCAAATCAAGTGAAACTTTTGGTTTAAAAACTTCAGTTGGTCAAGAATTGAAAAATGATTTTTGGAAATTTTTGTAAGTCATTATAAGCTCCAAATAAGTGCAATAATAAGGCTGCAAAGTGCCTATGCACACTCGGCATACAATGAGTGTGAGGCAGTGCACCTTGCAGAACCTGCATAAACTTGGTTTTAGATCCTTAGGGTTTGAAACTTGGTTTAGAGATAGTTAAGCTGGTTGTCTTGAGATCTCTAGTTTTGTTTTTCACAAAGCTTCTTGAATAAGCTTGTGCTTAAGCTTGAAATAGAATGACTGTTTAGCACTTGATTTTCTAATACATCAAATCATGGCAGTTAGCACTTAAGATGTTTAGGATAGTGGTAATTAGTTGCTTTTGAGTAGTTTTAGCATATTATAGCTTTTGTGATCATTTGGTTCTCTGTTGTGGCCTTTAGCTTATTTTGAGTGCTTATTTATAAGCACTCTTCACTGCAGCCTCATATTCCTTCACATAAGCCACTATTTTTATATTTTTCATAGAATTAGAATATTATTTTAGAGTTTTCCTGAATTTTTAATAATTTTCCAGCACTGTTTGCTATTTTTCCTCATTTAAATCGGTTTTAGTACTTTTTAATTAGCTTTTAATACAATTAAATCGGAAAAACTTCAAAAAATAAGTTTTCATTTTCCTAGGTTAAGATAAATATAAAAAGCAAAAATTATTTTTTCAGATTTTTCTTAGTTAAATTTGTAATTTTAGCAATTTAAGTAGTTTCAAATAGTTTTTAATTCATAGAAAATAGAAAATAATCGGAAAAATATAAAATTAGTTTTGAAAATTCTCTTTAGTTATTTTAGATTTTCTAAGTCATAATTTTATTTTTCTAGCTTTATTTCATATTTTCTTATATTTTGGGGTATTATTAAATAGGTAAAATAGTTTTTAATTAATAATAATTAAATAAATAGTCATAAAAATAATTTTCTTTTTCTAAAAATTTTCTCTTATCATTAGGATTGTAAAAAGTTCATTTTTATATTTTTAGGATTAATTCTGTTTCAATTTCACATTTTCTTTTGTACCTTACTTAGTTTTTAACTTAAATTTATAAAAGAAAAATCAAAAACATCATTTTAAAAATAGTGATAGCGTTTATTTAATATAATTTAGTTTTTTAATTTTCTTTCATATTTCCTTTGTCATTCAGTATCTATCATAACCCTTTTCCCGTTCAAATTCACCCGATCACTATCGTTTGGTGATTCGATGCCTGTTCGTTGGGACTTAACGACACGGGAAACACTAAACTCTCTGGACTTCATTGCATTGGTTACGAGCTGTTTGAAGTTTATTACGGTTAACCATTCACAAGTGGTTAGCTTGTGTGATAAAACTCAGCGGTTTGGCATCGATCAAATTTTGGCGCCGGCTTGTTGTGCTAATTATCTTAGTTTAGCAGTTAGTGATTTGAATATTCACTCCTTGTTCATACCATCTATATCTATATATATTTTCTTATAAAAATCCAAAAACCAAAACATCTTAAAGCGTATAAAACACAAAATATTTTCTTTTGTTTCTATATATATATAAAAGATAAAAATACAAAAGATTTGTCGTTTTCTTTGTTTAATAATAACAACATAAAAATTACCACATGAAACCAAGGCGGTGTACTACCTAGCTGGGGTGCGACCATAATAAGTTCCCGAACCAAAGATTAAAACTTGCCTTTGTGTCCTTGTGGTGGTGTACCTTTTCAAAGAAGCCATTCATCTTGTGATTATTGGTTTAAGTTCAACTTGTCGTTTTGCCTCGATATTGTTTTAATTGGATTTGTTGTTATATCTACTTTTCAAAACCATAAAACCCAAAAGATTCTTCTTACCCCATTTTCATAATTCCTTTCATAATTCCCTTCCTTAACTCGAGATCTCTTAGAGTTAACTCTGAGTGTATCTTGCGCTCGCTCTTCTAGATCGTAAGCCCATTTCGTGAGCTTGTCGAGTTCCAAGAAGGCGTGTCGTGAGCGATTACGCCCCATCGATCGGATCGAGATCCGGACTGCCACACTACTTCGTTATCATGGCGGAAGAACGTCCTATGTGAGCTTCTCGAGCGCCATCGATGGGTATGGAGATGCTATTGTTATCCGACCATTGTGGTGAAAATTTTGAACTCAAAGCGGGTTCTTGAATCTTGTAACCTCAAGTCAATTCTATGGTTTTGAGAGGATGATCCTCATGCTCATATTCGATGGTTTAACAAGATTGCATCTACCATCAAATACAAGAATGTCCTACCGATCTTTGTCAAGCTTTCTACATTCCCATTTTCTCTTGAGGACAAGCCGGTTGGCTTGAAAAACAACCCCTCAATCAGTGAAACATGGGAAGACACATTAAAGAAATTTGTGAGCGAGTTTTATCCACCTTCCAAAACCACGAGTCTTAAAAATGAAATCATCAAGTTCACACAAAGTTTGATGAACCCTTGGTGAATCGTGGGATCGTTTTAAGGAGTTGCTCATGAATGTCCTCACCACGGTTTCTCCGAGTTGATGCAACTCGATACTTTCTATAATGGGTGAGTCAATCGATCAAGATTCTCTCAATTCCTCATGGAGGAAATTTCTTAAACAAAGCGTAAAAGATGCTTTAGCGATCATTGAAAACAAGTCTAAAGTCCGCCTTGCACGAAGCAAACCGGTTGTTTCCCAGTCGGTGTTGGTCCTTCTACTTCATCGCGGTGAGTCAATCTAGCACCGGTGCTAAGATTGACAAACTCATGGAAGCAATTCAAGCTTTGGTTCTCTCCAACCAAAAGAAAGTTTCTTTCCATGAAACTTCACTCCTGTGAAGTTAAGAAAGTGGAAGTACGTGTTACTGCGGTGGCCCCATGCCTATTACAAGCGTATGGCCACCGATGGTAACCCTTTGCAAACAAGCGGCGTGGGCGGGTTTCCAATCCGAGGCAACCAATACCGGTGCTCCTATGGACCCGAACCACCGTCCTAACCACTACCACGGACCTCCGGTTTCAACCAAAACCAAAACCGTAATCAAAATCGAATAGAGCAGACCAAGGTTTTCAAAACCAAGGTAATTTTAATCCAAATAACGGTTTTCAAAATCAAAGTCAAAACTTCCAACACCAAGGAAATTTTAATAGAAACCAAGGTCGGAAATTTCAACCGGGGTATTTTCATGGCAATAATCAAGGAAATTTTCAAAATCAAAGCCCTAATCCAAACAATAGAGGCGGAATTTTCTGTGCAAAATCAAGCCATTGTTCCAACCGGACCATCATCGATGAGTTGTTGAAGCAATTCATGAAATCGAAGAGGAAATGAACAGGTTGTTGGTTAGCGGTTCGACATTAAGAAGTCTTTAAATGATCGACCCTCGGGCTCGGTACTTTACCTAGCAACACGATCGCTAATCCGATGGGCGATGCAAAGCGATCCTGACAGTGGTGCTTCATATGATGGACCGCTATTCCTACTACTTCTTCTTCTTCTCGAAGGTAGTGGAGCGTGAACACGAGGCGACAAAGACCAAGTGCAACCTACTAGCTCACAAAGTCGGACAAGTCCATCCTCAAGTTGTCCGAAACCCAAACCAAACACAGGTTGTTTTGAACCCCAGTTGAAAACCCCAAATCAAAACTTCTATTCCTTACCCTCGCGTTTAAATGAGCAAAAACTCATGAAAAAGCCGGTCATCAAATGGAAAAAAATTTCAAATTTTCCAAGAACTACATTTTGACATAAGCTGCGGATGCCATCATCTTGATGCCCAATTTGCATCAACTCTCAAACACATGTTAAGCAACGAGGAAAAAGCGTTTGAAATGGCTAAAACTCCTTTGAGCGAAGCGCTTTGGCGATTACGTTAAAGCTTCAGAAGCTTGGAGATCTGGAAAATTTCTTCTTCCTTGTGTTTTCGAGGATGATTGAATGCTTTGCCCTCGCCGATCTTGGTGCAAGCATCAATCGATGCCTTATTCGATATGGAAGAAGCTTTCTCTTCGAACTTGTTCCTACCGCATGACTCTTGAGCTTGCGGATCGTTCTATATCGCGTCCTTTTGGCATCGCCGAGATGTATTCGTGAAAGTAGGAAAGTTCCATTTTCGGTGACTTTGTGGTTGTTGATTTCGATGCCGATCATCGGGTTCCCCTCATTGTTGGGCGAGTTCACGAGCGGGCGTGCTCTCATTGATGTATTTGAGCAAGAAATCACGCTACGTGTGGGTAATGAAGTATCGCTTTAACCTTGTCAAACCTCGGTACTCCTCAAACTATGATGTTGAATCGGTTAATCGAGTCGATGTAATTGATATTGTTTGGAGGAGTACTCTCGAGTTTCTTGGTTATTTTCATAATTACGTGAGTGGGATTCCACCACATCTTCTCAACCAATCATTGCCGACTCTTCCCTCTCTCACTCCGTTTGAGGAGGTGACTTCTTCCGGAAGAGATCGATGAGTTTCTTGCTAATGATGAATCAATTCACGGAATTGATGGTGTTTATGATTCGGAGGATATCCTTTATCTTGAGCAATTGTTAAATGAAGATCCATTACCTTCACCCTCCGAAAGAGATCACGATTGAGAAAATCAAATCAAGACAAACATCTCTCAAGAATTTCAGGGTTGAACTTAGGACCTACCTCCTCATCTCGAGTATGCATTCTTGGAGGTGATGATAAATTACCGTCATAATTGCTAAAGACTTAGCGAGGAGAAAAGCGCTCTCATAAAGGTCTTGAAGTCACACAAGCAAGCAATTGCTTGGAAACTCTCCGACATTAAGGGTATCAACCACGGTTTTGTACTACATAAAATCTTGATGGAGGATGACTTCAAACCAAAGATCCAACATCGTAGAAGGGTGAATCCTAAGATTCATGAGGTTATCAAACAAGAGGTTCTCAAACTTCTTGATGCGAAGCTTAATTTACCCGATCTCGATAGTCCTTGGTCGTCCCATTCACCGTGTTCCAAAAAGGGTGGCATAACCTGTTGTCACAAATGAAGAAAGCAGTTAATTCCAACTCGATTGGTTACGGATGGCGTGTGTGTATTGACTATCGCAAGTTAAATGAAGCCACCGTAAAGACCATTTTCCTCTACCCTTCATGGATCGGATGCTTGAGAGATTAGCGAGGAACGAATACTATTGTTTCCTTGATGGTTTCTCGGGTTATTTTCAGATCCCATTGATCCGCTGGATCAAGAAAGACCACATTCACTGCCCATACGGAACTTTTGCCTACTGGGCGTATGCCTTTTGGCTATGTAACGCTCACGGCACATTCCAACGATGTATGATGGCAATTTTCCACGACATGATCGGAAACAATGGAGGTGTTTATGGATGACTTCTCGGTCATTGGGGACTCATTTCAAACATGTCTCTCCCGTTTAGATAAAATGCTAAACGGTGAAGACACCAATCTACATCTAAATTGGGAGAAGAGCCACTTTATGGTCAAAGAAGGCATAGTCCTTGGCCATAAGATTTCCAAAATGGGATTGAGGTAGATAGAGCAAAGTTGATGTTATTGCCAATTGCCTCATCCTACTACCGTCAAAGGTATTAGGAGTTTTCTAGGTCATCTTGGGTTTTATCATGATTCATACAAGATTTTTCTAAAATCGCTCGGCCTATGACTCATCTTCTTGAAAAGATGCTCCTTTTATCTTCTCACTGAGTGCATCAAGCTTTGAAACATTAAAGAAAAAGCTACGGAAGCACCCATTCTAGTGCCCACGATAGGTTTACCCTTTGAACTCATGTGCGATGCAAGTGATTTTGCTATCGGTGCGATCCGGGCAACGTAAAACCAAACATTTTCGGCTATCCACTGCGCGAGTAAGACTATGATGAAGCTCAAACCCATTACACCACTACGGAAAAAGAATTATTAGGCATGGTGTATGCGTTTGAAAAGTTTCGCCATACCTTATATTGACCAAATCGTGGTGTATACGGATCACTCGGCTCTCAAATATCTCTTTGCAAAACAATGGCCGTAGTATTTCCCTTTTCGTTCTATGTTTCGGCATAACAGGTACTTTGAATATTGAGGGCAATATTCATTTCTAGTGTGGGGGAATTCTCTAATTTTATCATGTAATTATACCACCCAATTCCCCGTTTTGGCCAAAATTTTTTTGGAGTAAGTGTTTTCACTTACTCGGATTATAGTTATCGATCCGCCATGTCTAATAAACAAAAGGATTGGCTAATCCGAGAGCAAACGGCTCTTGGTAAAGATATCTCAAATCCGTTGACGACTTGCAATTTCCCAAAATTGTATGGTGTTATTCGCCATATCTTTAATTAGTGAAGAGTTGGCTAGCCTTGCAAGTTTATGGCTTGTGGTAAAGGCGATGGAAAACCATAATTGGTAATCGACTCACCAAAGATATTTTATCTAAGAGTTGGCTAGTCCGAGCAAGCGGCACGGTAAAGACAAATCAAATCCGTTGAAAGTGGTGGTTTGCTCAAAATCATTTGGTTATCGGTGTACCAAGGTTCTTACTTGAATGAAACATTTGGCTACTCCGAGTAATGGCTTTTGGTAAAGAGATTCAAATCCATTAAGTTTTCTCAAAAGATTGCTAGGGACTAGCAATAGTTTAGTAATGGGGGATTGATGAGTGTGTAAATACTCATCATTTTGGTCAATCGAATCGCAAAACACTTAAAAGCTCGAAATGCATCAAAATCTTGAAAATATCCTAAAATTACATTTTATATGTTTCGGATGCAAAATGTTTAAAATCGGATGAAAAACGAGCAAAGTTTGCATAATTGGCGTTTCAGTCCTCAACTTTCAAAACTTGTCAAATTTAGTCCCTAGCACTTATTTTAAAGAAAAGTCACCAAAGGTCCTTTTGGAATCATAAATTGTCATAATTAATCATTTGGTGAAAAGTTCCAAAAGTTTTGAGAAATTACAGTTTTGATCCCTGGATTTTCAAAATGGTCATGTTTAGTCCTTGGAATTTCACATTTGGCAAAAAAGGTCCTTAACTTATTTGAGATTTACAAGTTTGACCCTTGGACTACAACTTCATAAATTACAACTTTAGTCCCTGAAATTTCAGAAATTGACAGAAAATATCCTTTGAGTTTCAGAAATGAAAATTCTGGTCCCTTGATTATTGGATGATGGCAAGAAAGGCCCTTGGATTACATTTTCGGAAGTTACATGTATGGTCCTTGGATTTCCAGCTTTTACACCTTTGGTCCTTGTGTTACTTAAATATCAAATCCAAACCGGATCCAAATAAAACCCAAACCCATAACTTCCCAAGCCCAATACCATTTTAACCCAACCCGTCCAAACCATTTACCCGGTCAAGTATTAAATCCAAACCCGCCCACGTTTAAAATATTAAAACCGCTCACGGGTTCCCTCCCCCTCATCATCACCTATACCTGCAAACACCTCCCACACTCCATCATCATCACATTCCTACCCTCCAAACACCCCAAGCCAAATGCATTAACTGCCCCTTTCCCTGTCACAAGTTATCAGTCCCAACTGGCATATCTAGTTTTCCCGCCAAAAGTCATCAAACGGCCAAAATTGTCTCAACTCATCCAATGGTCCGAGATTAGTGGGATTTGCTAAGAAGTCAAGTGGGAAGACATTTGCTATAAAAAGGTGGAAGAAGAGAGAGAGAATAGCAGTAGTTCTTAGTTTTAAATTTCCTATATGTCGTTTTTAATATAAATGTTTTAGTTTAAGTCAAAAAATTGTAATCTCAGTTTCTATGTATTAAACTTAAGTTGGATAATCTTTGTAATGTGCTTTTAAGTATCAATTCAAGGTTATATTAACATTTCAAGTTTTTATGCTCACTGTTAAAAAATTCAGTTTTAAGCTCTTATATTCAAGCTTCTAGTAGCTTATTTTCAAATTCAAATAAGCTTATTTAAGCTATTTATAGCTTTTGGTAAGCTTATTACTCTAGTTCAATCAATCTTGGTATCCAGTCAACAAAAGTCAACCTGTGAAGAAATTTTGGTTAAGCTGTCTTGGAAGTGGATATGGGTGATGCAAAGTTGGTTATGGGTTGAATCTGAGTTAGGATATGGTTGAGAATAGGTAGTGGCTCTTTGTTCTTTGGCAAGCCATAGTGGCTAGGACCAAATGTAAGTTCAAACAAGAAAATTGCTTAATCTGTTTCTGTGGTATTTACTTGTTGTTTCTACAGTTTTTAGTTCATATTCAGTAGTAGGATTATAGTTTAATTATTGATATTGGTTAAATTTAAGTATAGGATAATATAGATTGCATTTTAGTTTTGATAAGGGTGTTTGGTTCTAGCTGTTGCATTGAGCTAGAGGATTAGAAATCAGTTAAAATTTGTCTACTCAGTCTCACTTAGGTCCACTTGAGTCAATTTAGTCACCATGTTGCATCTGCACTAGCTCAAAGTCAAAATCACTGAACTGTCCTAATTTCATGTCGATAGAATTTTGTAAAATCAAAAGCTTGAATTGTGTTTAGATATCAGTAAAGTAGCTTAATATAGCTTTATTTTACCTTAAACATCATAATCGACTCACGATTTAAGCTCAAATCTCATTTTGGTCAAAGTTAGCAAAGCATTAAGAAAGTCAATTGAAAAAGTCATTTTCACTCAACTTGGGTGATTTTAATTGATTCATTATTGGATCAAATCAAGTGAAACTTTTGGTTTAAAAACTTCAGTTGGTCAAGAATTGAAAAATGATTTTGGAAATTTTTTAAGTCATTATAAGCTCCAAATAAGTCACTTAATAAGTGCTGCAAGTGCCACACTCTTTCGGCCTACTTGAGTGTGAGGCAGGCACCTGAACCTTGCATAGGCTTGGTTTTAGATCCTTAGGGTTTGAAACTTGGTTTAGAGATAGTTAAAATGGTTGTCTTGAGATCTCTAGTTTTGTTTTTCACAAAGCTTCTTGATAAGCTTGTGCTTAAGCTTCAAAATAGAGCAACTATTTAGCACTTGATTTTCTAATACATTAAATCATGGCGATTAGCACTAAGAGGTTTAGGATAGTGGTAATTAGTTGCTTTTGAGTAGTTTTAGCATATTATAGCTTGTGATCATTTGGTTCTCTGTTGTGGCCTTTAGCTTATTTTGAGTGCTTATTTATAAGCACTCTTCATTCTGACCTCATATTCCTTCACATAAGCCACTGTTTTATATTTTTCATAGAATTAGAATATTATTTTAGAGTTTTCTGAATTTTCATAATTTTCCAGCCTTTGTTTGCTATTTTTCCTCATTTAAATCGCTTTTAGTACTTTTTAATTAGCTTTTAATACAATTAAATCGGAAAACTTCAAAAAATAAGTTTTCATTTTTCCTAGGTTAAGATAAATATAAAAAGCAAAAAAATTATTTTTCCAGATTTTTCTTAGTTAAATTTGTAATTTTTAGCAATTTAAGTAGTTTCAAATAGTTTTTAATTCATAGAAAATAGAAAAATAATCATAAAAATACAAAATTAGTTTTGAAAATTCTCTTTAGTTATTTTAGATTTTTCTAAGTCATAATTTTATTTTTCTAGCTTTATTTCATATTTTCTTATATTTTAGGGTATTATTAAATAGGTAAAAATAGTTTTTAATTAATAATAATTAAATAAATAGTCATAAAAATAATTTTCTATTTCTAAAAATTTTCTCTTATCATTAGGATTGTAAAAAATTTATTTTTATATTTTTAGGATTAATTCTGTTTCAATTTCACATTTTCTTTTGTACCTTACGTAGTTTTTAACTTAAATTTATAAAAGAAAAATCAAAAACATCATTTTAAAAATAGTGATAGCGTTTATTTAATATAATTTAGTTTTTTAATTTTCTTTCATATTTCCTTTGTCATTCAGTATCTATCATAACCCTTTTCGTTCAAATTCACCGATCACTATCGTTTGGTGATTCGATTCAAACTCGTTGGGACTTAACGACACGGGAAATACTAAACTCTCACGGACTTCATTGCATTGGTTACGAAATTTGTTTGAAGTTTATTACGGTTAACCATTCACAAGTGGTTAGCTTGTGTGATAAAACTTGACGGTTTGGCATCGATCAGTCCTAATTATTGTAAATGGATTCGTGGTACCTTCAGTTCTGCTATGGCTTCGATTCTGATTAACGGGAGCCCTACTTCTGAATTTCCGTTCTTTTGTGGTCTTAAACAAGGAGACCTCCGCGCCATATTTATTTATTCTAGTGATGGAGTCTCTTCATATATCCATGTCTAATTTGTTAGGGAAGGAGTTTTTAAAGGTCTTGGATCGATGTATTGACGACTATCTCTCATCTTTTTATCTTGATGACGCTTTGTTCATTGGGAATGGTCGAAGATAACCTTGTTAACCTTGTAAAATTCTCAATTGCTTTCACTTAGCGTCTGATTGAAGATTAACCTTTAAAAAGTCGGGTTATGGGTGTTGGAGTGCATAGGGACGTTGTTATGCATGGTGCTTGACTGTCGTTGTGATGTTCTCCATACCCTTTTAAGTATCTTGGTGTTATAGTTGGGGATAAAATGACCCGTAATTCTGCGTGGTCTTATACTATACAGAAGATCCAAGAGCGGTTATCTAAATGGAAGAGTAAAACTCTTTCGATCGGTGGTAGATTGACTCTTGTGAAATTGGTTCTTGGCGCTACCCCCATATATGCTATGTGGATATATAAAGCTCCCATGGGTGTTTTGAGGGCATTGGAATCGATCTGTAGCAAGTTTTTTAATGGTTTCGATCCTTTGGATAATAAGATCACCTGGGTAGCTTGGGATAGAATTTTGTCGGCTAAGAAAAACGGGGGTCTTGGTGTGTCTAGTTTGCATGCTCTTAATAGGGCTCTTTTATTGAAGTGGGTGTGGCGTTTTTATCTTAAGATGGCTCGATTTGGTCACAGTTATTTCGCTATTTATGGTACTTACTTAGCTTCTCACTCGGTTAAACACTCGTCACATGGTGCTACATCCTTCGCGAGGTTGGTGTTGGCTTCTAAGGGGTTCGATTTTCTTTCCCTTTGTAAGAAACGGGTTGGTAACAGCGTTAGCACTAGATTTTGGATGGATGTTTGGATTCTAGACACACCGTTAAGTGTTCAGTTTCCTAGATTGTTTGCTTTAGAGACAGACAAGCGGATTTACATCGCCTCCAAATGGGATGCAGGTTCTTTTAATGCTTCGTTCCGTCGCCAGATTAGAGATGGGGTTGAGTTGCAACAGTGGAATGACATGCTTGGTATTTTAAGAATGGTTATTCTGGCTCCTTCTTCGGATCGTTGGACCTGTGATGTGAATGGTGATGGTAAGTTTCGTGTTAAAGAGATTCGTTCTATTATTGATGATAAATTCCTTCCATCGTCAAATGTTGCTACTCGTTGGACTAAATTCATCTCGATCAAGGTTAATATTTTTGCTTGGCGTGCTCGTCTGGATCGTCTTCCGACTAGGTGTAACCTCCAGAATAGAGGTGTGAGCTTGGATTCTATCTTATGTCCGCTTTGTGGTTCGGAGTCTGAAGATGTTGTGCATGTTTTGTTCCAATGCGAATTGGCTAATTCTATTTTCTGAGGCTTTGCATTGGTGGGATGTTCCTTGGTGACATTGCTTCTTTTGAGGAGTGGGACTCTTGGTTCTCAAGTATCGGGTTTTCTAGCAAGGTTAAAATGTTGTTGGAGGTCGTGGTTTCTGTTGCTTGGTGGCACATATGGCTCCTTCAGAATCGATTCATTTTTATGCCTCTCCTCTGGGCGATCAGTGATTTTTGATGATATTGTGTCTCGGACTTTCACGTGGTGTAGTAGTAGATGTTCTAGTTCTTTTTCTTGGGATTGTTGGTTAAAAAACCCGAACTTAATTTCCTTGTAGCTTTTCTTCTAGCTTCTTGCTAGTTCTTTTATAAAATCTTTGCCGTTCAAAAAAAAAATTAATGTTATTTTTAAAAACCCTAAAATGAAAAGTACATGTTATTATACACATTATACAAATTAATAAAACACACAAAGCTTCATTCAAGCTAACAAGTTGATGGTACATATAGTTTTGAAAATCGGACCGGACCAACGGGTTCAACCGGAAACCGGTGTCGCCACCGGTTCGACTAACCAATAACAGTCATCCGAAAACGAACTAGAGAGGACCCGTTGAAATTGATACAAACGGGTGAATCGGGTCTCATCGAGATCTATTTCTCCGGTTAATCGTCACAGTACCATGCCACGCAACGCGGGTGCCTGCTATACTATATATAAAGGAAAAACCAAAAAGTAAAAAGTGAAAATTTGAAACTATTAATACATATCGAAAACCGGGTTAACCCGGGACGCTTCAAACCTGGTGGGTTGACCCTGTTTAATTTGACCCGTTTTGATCAAACCTGTCGGGTTGACTCGGTTTAAATTGACCCATTTTTCGATGGGAACGGTTCAACCGGTTGAACCACCCGGGTCGAACCGGGTTTCAAAACATTATGTTAATCCAAAAATCTTCAAACTTTTATTATTTTTCGTTTAGAACCCATAAATTTTTTTTAACACAAAACGATCTATCGCTATATAAATATATTATATATATAAGTTTTTCTTCAAAACGATTATAATGCTTTACAATTAAGAGAAAATATGTGTCCGTTAGTGCACATTTAACTTTCAATAAATTAAATCGCCCATTTTAAAAATGGGCCAAATGTCCCAAATCTTTACAAAATATCCAAAATTATCCTTTTTTTTTTTTTTTTTTTTTTTTTTTGGGCTAATCATATTTATGCTACTTTTAGTACTTGCGTTCTTCTTAAAAACGGCACCATTAATCCCATCCTTGTTAGTTTTTACGCGACAAGTAACGTGTGTTGTTAGTTTTTATCTCATAACTGATGTAATGTTTACTTTCATTTTCATTAAATGTTTTTATATGTTGTTTGATAGATTTTAAGAATTTTGTCTAGACTTTAGTTATTGAATAATACAACCGTTTGCAATTGAATTTTCATCGGTTCACGTTTTATTTTAAACGCTATACAAAACACTCACCACAATATCACAAATCATTAATTATCTGACGCTAGAAACCGTTGCCGCTAAGCGCGGATACTCGTCTAGTTATTATAAAATTACTTAATACTAGTAGACATGAAAAGTTGACCATATTGTCTAAAAAGGTATCACGTCTTAAAATATGTCATAATCCATTAACAATAGGGTGTTTTTGAATGTATTTTGATACTTCTACTCAAGGTTGCAAAATTTTGAATCGGTAGTCGCTCGGTCGATTTTTTTTAGTTTGTAATCGGTTTATGCGATATTAATAGGATTGAAATTTTTGGGAATTTTTTGATATTTTCAATGAGTTTTGAGTATTTCCGTTGAGTTTTAGGCATTTACGGCAAGATTTGAGTTACACTAGTAACTTGTAATAGATATAAACATTAAGTATAAGTGATTAAAATAAGTTTCCGGCGTGTTTATGGTATTTCCGACAATGTTTGCAGGTTTTCAATAATTTTGACTATGGTTGACTACTTTGCACAAATAAAAAAGGTTGGTGGCCGATTAACGCCAAATCGATGATTAATCGACCGTGTAGACTTTTTGTGCAACACTTCTTCTACTATTAGTATCCAATATATTTGCCAAGTTTAGTTATAGTATTACAAATTATCAAAGCTATATACAGGAGATTAATGTATAATCTATGAATAACTATTCAGATCGATAAAGGATGGTATGATCTCTTTACAAACACATGAAAAGCTAAAAGTACATCTTTAGAAATAAAATAGAAGCAAAGCAAATTTAATTTAGACACGAGTGATAAAATTTGTAGATATATTTGTTGTAATAATATGTAAGACTTTTGACTTAATGGTATGTAACTTTGCTGACTGGACTACTTAAAAGATTGTAGGTTCAAGTTTTGTTGAATAGATTTGTGAGACAGGTCTGATATAAGGATTCAAGAAAATTGACATCTTAAATTTTTTTCAAAAAAACGTGTTATGATAAGTAGCATGCGAAGACGGGTTCTGATGTAAGGATTCAAAAAAGTTGACATTCTAAATTTTTTTCAAAAAATTGTGTTATGATATACTTTATAAGTGTTTCTATCATATCTAGTTAAAAATCACATAGAAATTAAAGATTAAATGGATCAATCTCACCAATTTATTTTTGATCAAATTAATTAAATTCACTTTTATCTATATATTTAAAAATTAAATATCTCACAAACCGTTAATAGTTAGATAAAACTAATTATACCATTCGACAAAAATAAAATTATCTTTCTACAGATCCAATATTGTATCTTTCGATGAACTTATGTACATTGTTTTTGCGGGTTTCGATATATTATCTATAAATGAAAATTTTAAAATCTCTTTTGTGTAACACAATCCTAAAATACAAACCCTAAACCCTAAAAACCCTACCCCTAAACCTAAAAATCCAAACCCTAAACCCAAAACCCTAAACCTCTAAAACCTTAAACCCTAAAACCCTAAACCCACAAAACCCTAACCGCTAAACCAAAAACCTAAACCTGTCCATTTAAACCAGTAGAAACCTAAACCCTAACCCTAAAAAGCAACCTAAAAATTCAAACCCCTAAACACCTAAACCCTAGCCGTAAACCCTAAACCCACAAAAAAGTCGAGAAACAATTCGTCAAAAATATATGATGTGATATATCAAATTAAAGGTAATTTTATGATTGTCGTGATGGTATGATTAGTTTCGTTTAATGATTAATGGTTTGTGAGATATTTAGTTTTTAAAATAAAAGTGAAAGTTTATTTTAGTATTTTGATGAAAAAATAAATAGTTGAAAATAATTTTCGATCTTTAGTTTTTCTTTGATATTTATTGAACCAAACTCATCATATCTAATCATCTTTATAAGTGGTAGCATAAGCATTTTGATTTTTGAATATCATCATCTTTTTATCACAAATATGTTTAATTTTGTTCACACTTGAATGCTACATTTAACTACTCATATTGTTTTACTTTTGATTACATAACCTAACAAGTAACAATTAATAAATCAAATAATTTATAATAGTAATGCCACTTTTTAGTCAAAACTAAAAATAAATAACTATTCAAATTCAAATTAATTCAATTAATTTATTTAGTGGGTGATGTAATTTTGCATACGTGAGAGTGCACTTACCCGACATGAATTGTATTGGGGGCCTCCCAACACCCCATATATTCCTTCGCACGCACTTATATAGGCCGTCGTTGGACCAATGATTGGATTTTTTTTATTTTTTTTTTCTTTTTTTTGTATTGTTTTTTTGTTTAATTGTGTAGTGTTTAGGGTATATGCATAGTGTATTTATTTGTGTAGTGTTTTTATATAATATTTATTTTACGTTATTTTTTTTAATTGTGTATTTGTTTCCATTTAATTAAACAATAACAATAAAACATTAGACATTAAAATATTAAAGAAGTACAACAACAAATGTTACTAATATTACAACGAAATATACTCCACATGAAGATTATTAATGTCATCTATAAGCTCATAGAGTATTCCACTCGACTGACATGCGTGATCAACTGGTTTCTTTCCAATTCGGTGATGCCTCAACGCGTTTTATTCTTGCCTTCAAAAAATTGTTTTGAGCCAATAGCATGTTGATCGTTTTATCTTTATCTTCGCAGTTTGAGCACTGCGTTGAAGAAGAGGCTTGACCAAAGTACTTTTGTTGAAATGTTTCATTCTACATGAAGTATCGACACCCATAGTCTTAAGTCCCTGGCTGTTACATGATGAAACAATTATAAGAAATGTATTCTAAACAAACAAGTTATTGATATATTTACGTAAATAAGCAAACGTTTAATTATTTACCTTTGACAAAGGACATGCATAATACTTCCGACCACAAGTTTTAGGCTTGTGGGATGTTCTTTCAATTATAAATCCACGTCGACAACGACACAAGAAAGGATTTTCTTGTTGCATCTGGCCAAAAGAATTTGTTGTATAATTATTCACAACATAAATAATCGTCTATACATGTTTTGTCATTTACAATATAAATCAGTAATCGTCTATACATGTTTTGTCATTTACAATATAAATCAATAATCATCTATACATGTTTTGTCATTTACAATATAAATCAATAATCGTTTTCACGTCTTTCTAAACATGCTCGTCGTTGAGTAAACATATGTGCCCGTCTCTGCCACGCGCGTCATTTCTGTACCATCTCCATTGTGGGTGAGTATACGGGGTGGTGAGTTTTCATCAAGAAACGCAAGAACGAAGTGAGCGACTGGTCTTCCCACACGAAGAATCCTGGCAACGGGACAATATTTGTGTTGTATTTGGACCATCTCTCATGGAAGACACATAATAGATTGTGAATTGGATATACATACAATAGGACGGTTAAGAGATGTAGCAATAGCCACTTCCGTTTCTGGCATAGTCATCCAGTAACCGTAGGGTGCTGGACCTTCAAACCAATTCATCGAGTTACAAATAGTTGTAAAATGAGTCCCCCACATTTGCATGTAAACTTCCTCGTGATTGTCTACCTCTTCCCTGAAAAGAGCTTGAATTCTGGGCCACATTCGTTCCTGGTGACCAAGACCTACGGCAAGAGCTCGATAACCACAATTTCCATCACCTGCCACGTTAAAGATCCCTAGGATCCAGCGTCGGAAAAGAGGTGGAATTTGAGCCATAAAATATTCGCTCTTGTCATCCTAAGCGTTAAGTCGTGTCTTAAGTCGCCTCGCTAGGTCATTCGTTCAAGTGCGGGACGTTATAAGGCTCTCCCACATATGAACTATGTCTCATGACTTCTTCATTTAAGTCTTGGACTTTTTAGGTTTTGTATAGCTTCTGCGGTGCCACGTGGGGTTCTTTGTTCAAATCGGGATATTTTGTTTAGCCTTGGATTTGTTGTCCTTTAACGCTCCGGCGTCGCGATTACTTTCTTTAACAAAGAGTTGTTGGTGACAGAGTTCGGAGCGTATATACCTCGAGCACTGCTTAACATATTTTTTTGACAAACGACGATGCTTTGGTAAAAACACTTTGGAATTTTTACGTCATCTTGACAAGAAAAATATTCAGCTCTTGAGGCCTCGAGGCTCTTCGGATATTCGAGCTCATCAGGCTCTTGAGTATTTCGGACAACGTGGCGAGGCGCTTAATGTTCTCCAAAATTATCAACAAAACCAAGCGGAATAAGCAATCCTGTATTCGAAAAAAGGAACTAGTTAAAATTATCGGTATTGACGGGGAGAATAACTTGATAGGCATAAATTTAAAATACAACCGTTTGCTTGAAGGTAATACAGTTCATGATAGCATGGTAAACCATAAACTAACCACAACTGATGACCACATTCATGTGGGTCCACATCCCGTTTAATTTCTGCGAGTATGAGTAGTAAAGCATCTCTTGAAACATTATACCGTAGCTCGTTAAATAGTGTGGCCCTACACGAATGCAGTTTCTTGATTTTGCTTGTATTCAAAGTGGCTCGTATCGTAGTTTCTTGCGCAGCTATAATCTTGTCGACCGAACACAACAACGTGTCTAAGCCGGGCGTGTGGAGCCCAAGTATAACTTTAACGTGTGTTGACTCTCAACTCTACATATTGTTGTGCGGCAAGGCTGCGATATTGATCGGTAATGTACGACACAAACATGGGGTCGTAATGTCACGACCCGATTCTGAAAATACCATAAAACATCCGAGAAAACAAAGAATTAATAAAGTGGGAAAACAATTCGAGTAGTTATTTATTAAATAATAATAAAAATGTATTAATGGTTAAGTACCCTTTTTGGACCAATAAATCTCAGAGTCTTGATAATAATGCGTGAACACATCTTGATTGAGTCAGTAACCATCAAATCCATGTCCATCTAACGGACTCATACTCCTTTACCGAATCGAATTTGTATCTGCAATGCTTGAGCACATTTTGATTGATATGCCATCGACAGAGTAATCTGTTTGCGTTTGGGAATTCTTCTCTGCATGCCCCAAGCAACGCTAAATCTCTGTCGGTGACGATAACCTGTGGGTAATATTGTTCTTGTATCACCAAACTATTTAATTGGTGGAATGTAGGGAATGTTAACGTTTTTACTATTGAAGAACTTTTCGCACATAGTGGGAATGTTAATGTTCCCTCCACTCTAGCTCTACTTTGGCAAGCGACTATTTGGACATCCGGATACTACATTTGGAAAGAAAGGAACGCTCGTGTGTTCGGTAAAAAAGTTTCAAGTACTAACAAGATTATGCAAGACATTCAACTCAAGTGCTTCGAATGGATAGTGAGAAGATCAAAGAAACATAAATCGATAGATTGGCAACAATGGTTACGGGACCCTCGAAACATTCGGCTACAATAACGTATAGTTTAATATATTTACTTTCTGACATCGTGAATGTTGTACCAAATTCTTGTTCGGACGAAAGTTTGAAAAAGCTTGGTCTTTGGTGTTCGTTTATTCTTTGCTTTTGGGGCTTAACAGGTAGTGAGTTTACATGGGACACATGTCAGTAGTTAGTTTTATATCTGGGCTGCAATCGGTCTACTACTAATGTGAGTTTTGAGTTGACAGTAAAGGTCTAAAAGGACATTGCCATATATATATCGACTACACATTTTATTTATACTTCGTAGTATTTAGGGTGTGCATCCTATATACTTCGCGTATTTACATTTGTAGTAACATACTTTTTCTTAGTGTAATTCCAAAGCTAGTCCATGTTAAAGCACGAAGCAATGTTATGTGTTAATCGGTTTGTTTTCTTTTAGAAGTTTTTTTTAAGGTTTGAAAAACTTTCAGTCCTTATATTCATACCCGTCTTTCATGTATCTCTTGGTATAGATCTTTTATGCCCTTTCAATTTATATGTTATTCAGTTTACCTCATCAATATAAAGTAAAGAGTAAACTACACCATTCGTCCTTGTGGTATACGTTGACCATCAAGTTTCGTCCTTTGACCAAAAAAATTGCACCGTTGGTTCTTAACTGCGAAACGTTAGTCATCGTTGGTCCCTCACCCTAACTGGTTGGACTAACGGGCGTTAAGCCTTGTTAAATGGAGGGTATATTTGTCTTTTCCCACCCACACCTCACCCTCAATTAATTATTTCATCTACCTTTCATTTCATTTCATTCACCTGGCCAATTGATTATTTAAATTCATTTACTTTTAATCTCATTTACAAACATTGATCCCAAGTTTTTAAATCTTTATCTCCGATCTTCATCTTCAAACCTTTTGATTCACAAGTCATGGAGACTATATATTCAAGACCAAAAATCAAAACCCACCTACCTCTCAACTGTTCCAATCAGATCCCAAGAATGAGAAAGAAATCAAGACTAACCCATCATCTTAACCCTTACTAATTATCACAAACACCCAAATCATCACATAAAAACTCATTGACGAACTACATACACTAAATCTTTAATCGGTACAATTTATCACAATTTTATAAACCATGTTTCTGCAACTTTCATGGTGGGTTACGTTTGTAGATGTGGTGGTGACGTGTCACAGTTAGGTGGCCACGACAATCTTGGCTAGATCTAGTACGATGGCGACATGTGACGATGAGGGTGTCCTGATGAGATGATGATACTATTAAAGTGGGTTTGGTGGCTGTGAAAATATGATGATGATGTTGGTGGTAACAGTAGGTTCTTGTTCCACTTCTCCTTGGTCACTAACACTTTCTTGTTCTTGTTGTTCAGTAACTGTGGCTATTTCTTCATCAGTTGCAGAAGACCTTATCTTGTTCAAACTGGATAGTCTTTTGTAAGATAGAGATAAACTTTTGTAAGAAATGGGTCTTAAAGTGCAATTAAAATGAGGTTTAATGGGTAAGGAAGAGATGGTTGTTTTGGTGTTAAGGCTTTAATGGGGTTTGAAAAGTGTTGATGCTGCTGCTGAAATAGTAGTCTCCATTTTTAGTGTTTTTGAGGGTAGAGACTATGAATGAGGAAGGTTTATGTTTATCACCCTATCCAGTGACACGTAGCAGAACAAGATTTATCATCAAGTGTTACTGTTATGTATCATGGTACAACTATAGCTTTACATGGTACAACCTGCTTTTTTAGGATTTTTTCTTCTTCAACATCATGGTTTTTTAAGTGACAAACTTGACTGTAAAAAATTACAGTTAGTACTCTTTTTCCTAAAAAAAAACATACAATTTTTTTTACCCTATTTTATGATTTCTTTCATTGTTGTATTTCTGTTCAAATAAAAAAGAAATAATTGTTAAACAACTTGGACTTATGCATCATTATTTCTCTACAACTGAGTGTGTTGTATTGTTTTGAAGCAGCAGTTAAAACAAGACAACTAGTTACACTTACGTATTCAGACATTATGTTGACTATATGATGATGCCAGTGATAGTGTTGGTTGTAAAGAAGGAAGTGGATGAAGATGAATTAAAATGAGGATGGAGAAATTAGTAAAAGATCAAAATACCCTCATCTAACCTGGTGAATGAAATGAAATGAAAGGGTAGATGAAATAATTAATTGAGGGTGAGGTGTGGGTGGGAAAAGACAAATATCTGGCCGACTTAAATAGGTTTAACGCAAGATTCTTCATGCCAGTTAGGGTGAGGACCAACGATGACTAACGTTTAGCGATTAAGGACCGCGGTGCTGATTTTTTTAGTCGAAGCGACGAAACTTGATGGTCAACGTATACCACAAGGACGAATGGTGTAGTTTACTCTAAAGTAAATTGTTGGTTAGCTGTCAAGGATTACAGACCACAAGAAACATGCTAAACAATATTTGTTTTTTTTTTTCTTTTTGAGTAGTTAGAGTATAAAGATGTAGACTACTGAAAGTTTGATGGCGAAGTTGAAATTTTGGAATTTTTGAACATTTTTCTTTGTTTTAGAATTGATTAGCATATACCCACTAAAACTGCGTATTTGACATATACCCAAAATATCTTAACTTTGCGTTGACATCGTCGTTGAAAACTTAGATTTTGAGAACACGCAAGTTTTTAAGTTTTAGTGGGTATATATGCAATTCTCCCTTGTTTTTAATGAGTAGTACCGTAGTAGTCGGCAGTTATATAAAAAATGGTCGTCTCCATTAGTTTCTCCTTTGGACCTTTTCGATATCTAAGAAGTCAACTATGCTCTCTCTCGTAGTGATTATGTTAGTATTGTCATATTATTGTACCACAAAGCAAGACGCTTAGAAGTTAGAACAAAGGTGATTTACATGGAAAACATACGAGCATCTTTCGGATCAAAGATCCAATCCGTTTAAAGAGGAGTCAACTTCTTAAGGCTATGAAGGATCCAAGAGTGAGACAAGACTTCAATTTCTTCCTCATGCATGTCTTTTTTAGGAGGATTAAGATCAAAGCATACTTTTAACCTTGAATACATTGTAACTAGTATATTGAATTTGAAAATTCAAAAGTATAAGTAAACTTTTTTAAATTAATAAATTATTAATTTATCGATATAATAATATTTCATTAAATTAATAAAATATTTGGATCTTAACATCATTAATTTATAAAATTTTTACTCTAGTTGCAATATTTTTATAGTAACTTTTAACCATTGAATCACAATGTCATGTTGTAATTGATTTTAAGACTTCATAATATGTCAATCAATAGTTGTTTTCTGCATTTAATTTCCCACGTAACAGAATTATCACTACTACTTATAATGCACCAATGAATCTCTCTTATTAAATTTTCAGACTTTCAGCTAATAGAGCATGATGTACAACACTTGAAAGCACATAATTTTCAGACTTACAACCAAATAAGCATAATATACAACACATTGATGCACGTATTAAATAAAGAAACCACATTAATGCACCTGTTAATGCACACATCCAATCCACAAAAGGAGTTACGTATGGGAAAAGATTTCCAGTCCCACAGAATGACCATGATTAACGATTCTGATATAAGTTTCTTGACCAAGATACCACGAGTCAAGATTTACATTATAAAATTAAAGACCTTATGAGATCTTAACAAAACATATGTTAAACTCATCATAGTTCTTTTTCGAAGCAAAACATCCTTTTATTATTCGAACCTTTTCATGGAAAGAACAAAACCAATCGTTCCATACTTTCTTTTGTTCGGTTTAAACGAAAAAAACAAAACAGCAACCTTACCCCCAAGACCTTGTTAACAAGATCTTGAAGTGAATCCTACTTTAAATTCATAAATAAAAATGAAAAAGCAAAGATCTCAGTGTGTTTTTCATTAAAATCTATAGCATATTTAGAGATCTATCTAACGCCCATCACTGATCTTTAACAAGAAAGAAAAACAAACGACACCTTACCCGAGACCTTCATAAAGATCTTGAAACCAAAAATGTCAAGGCCATCAGAAGGGTGACGTTTGTTTTGGGCTTAACGTATAGATGAAACATGTGTTATTCGGTTGTGTTAAGTTAAACCAAGAAAGAAGTACAAGATCTCCTCTGGGTCGTGTGTTGATATCAACAACAACAAATGATATTTAATTGTTTCTTTCGTGTGATGTTTAAGTGTGGAAAATACGTTTTCATCAAAGGAGTTATAACGAGTTCTATTTTTTGGTTGCAAGGTTAAATGGAAGGATTAGGTAGGAAGGAATTTTGATGAAATGGAGAAAATGTGGTTGCTGCAAGTGTGATAAAAATAAGTAGGGTTTTTATTGTTGAGTGAAATTTAGGTCAGATGATAATGCCTAATGGGTTTGATATTGGGCTTGTGCTAAATTTGAGCTATTGATGGGTTTATTTAATTTTTTTAAGAATTATACTTTGGCTGTTAAAATTGTATAATGATTTGCTTGAACTGAATTTGTTACAAGTTGGGTTGTTTGGAATTAATTTTGGCCTATTATTGGAATTAACATTTATGGGGTTGATTATTTCACATGGTTAAAGTTTGGACGTTAATGAAATGTGACTATAGAGTTGATTTGTTTATCACTACTTATTTGAGCTTGAAGTGTCATTTCATATAAAACTTAATCCTAACTTTTTTACGTCAAACTTATTGGAAAAATGTTAAATTTTTATAATATTAAGCAACAAATTTATTGCATAGCATATCTAAAGCTTATCTTACTAGAAAATGCTAAGAAATTATATGTAATTATTATTGCTTAACGTTGTAGTTATGGTTTGAAAAAAAGTTAATCGAATATTATTTTCAGACTTACAACATCAATGCTATTAAAGTGGTCAATATTATTAATGACTATAACGACTACTTACAAGAAAAGAAAAGCATAGTGTCACAACACTTTAACGCACATAATTTTCGGACGTCTGAGACAAGAAGCGTAGTGTACAACAAAACACCACATTAATGCTATTTAATGTAGCCAATTATTTAACCGGTCGATAAGACAATTAATACGCTTATTAAAACACCTTTACATAAAAATACAAATTATCAAGATATCAGACAACAAAATTAAACACAATTCCGCATTAAATTTCACTACTACAAATAATAAAGACATTATACAATATTCATAGAGCGAATCTACCAATGGCTTGCCCTGAGCAGGCGAGGACCAACGAGCTAGAGCTCGAGGACACGAGCCAACGGATTGAGCTTTGAACGGGCGCGCTATAATGAAATTTCGATATCCAGTAATTTATTGTTAAAAGAATATAATAAACTAAAATATATTATTCATCGAAAATTTTTATTTCGGGATACCACACGCATTAACGCACTTGACACCTCGCTAAGAATTTATTATAGGTGTAGGATAATGCACTTGTAACAAATTTGACTGACTCTAACAAAATTGAAGGGGAGACCTATTGCCATGTGACTACGATTTGCACGATGATCGAGTCGATCTTGTTTTTAATTTACAAATGCTTTTAAAAGATCTTTAAACACACGTACACATTAGGTATTTAATTTAAATCTTGGTCAACTTGTCAGGTTTTCGTTTTCTCTTTATAGACATGGCTTAAAATGAACTATACGTGCTTTTTTAGTAAAATTGTTGCATATTAGGAGAAAAATTCCTAATTTCAGTGTACATTGTGATATAGACTAGGATTAGACGCGAACCCTGATTAGTGTAGGAAGAGGCCACTTGGCCGGCTGGTTCATCGAGGGTCGGTTGGGTGTTTTCTGAATCGACTTAAACATGGTTTTTACCCTTCATCTCTATAAATAAAGGTGAAGGGACGCTAGTTTAAATTATTTTTACTAAAATCTTTATCTTTATTTGGTATTAATAAACGGGTGTTCGAGGGTAATTTCATTTGTGTCCATATAATCGTAAACATTGTGTTCTAGTTCTTCTTTGTTAAAGTTCAAAGGGTTCTTTGAAGTTCGCAACTTGTGTTCGAGGTTGAAGTTTAGATTCCGCAATCATCTTCAGGTTTGTTGTTGAGAATTTCCAACAAGTGGTATTAGAGCCAAGGGTGTTGTAGTCTGTGAAGTCGAGTTATAATTTGAAGATCAACGAAGGAATGACCGGGTTTCTTGGAGTTGCAAGGTTGACCAAAAACTAGCTGTAGGTTTATCGTTGAAGAAGAAGATCTAAAGTGACGTGGTTATATATATTACTACAAGAGTTAATGCTAGAAAGGGGACAAAAATATTAATTGGGTCCAAGATATGGTCATTTTCCACCCTTTTTCTATTTTGGTCATGCTCGAATCAACTCAATTTGTGACAAGTGTCCAATGCAATTACAGATGTTTGGTGATGATTAATGTTTTGTCTGATTATAAATGATAGTGAAAGTCTAAAATACCATCATATTCTCTTTCTGTTTATTATCAACTCAAATACACCTACACAAACCTTATCTTTTTCCATACCCACTTTATTTTCATTTACATATCCAGTGTGATGTGAACTATTATCCCATTTACTTGTCTCTTCTTGCAGCCAAATCTCAAAACACACCAACAAAAACTTTATCTCGTCAATCTTTCTTCCAAAACCAAATCTCGCCATCACTATAACACTAAACCTATTTTGGTTTCTTTCTTCTTAAAAGGCTTCAAGATCTTTAAACAAGGTCTCGGCCCTCGGGTAAGGTATTTTCTTTTGTTTTCTGTAACACCCCTAAAATTATCGCATCGGAAGATAGTATCACTGTCGTATTACTTCTTAACACACAATACAAGTTACAGAAAACGACTCTAAGTGAGACATTTTAAAATGATTTATCAGTCAATTAAATAAAACATCAGAGTTTACAAAGAGGTATCACAAGTTTATAAGTAATAACATAAGAGTTTAAAAGTTTTATCGAATAATAATGATGCATTGGCTTCAAAATTTATCCGTGCGTCTTCACATGCCAGCTAATAAAGGCCTGAAATAAAACATGGTAAAAACGTAAACACAAAGATTGAGTAAATCCATAGAGTTTAATCAAATAACAGTTGAACACAATATTTTAAGTTTAATAGAAAATGGGTTATGTTGTTATACACCCATAGTTCAAAAGCACTCATTATTGCACTAAGCTCTTGACACTTTTCGTTAACGCATTTACGGATATTCTAAAAAGAATATAAAGTGCCCTTTGTAGGTAACAATTAATTTACCTAGAGTTCTCAAATAAAGTGTATATGGTAGCCCTCACAGGGCAATCCAAATATGGGAATTTCGTCCCAATAGATCTATTTACAGCATTCGTGTTTACACTCATGTAATTAACGGTTCATGATAAAAAGGTCTTTTAGGCTATGGGAACACTTAGGAAATAATAGTATCAGAAAGCAATGATATTTTCAGTTCGAATTACAGTTTTCAAACAACTGTAATCATAATAAAAGTAGGTATCATGTATCTTTCTTACGGAGTTTGTAAAATGTTAAGCAAGTAAAATGTGTGGCTATGAACTCACCTTAGCGAAAATTAAATGAATAGTATTCAAAGTGATCATGTAAAGTAGCACAAAGGTACTCGGTCGGCACGACCTAATAAATATATATATTTCGACTCAGAAAATGTTCTATAAAATAGTATGATGCATATGAGTTTTCGGAAAAGTTTGTATCATTGATAGTCGTATCATTGTTTACATTGTGGTTTGAAAGTTTAGACTCATGTGAAAATACGCCAAAGTATGATATTTATAATATAAATATTATATAAGCAAGATAAACAAATAAAATAAATAAGAGAGGAGAAGGAGGTGGTGTGTGTTGCTAGAGTTTCGAAATGAAAACCATTTTATACCCAAAAGTTAAAAAAACAAAGTAGCAAGGGTGTGGGAGTATAGGGGGCGGACATATAGGGCCAAAATTGGGGCGTTGTAATTTTAGTATTACTGTAAGTCGGGGCTAGTTTAGGTCCAATAAAATTGACCGGGAATTTAAAACGTGTACGGTTGAATTTAAATTGTATGTAAATTTCATGAAAATCAAGTGGTCACGCCACTTGTAACTCATAAAAATATTAAAACTTATTATTATGATTTATTTTAATAGTTTAGATGAGTGGTGAGTTTATCGGAGGGTTTAAATGTCGTTAAAACTTAAAAACGTAGCTTTAAATCGCGTAAATGTCAAAATAAATATTATAAAAATAATAGTTTTATAAAAGCATTATATTTAGTTTAAATTAACTAAATTTGGTATTTTATGCATTTTTCGAACCTTTCAGAGTGTTAGGATGTCGTTTAAACTTAAAACGCGAGTCGTAAAAGCGTAAAATGTAAAAAGTGTAGAGTTCACGTTGAAATTGTAAAATAAATTATACCATATAAAAATAAATATATGAGGAAATAAAGTGCATAGATAAGTAGACTGAACATAGTCTAGAATTAATTACGAGTTAAGTGTACGTGTTACGACGTACACATGTAACTTTCTCGGAAATAAAAGTAAACTTATTTAAAATAAGTTAATAAGTAAAAATAAATAGTTAAATAATCACCTGCAAATTCTCAGTTGTTATAGCCTCACCCCGTTAAAAGAATCACGTACTCGTGATTTAGTTCGTGTTATCTGTCTGAGTGGTGTCGGTGAAGATGTGTGGTCACTCATCAAGAATGAAGTCTAGAATAACTAGCGATGTAGTTTGACTCTCGTCACCTCAGAATATGGTGTAGGGTAAGGTTGACAACACATGATAAGGATAGAGTAAGAATCTACTTAGTTGTTGTGCTCGATTGTACAAATACCCATGAATTGTTTATACTCACACCAAATTTTCACGTTTCTTGAAAATCAATCAGAACATAACCCTGATATAGATACTCTGAGTATCAAAAATTTATTTTTAAGTTGAACATAGGTGGTCAGACTAGGTTAAATATAAGTGACCAGCCTATATTTAACCGAGGCTCGATAAATTTTAAAATACTCAACTTAGTTATACCTGTAATATGTCTGTTGTAGTGACAAGTACGTTATTTAAATAAGTATCTTATAATATAAAAAGTAATATAAGTTGATACACAAGTGATAAAACAAATATAAGTAAGTACGCAAGGAAGTGGTTATGATGCAGTTTATAAGATTTATAAGAAAATGACGAACAATAAAATAATAACAAAATAGTTCTATGAGGTAATAGTAAATCAGTGTTTTTAGTTAATAAGATAGTGGTAGAGTAATTTGTAATAAATAAAAAAGTGATTTATAGGGTGGCGACAATTTTGGTATAAGGTAATTGACAGAACAATTTGCAAGGTGATAACAAAATAATTTATTCGGAACTAGTCCAAAATAGTTTATGTAATAGTAGTGAATTAGTGAATTAGCTTATAAGATGGTGGTAAAGTAGTTTTGTAACATAGTGAAAGAAAGTTCATAAGATAATAACAAAGGTGTGTACAAAATGATAGTGAAATAGCAAGTGTAACGGACATAATTTGTCGCAACATGTTGATAAAAATAGTAGATAATTATGAGTTGAATAAATCCCACCACTCGGGGTAAACATGTTATAAGATTATAGGTTTAAGTTATGTTGAAAATAGTTGACGTGTTGCTAGGTGACTGTGTATATCAAAAAAATATATATATATAATGATGGCCCAGTGTAGGTACTTGCGATGTACCTAGTATCTCAAATATAATGTGTATGGTTACCTATCCGGCTAACACAAACGGGATTCGTCAATCCCGATAGGCCTATCCACTATATTCGCGTTTACTAAAATATTGTAATTAATGGTACATGATCTGGGGTCTTTCTGGCAATAGAGGTACTTAGGCAATAATAACTACTTTGATTTATGGGTGTATAACAACTAGACACCATAACACTTGAAATCTTGTGATCAACTATTTTACTTATAAACCTATAAATTTCACTCAACCTTTGTGTTTACTTTTTAGCATATTTTATCTCAGGTCTCTATTAGCTCGCATGTGAAGGCGCATGGATAAATTTTTAAGACAATGCATCATTATCATTCGATAAAACTTTTAAACTCTTATGTTATTACTTATAAACTTGTGGGACTTCTTTGTAAACTCTGATGTTTTAATTAATCAAATGATAAATCATTTCAAAACGCCTCATTTAGAGTCGTTTTCTGTAACTTGTATTGTGTGCTAAGAAGTAATACCCCAATGACACTATCTTCCGATGCAATAATTTTGGGGGTGTTACATTTTTGTTTCTTCTTCAAAATCTATGACGGGTTTTTGTTCAATCACTTAAGATCTTTAAATATCTTTGAACAAATCTGAGGTCTTGTGTTGTTATGTTTTTGTTTCAAGTCTTGTTAAGTTAGAGATGAGATTGTGGTTGTTAATGTTTGTTGTAGACTGTGGATATTTAGAGATGGAGATTGGGATATAGATTGTTGGTTGTTGTTTTTTGACATGAGTTAGGGAGATAGGATAGTGGGTATGGTTCGAAACAAGATATGTGGAGTACAACTACTCAAATAGATGACTAGTTAAAATGGGCCAACTGCTCCATATGTTAGGATCATCTCATCTAAGACCTTTTTTTAACAAAGGTACAATCCAGGAAGCATAGAGTACAACCCATTGTTGCGGTTACATGGTTTCCAAAAATGTGTTGTTCTGTTTTTCTTTGTCGCATCATAACTAAGAATGAACTGAATTACTTTTCATGATGATGTTTTGAGGTCGAAACAAGTCATCACACATATAGATAATGTACATGGTATGAGTTGTCCATAAACTTTCTAACTGTTAGCCCAAAAGGGATGGATGTATTTATGTATTGTGATCTCAAAAACATAGAGGCTTGAATTTGGAGTTAGGAGGTGGTGCAGGCGGTGGTGGATGGGAGGTGGAGGTAGTGCAGGTTTAGGTAGAGGCTAATGGTTGTGGTGTGGGTTTGGAGATGTTTAGTCGAGCAAAGGTCAATCAGTTGAGCAGTGACGGTGGAGAAATCGAGCAGTAGTGGTCAAGCAGTCGAGCAGTGGTGGTGGGGTAGTCGAGCAGTGGTGGTGGTGGTGATGATGGACTGGTGAATTGGTGTGGTACGTGGGTGAGAGTTAGGTGAGTGTAATTAATAGAGAGAGAAAATATAAAGATGAGTATTTTTTATATGGAAGAGGATCCTCTCAAGTTGGTGGGACAACTTGACTCAAGTTAGAGGATCCTCAACCATTGGTTTACAATCAAATGTCAAGATTAAAAGTCGACACTTTTAATCTTGACCTTTAATTGTAATCCAATGGTTGAGGATCCTCTAACTTGAGTCAAGTTACTTGAGAGGATCCTCTCCTTTTTTATATATTACTATTATTGAAAATAAAACAAAACAAAATATTTGTACTTGTAAGGGACACGTGTCCCAAAGGGCTGGAGTCGAGTAGTCGAGCATGACCAAAATAAGAAAAAAAGGTTGAAATGGACCATATCTTGGATCTACTTATATTTAGTTTTATCAAATATGACATTCGCTCTTACTACAAGATGGTAGGGGCACGCTGCACTTTTTAGTTATATTCCTAGAATGTATTTTTAATTAAATTCCTAATAAGTGACATTTTTTCTCTCATTTTTGTGTTTAAAACAAAGTCGTGATTGGATTTTTTTTTTTATTTTTTTTTCATAATTGATTAAACTTGAAAGATTATTTTGTTGTTGTGGCTTTATTTATTTTTGTAGTTCAAGTTTTTGGCTGTAATTCCTTTGGGATTCAAGTTTACGATCGGATTTTTAGATCAAAATCGAGGGTTTAGAATTCTTTTAATCGATTCGATTTGTGTAACAACCAATATTTTATAAGTTTAAGAAATAGACTTTTATATTGATATTAGAAAATTAGAAAGGTAATTATGATAGTATTTTATAGAGATAAGGACTTACAATGCTAAGTAGTTAATGAAAAGGACTAACGGTTCAAGAGATTTAAAGGCAGGAAATAATGACCACTATAAAGGTTAAATTACTATTTTACCCTAATGTATGATTCACCTTATAATCCAGGAGTTAGTCACAAAATACATACGTGTAGTGTGTGTTTGTTTGGAACGTAGGAAGCTAAGAACAAAACTGAGGGAAAACTTATTTTATCACTTATGCTTAGAACTATATTCCCAGGAAGGATTCAAGAGTTTTATTGGTACATTGAGGTATTCTTACAAGTCTTCAAGGTATTATAAATTAATCCCTATCAAGGTTAGTAAGTTTTAAACCATAGTTCAAGTTTATGTTAATTTGAGATTGTGATTAATTAAGGTTTATAAACCTAGTCTTGCTGTTATGATTAAACATGATGTTTAGAAATTATGTTATTATGATTTTATGTTCAAACCATGTTTATTAATCATGTTAAGGATTATGATAGATTTATGTGGTAAACGTATGGTTACATGTGTAGAAGATTTCATGTTAGTGATGTTGATCATGATTGAGTATGTTAAGTTAAGGAATGTTTGGTAGAAGCTTAATAAGTGCTTAAACTAGAAAGATAGCTTATTGGCCTAATGAAAAATGATCTTAACATATTCAATAAGTTGTAATATAAGTTTGGAGAATAGAATAGCTTATCATGAGTTTTAGGTCTTTTTGAACACATTTTAAAAGTAGGACAACATGATGAATCGACTTTTTTGCAGAATTTAAAGGGTTGTAGAAAATAGACCGTTTATCGTATTGACATGAGGTAAAAGCCCACTTTCAAGGTCTAATCCAAGTCTACATTCAAATCCAAGTGGTTTCAAGGTCTAACTCCAAGTTTAAGTGGGTCAAAAATGCATATTATAGCAGACACCCAAAAATTCTACATAAAAAGTCTTTATGTAAAAGAGTATTTAATGATGAAATAGCGCTATAAGATATCGTGTTTAAGTTTTTTAGACCCAATATATGTTATATAAATGAACTAGTGAGTTATAATAGCATTAGAATGATTGTGAGTTATAATAGCATTAGAATGATTATCATGTGTATAGGTGTTCTTGGAAAGCTTACGAAAGGCTAAACAAGGCCTAGAGGTGAGTAAAGATTCATTAGCTTCATGTTACTAGATTGAACATGATGTTAGAAATCGTGCAATGTTTTGGAGATATCTGTAACAAACAATGAGTGGTATGTTCACAAGAAGCATGGTTTGACAAATTTAGGGTGCCCAAGAAACGCGCCAAAAGTAAAATAGTGTGCCTAAAAAGTGCATGATGTAGAACTCCTTTAGTAGCATCCTTTGTGGATAACCCGTGCTTAGCATAGTATGTATATCCTTTTTGGAAGACCCATGTTTAGAATTAGTATATCAAGTTACATGTTTAAGCATCCTTTGTGGATGACCCTATCATGAATAAGCACGATATCAGGTTAGAACCCCAAGAAGAGTACTCAATGGTTAGGGAACTTCTTAAGCATAGTAGGGAAAATATGTATTCGTCTAATCAATAAATACGTTCCTAGATATAATGTTATCAATATGAAATTCATAATCAAACTTATACTTACCCCATGTACAGTTATAAGACGACTATGAGTCGTGCCACTAAATCATGTTATAGACTATTATGCGTATGTTTGAATTTGCAATTACTATTTCATAATTATTTCGTTTAATCACTAAGTCGCAAGGATTTGCCATTCTCAGTTCATGTCTAATGTAGGTATATGAAGATAGGCGATGGGGGGTTGTAGATAGCAAGTAGGAGTGCAATTTTGGGAGATTAATGGCTACGCTCGAGTATAGATTAAGATCGAATCATTCAAGCACTTTGATTATACTTGTAAAGCCCTATGTGTCTTTCAAGGTCTAATTTTAGTGTTAAAGTATTTTTTGATCAGTTTCGAGTCGTTTTATTAGTCTACAAAAGGGGTGTTTGGCATAAATCCATTCTAGCCCAAAATGACTCATTTTGGTTATGTACGGGTCTAAATGAATAGTAAATGTTATGTACAATTATTAAGAAGTAAATACATGTTTAGTTTTATGTTATATGAGTTTTTGTTTCACCAAATTAGTTATGGCAGATACTGCAGTTTTTTGCAGTTAGTTCAACATCAGATAGGCCAATACGACGTATCCAGATTCATGGATATGGCGACTAGGTTCAGACTTGAATACGGTGTATTCCATTTAATGGATACGGCGTATTTAGTCTTCATGCGCATACTAGGTATTCCAGCTTGTGTATACGGAGTATCTAACCGTATAGCCAATATGGCGTATCTAAGACTTTGGGTACATCGCACTGACTTAAGAGTGTAATAAAAAAATCAGTCTAGAGTCGGGCGTTACAATTTGCAAGAAGGGGTTTTAGCAACAACGAGTATATTGCACACGGCTTGTGAGGCTTGTTGGTCAAGTTAGGTTAAAACCAACTTGACAAGGTTTTTAGAAAGATTAAAGAAGAATGGCTAATTTTATAACTAGGTTTAACATCGATAAATTTGATGAAAAGATTGACTTCGGATTATGGAAAATAAAGATGCGTGCTTTAATGGTACATCACGGATCTGATGCAACATTAGAAACATTACCCACAGGGCCACAAATATGGAAGAAAGTGAAAAGGCTAGGTTTATGAGGAAGGTATGCAGTAACTTGATTCTATGCTTGGGAGACCAGGTTTTACGAAAAGTTGCAAAGGAAACAACTACTGCAGGAATTGGACGGAGTTGACTAGTATGTATATGACTAAGTCCTTAGCAAACAAACTGTATCTAAAGAAGATGTTGTACACGCACTATATGAGTCAAGGTCGAGACTGGGTTACCATATATATGAGTTTAATACTGGTTGCTAAAGGAGTAGGAAAGGTTACACCTTGGTGTAAAGCCCGGGTTAGACATTATGGAAACCAAAGTACTTAGTAACAGGGTGTAAATGGTAATGTTGCTGAGAAGAAAAAATTGAAATGGTCTAAGAAATCTAATCCTGGAAAATTACTAAAGTAAAATTTCTGGTCGACAAAGTGGCCCCTTGTTCGAGGTTCTAGCACAAGGAAAAGATGTTGAGTATCGGTTATGTTTAACTGTTACTCCTAAGGAGGAAATTGTAATATACTATGAGTAAAGTTAAACATATATTAAGGGTTTAAGTGTATGTTGTTATACTGGTTAGGATCATACGTTAACTAGGATTAGTGTTTGCCTTGCAAGGCAAAGAAGTGTCAGTATGGTAGGTTTGTTTCACGGAGGGTCGGTTAGGTGTTTCCTAAACCAACTCAAACATGGTTCATAGTCATCTTTATATAAAACTGTAAAGAGGGTGCTAGTTTCAAGTTCTTCTTTACATAAACAATAATCTTTATTTGGTATTAAAAAGAGGTGTTTGAGGTAATTTTATTCTTGTGCATATAATCGTTATTATATTTTAGTTCTTCTTTTTTAAAGTTCATAGGGTTCTTTGAAGTTCGCAACTTGTGTTCAAAATTGAAGTCTAGATTTCGCAATCGTCTTCAGGTTTGATTCTAAAGTTTTTCTTATAAATAATTCTGTATAACTTTTAGCTAATTATCTAACGCTTTTAAATACAACAATTTATTCTGATCCATGTTAAGGTTTCTTTCAACTTATAAAATGACTGTCACTTTAGAATCTAAATCATGTGGATATAATACCCTGATTTGAACCACCCTGATAAAACACTTTGTGTAGACTACAAATACACAAAGTGTTTTATCATTACATTCCAAAACATGGTGTTGTTGATGAAAGTCGAGTTATGGATGAGGAAAATTAGCATACTGAAAATACGGGTTTCGAACTTGAAGAATATATACCTGTTGTTAAACATAAAACCACATGCGATTTAGTTTGGATGGTAAAATCACATGTAATTATATTAAAAGTGAAATGTGATTATATTTGAACATGGATTATATTAGAAAGCACTTGTGATTGTAACCGGTAGGGGTGAGCATAGGGCGGGGTGTAACACCCTCAATTTTGTGATACGCAGTGAAATTCAAACTGGGTGTTACTTCATGGCACAACTGTTATAACAATAGAAAACGAACTCTAATTGTGTCATTTTAAAAGATTTATCATTCGAATTATATAAATATCAGAGTTTATAAAATGAGGTCCTAGTAGTTTCGTAGTTTATTAAATATGTTTTCAAATGATAATAAAATTTATAGCCTTCTTGAATATCCGTGCTCCTCCGTGCCATCCTCGTAAATTATGAACCTGAGATAAACATACTAAAAATGTCAACACAAAAGTTGAGTGAATTCATAGTGTTTGTATAATAATCAGTTGAACACAAGTTGAACATTAGTAAAACAGTAATATCGTAGTAAAGAATATTGCCCTAAGTCTCATGACACGCAAACCTTAACAACGTAGATGTCATAATGACGTAGGTTACAGACATCATAATGATGATGTAAGCAACCGTGCCCTCGGGTAGGAGCTTGTCATTCTCCTATTTGTTCTCAAATAAAGTGCATTTGGTTACCTAACGGACTAACACAAATGGGGCTTCAACTGCCAATAGATCTATTCACTATATTCATGTTTACTCGCAAGTGATTAATGGTTCATGATATGAGGGACTTTTAGTGGAAATATCATGTAACTTAGGCAATAGCAATCAGGATAGCATACAGAAAATACTTGTGTTCTGGTTTGTAGCATGTATCTCCCCCACGAGTTTGAAAAACATGTAAAAAGTAGGACTATGAACTCACCTTGATGATACAGTAGTTTGTTTTGAAAATAAATCAGGTTGTGAGAATAAACGGCTCCGACACATGACCTAATTTGGTATGTCAACTTTCAGTATTCGTATTCAAATATATGTGATGTTAATCACAAGCTTTTTGTCGACGATTATGGGTTGAACAAGATAACATGAACTCTCTTCAAAAGTTAGTGAGTGATAATGTTTATCATGTTTTATTCTTATAGTTTGATTGATCGTTAGTGTAAATAGACCATTTCGTATATAAGTTTACCAAATCCCGGGTTGTTAAATATTAAAATATATTTCCAAAATGATATATAAAATGTTACACTTTATAACCTTATAATTCCAAGTATTGATGGTTTATACCCTTGAAATTTTATAAAATGACAATTTATACCCTTAAACTTCTATAAAATGACAATTTATACCTTTAAACTTTTATAAAATGACAATTTACACTTTTAACTTTCATAAAATGACAACTTTTACCCTTTAACTTTGGTAAAATGACAATTTCTACCCTTTAGTTTCAAAAGTGACACTTTATACCCCTATGTCTCAAGTTGATTATAATTTTAATCCTTGTTATAAAAAGAGTAAGAGTTTTGACGATTTAGGCCCTTGACGCTTTTAGTCGATAGCAAAAATAGTCCTTATTTCATTTTTATCGCGTTTTAAGTTTAGAAAAAGGCGAGGATTTCTACAATTTGTCAATATAAGTTAATAATAGTTTGAAAACAAGCTTATAACAGCTTATTATCTTATATTCTAGCTTATTTTTGAAAAATGCACAAAAGGGGGCACGTTTGAAAAGGTTCGTGAGACACCATGTTCAAGGTTAAATAAAAGTGAGGCACAAAAAGATTTTAAGAATGTTCTTGTCATTTTGAAAACTTGGATATGCCCTCTCCAAGATAGCATAACCCTTTTATTTTATAGTGTTGTGAGTAATTAGAAACAATTCCTTGAACTTGGCCACTTGGGCTGTCGTGACCAAAAAGAAAGAAAAAGAAAAACGCGTTTTTGACTTCTAAAACGTATGGGTTTGTTTTAAAGGCTTTGCAACATGATTTTTAACTTATTTTTATTGCATAGCTTATCATATAGATTTCAAAATTAACAATATATATATATATATATATATATATATATATATATATATATATATATATATATATATATATATATATATCTATACTAATTTATAATACATTTGGGACTTGCTATTAATAGAAGGCTTAAAAATTGATTCAACGTCTTACTTATAATGGAAATATACTTTTAATTATGCTATTAAATCAATATCAATATACTTTTAATTTCAGATGCAAAGGTAACAACCGAACATTCAAATTGTCTTTACTCCCTTAAAACAACAGTCAATATTCATTGCTAAAAGTAACAGCCGAACATTCAAATTGTAACAGTCCACTTCATACACATAATTGGGTATACATGCATGTAACAGCCAAATATTATTGTGTACACATGTAACAGCCAAAACCTATCATTATAGTAACAACCACCGAATCTCAAATCATATAAACTAACTTAAAACATACATGCATTTGTCTCCGCTTTTCTCTCTCTAAAACATACACATTACTTCACGCACTCCACACCACCACCACTGCAGATTCCCCCTCACGGCCATCGGGACCTCTGGTATCAACTGATTTAGCTGCCAACATCAGCGTGTCTTGCTTTACCGGTAGTGTTTAGAGCTTGGATGGTTTCGGTGGTGATTTTCTTTGTTTTGGTGGTATGCTCACGCTGTCAAATACTGACACCTAATGGAACACTTGAAGGCTACAAGTCATTCAGTATTCTCCCTAAACGGGGTGCACCTATATAAGCGGCCTCCCTAGCTACTAATGTTAGCCCCAGTCAGTCCAAGGGTTATGAGCCCAAGAAGGTTGCCTCGTGGTGGGACCGGTGTTTTCTTACCATGGAATTGACGATCAAGAAAGCCAGCTAAACACCACCTCCTCGTGCTCAAAGGGAGAACAAGAACAAGAAGCATTAGAGATTGTCTATCAGTTTTGTGTTGTTGGCTGCGTATGGAAGAAAAAAGAAAAGGGAGCGGTTGTGTGTAATATATATCTCAAATTTTTGCATTGGAACGGGTATTGGATATTTAGACAAGAAATCGACTGTTGTTGGATCCTATACGAATTTAGTGGCTGAAACTTAGATAAGTGTCAAATTTTACAAACTTGTCTTTGGGCTTGGCATGATTTATCCGAATACGGACAAGATTAGACTAAAAAGAACTCACAAAAATATCGACGGAATCGTAAATTCTTGAAACTATAAACCGATGCCGCTAGGCGCCGACACTCGGCTATCTTGAATTTATGCATGAAAGATGTTACTTGTGCTACTCTCTTTAATTCGAACATTATGTTTATTTTGATATGAAATAGGTTGCATTGTTATTGTTTATAGTTGTTATAATTGAGAATTGTCATTCTTTCGTAAAGTTATTGTTAGAAAAAACGTATAAATGAACAATATTTGCTCGTCACAAAATTAGTCAGAGAGTACCCACCGTACCGTACCCCCACACCTATATATATATATATATATATATATATATATATATATATATATATATATATATATATATATATATATATATATATATATATATATATATATATATATATATATATATATATATATATATATATATATATATATATATATATATATAGTGCGTTTGGTTTTAGTGACTCGCGACAAGAATGGGGCATGAATAAAACGAGGCATCAAAGGTTTTTAACTAGATTATTAGGGCGTTGTGAAGTATCCCGAAGCTTATTAAAAGGGCTAATTGGTCGAGCTTATGGGTCAAGGCTTAATACTTAAAATAGGCTCAAAAGAAGGGTGCTCGGGTATATATATATATATATATATATATATATATATATATATATATATATATATATATATATATATATATATATATATATATATATATATATATATATATATATATATATATATATATATATATATATATATATAGTGCTTTGGTTTTAGTGACTCGCGACAAGAATGGGGCATGAATAAAAATGAGGCATCAATGGTTTTTAACTAGATTATTAGGGCGTTGTGAAGTATCCTGGAAGCTTATTAAAAGGGCTAATTGGCTGAGCTTATGGGTCAAGGCTTAATACTTAAAATAGGCTCAAAAGAAGGGTGCTCGGGTGGGTTATAGCGCCAAGACCAGAAAAGAAAAAAAAAAATAGTTTTAACCTTGTAAAGACTTATGGCCTATATATAAGTTATCACCTGATTATTTAGCTTGTTTAAAGGAGTCATTAACGACCTTTAAGTTTTAAAAAGTTTGAAATTTTAAAGTGGTGTTTGGCTTGGCTCGTTAAGAGCAGAAAAGATGTGAAACATAGTTTTTGAACCATTTAACCTATTGGTACTTATTTACTAGCATGTTTATGAGTACTTAAGTTCTTTGAAAGTAATTGAAAAGGATTAGAATGACTTAAAATTGCTTGAACTCGCCTAGGACCAAATGAGATCAAAAGACTTCAAAGTGAGACTAACTTCCTCCAATACTCCTATACCCTAATGCAAGCTTCTATTACTTCCTTGAGGTTCTTAGGATCAGAATGTGAGAGTGTATTTGAGTGTGGTAGGCTTGAATGAGGTGTGAGTGAAAATGAGGGTGTATGGGTCGGCTTATATAGGGTAGGAAAGCTAGGGTTTCAAATGTGTTCATGTCATCATGTCATGAGAAGGAGAGACATGGTGATGTGTTTACTTGGTATGTGTAAATATTCGGGTGGTTTGAAGGTAAAAGGAGATGTGTAACAAAAATTTACCATGAACGTTTCTTACTAGTCTACCATTTTTTACCAAGGTTTGAAAGTCTAGGGGACATGGTGAGGTAAGGTACTAAGTGGCTTAATATGAGCCTCATTAGGGAATTAGTGGTTAGAAAATGTTTAGGGTTCATTTGGTTAGGCTTTAGTTCGATTTGAACTTGAAAGGAACCATGGTTCGTTTAGTGCTTTAGGGTGTTGTACCATAAGTTAGTTATGGTTGTACCTATGGTTTAGAAGTGTAGGTAACTTAGTTAGGATCTTAGGTTAGGTTTTGTAAGGTTTAGATAGGTTTAGCTAAGTTTAGGGTAGTAAAAATATAGTTTTTGTAATTTCATGCATTAGGTACTTGTACTCTAGGCATTAAGGAGTTGTAACGTGTTTAAGGCTTGTGCAATATGGACTTATATGGTGTGTTTTAAAGTGAGTACACTAAGGTTTATAATAGGTTTTATGTTAAAAGTTAGCTTTCATGCATTAAAACTTGTACATAGGCTTGAAAGACTTGTACACTTATATTTTATAGAAATCATGCACATAATAATTAGGGTTTGAGATTTTATTACATAAAATCATAGTTTTGTATATTTAAGGCTTGTACCGGGAAATATCATAAAGTTGGGGTTTTTTGCTTTAGAAACTTATACATTAGCTTTGAAGTATTGTACTTTAGAGTTTATGATTTAGTTACTCAATGTTAATGTTATCATAGTTTAGGGTTTCGTGAAAACTCTGATAGATAGAAAACGTTTAGCTTGAACGTTTAAAAATCGTACGTTAACGAATTAATGTAAAGTGACAAATAGAAGTTGAAAACTTTTGGTACTTGACATATAGAGATATTTATGTGAAATAAACATAAAACACATTTGTGTTAGTCTGCGTGTGAGCACGTTTATTGAGAATGTGGGTTACGTCACATTAATGGGTAGTTGTGATCAAATAAACTGATAACATTTTAAAAGGATTTAGACGTAGAAAATGGATAAGTATTCTTTATGTAGAATAGTGTATTAGTTTAATAAGAGGTGAAATTTAACGGTGATTATAGTCTCACCCCCTTAAATGAAATCTCGTCCCGAGATTCAGTCCGTGCTAGATGTTGAAGCAATGTTGACGATTAATTATGGTTTCTTGTGTCAATTGATTTATAAGATAACTAGAAGGTATTTTAATTGTGAAAAAGTAAGAATTTATTGTTTTACATGTGAAAAACACTATTCCAAAGTTCGAATAGATTTAGGAAAAATTCACTTTGAATGAAGATTGTTATTTTAATTAGTTTTGAAAATCGACGTTGAAAAGTTGAGAAATTTGTTGAACTTTAGCTTTTGTAGATGATGAATCAGTTTGTTCCTTATAAAGAGTTTTTTTATATGAACAGTAATGAACAGTAGCCCAACGACTACTTTTCTTTTTTTAAATACCCCATTTTTAATCCTCATTCTTCCACCACCCAAATTTCTCTCATTAAATTTTCCAAATCCCGCATATCATTACCATTCTTGCGATTGTGTATGTTGTTGCTGCTGCTATTTACTTTGCCTACGTCCCAGAAGAAGATTATGAATTTTTGGCCGTGGTTTTAGCGTTTCTCATACCACTCATGGTTCTAGCCGTCGATGTGGATAAAATATGGGGGTAATAGATAGTATCGCTTTATGAATGTAGAAATAATCTTTGTTTTATTTGCGTTCATGTAATCTTTATCTATAATAACGAATGCGTAAAAGATCTATTTGTTTTTGTGTATAGGACCATGTCTTTTGATATTTACTTTACCGCGTCGATGATTTGCTTGTATTTTATCATACAAAATATTAAAGGTGTTACATCCAGTCGTGGTTCTCGCTCTCGTAGGCGTAGTGGTGTTTTTCATTAGTGTTAGGATTTAGAAAATCCAGTCGTTAAAGTGTCGGTCACCTCAAGTATATGTAATCGTTAGAAAGCTCGTAGTCGTAGTTATTTAATGTTAATTAGTATTTAGTTAAGTAACACCGTGGAGGACGGACGGTCTTTACCCACCGTATGCCCGATCCGCACCGTAGGTGGCGCTTATGTAGGTACTATAAATACCCTCTACCTCCCAAGGTAGAGGGTTGGAGCTCATAATAAGATTTTACTTTCTCTCACTAAGTTCCCAAACCTCTTAACTTTCTCTCTCTAAAACCTATTGTGTATGCCACTTAGTATCATGGTTTGATGTGTTTGTAAAATCCAATATGTTACAAATGGTATCAGAGCCATGGTTTAATCATCTCTCTTACATATTCTTGGATTTCTAGTGGTTTTATATGGTTTTTGGGTTTGAAAAAATTTAGTGGTATTTGCATCATTTGGACCATTTCTTGTGTTAAAGTTTGGATTTTGATTGTACTTTTGGGTTTAGAATCATCATAAGTGCTTAGGTTTTGATTTGGAAGGCTTGAATCACTGTGGTTGGATTGTTTTTGGATTTAAAAGTGGCGTTTGTGTTGCCTTAAAGTTAGCGATTTGTGTCTCGAAAAAGATTTCTGACGAGCGATTTGTCTTTGTTTGGAAGCGATTTGTGTCTGCTACAAATCACTTATTTAAGCGATTTGTCCGGGTAGTGGTCAGACTTGTGCGATTTGTGCGGGAAGCGATTTGTCATTTTCAAATGACTTGCTTATTTAAGCGAGTTGTTAGTTTAAGCGATTTGTTTTATTTGTGCGATTTGTCACTTCAAGCGACTTGTTCATTTTAAGCGACTTGTCATTTTAAGAGGTTTGTTTGGTTAAGCGACTTGCTTATTGAAGCGAGTAGATTGGTTAAGCGATTTGTCTTATCAAAGCGATTTGTCACTTTGAGCGATTTGTCTCTTTGAGCGATTTAGTGTTTTCTTTGTATTACGTTTTACGGTTTTCTCTTGATTTAGTAAAATCCCGTGAAAGAATCTATTTCCCGGTTTAATTAAAGAGTTTTAAAATCCCTTAGAATTTGTAATCATGTCACCAACGCACTCCACTATCATCTCTTCTTCTTGTCGAAGACGCCAAGTCGCCGATCCGATACTCGCCCACCTATGCTTGATGTAACCGATTATGACTCATGGGCTCAACGAATTAGGTTGTCTGTTTGGGAAAGGAGAATGGGGTTAACATTCTCAAATCAATTGATGAAGGACCTTATCGATTGAAACTACCGAGACACACTTGAAACCGCTACGGATGGTACAAAGGATCTTAGGTTTGGACATACCAAAGACGTATGATGAGCTCGGTGATAAGGAGAAAAGAGATACGATGTCGATATCGTGGCTTCAAACATTATACTTGTGGTCTTCCAAAAGACATCTACAAGTTAATCAATCACAACACTGAAGCCAAGGCAGTTTGGGACAATGTTAAGATGCTTCTCTCTGGTTCTGAATTAACTAAAGAAGACAGAGAATCTCAACTGTATGATGACTTTGAGCACTTTAAGATGAAATCAGGGGAAAGTGTCACTGAATATTACGTGAGGTTCCACAAGCTTGTGAATGACATGAGGAATATCAAAATGACTATTCCAAATATTCAGCTAAATTCAAAGTTTGTGAACAACATGAATCCCGAATGGCACAAATTTGTCACTTCGGTCAAGTTAACAAAAGGTTTGAGGAATACTAACTATGAGCAGTTGTATGCATACTTGCTTCAGAATGAGAGACATGCTACGTTTGAACGAATGATCTTGGAAAAATTCAATTCAAATTCTGGTAATGCAAGTTCGTCAAATGATTCAACAGCCTTTTACACCAATGTAGGAATAACCACCAAAGCATCTCAAGTCATACCTACTGGAAATGGTAACCACAAACTCATTCTTGATCCAAGGTTTAAGCAACCTGATGCTGAAGCAACCATGGAATTTTCATCAATCAACTGCTCTTATGGTTAAGCAAAATCAACCTCACTCCACACACTAACAATGATATCGAATCGCATCCAATCTTCACAATCATGCTATTGTCGAGATGGAAAGATCATGGTGCAACCAAGTGCAAGGAAGACAATATGAACAAGGAAAGGTGGAGTAGGTGGAGGGTATGCGGCTAATCGTAATCGTGGAAGGAATGCAAATCAAGGACAAGGAAAGCCAATCAAGTGCTACAACTGTGGTGGTGAAGGACATATTGCAAGGAACGCACATCTCCAAAACGCCTCAAAATGCGTAATATTTCGTGGACAAGATGTCATGTGCAAGCTCGTGACAATGGAGCGGTTTTGAATGAAGAAGAGTTGATGTTTCTTCTTGAAGGAAATGCCAAAACATATGATGCTAATGTGGATGAGCGACCAATTCAGAAATAGGTCACAATCATCAAAATTCCTTTCAAGTTGCCGATCGTGATGCATTTGACTCGATGTCGATGATGAACCTCGCCTGCATAATCTGCATGGCTAGCATTTCACCAATGGTATCTCCAAAGGTCTCATCACCGTAATGCATCGTCCATCCAAAGATTCAATCATTTCGAGGTATTAAAACTATACGATGAAGTTGATGAGCAAAGATACATAGCGGTACAATCTCATGAATCTTATGAACCGATATAGATAATGTGGGTGATAGTAATATTGTCCCATATCATCAATATGTGATTCAAAGTGAAAGTGAGATTGTACCAAGTGATGCATCTTCCGCATCAATGATGACTATGTTTTGATGAATACACCGCATGTGCCCTCAAGATTCGCTTATCTCTCGAATCGAATGCCTATAAAGAACAAGTTGCCATTTATGAACAACGTGCTAAGTTTGAGTTAACTACCCGTGAGCGTGAAATGGATAACCAAATGCGTATAATTATTAGAAAAGTAATTTTAGAGAAGAAGTGTTAAAACAAGAGTTAAACTCCTTACAAGAAAAGCTTTCTAAAACTGTTAAGCAAAAGCAAGAACTCCAAGATAATGTTAAAGTGCTTAAACAAGAATTTAATGCTAAGGAATCAAAACTTTTGAATGACTTTTCCAATCTAAAACTTTGAAAACAAGCTTGAAAATAAGTTGTACGTACAAGGAATACCATTCGTGATCGCCACATGATCACTAAGCACGAGTCTTAAGCGATAAGCATAATATTCCCTAGTAGAGGAGCCAAATCTCGAGTATTGTAAAAAGGCTAAAACTTTCCATACGATTGTATATGATGGTAATGAGATCCTCAAGCCTAGGCAAACACCATCATGTATTGGAAGCACGGAAGAGGATAGAAAATTAGAAGATCCTCTAGGGAGAAAATGGATAAGAAGCTAAAAGATCCTGAGTGTAAAAAGAAAAACATAACGATCAAACCCCATGATTACGCTAAAGAAAATTGGATTTCTGTAAACATGTTTAAGCCTCAAACTTAATTAACCCCATAACAAATTTTTGGAAGAAAGACATGGATAAGCAAAAAGCAAATGTACTTGTTGAAACAAACACTCCCTTAGGAAAGTACTGCACACACATGTATCCTCCGAATACACCAATGCATTTAGTTCCTAGAACTATTTCCACTAATAGCAAGACCTTAATCACCAGATGTTGTTTATCAACTATTCGTTGATTTTGAGAAGACATGTAAGAAGAGAATCACACCTACTGTGGATAATCAAGGGAAAGGGTTTTGATCAAACTAAAGAATGCTATTTAACGGAGGTCATACCTTTCTTTAAACAATTAAAGGTCAATTTGAGAGTCTTCAAAAGGGATAGACTCGGACATTAAAGAAATGGAAAAGGAATTTGATGCAATGATAGTTGAGGTCAATGATTATGAACGGAACTCAAATATAATGAAATTGAAAGGAAGAATCGCATATCTTAATTGAGAACTTAGTATTAAGTTGTGTGGCTCAAGATGTGTTTTATAATCACACTAAGCATTCTATTACTGCTTCTCAATTTCATGAATTATCTGTTGCTTTGAAAGTTTCCCATGATCGTGTCATTGAGCTTGAAAACAAAAACTCAGAACTAAATGAGAAAATTGACCAGGATGATCACGATAATTTGGTAAAACATTTTTCTAAGATAGAAGTTGAACATTTTGATTTGCAACTAAAATATCAACATCTCAAAGAAAATGTCAAAACCTCAAACATCAAGACATCTTCAAATGTTCCAGAGTTTGATGCAGTTTTTGAAATAAAAAAACGTGACGAACATATTCAAGCTCACTGTAACACGATTAGAAAGTTGAAAGCCCAATTTTCACAATTAAAGGGTGAAAAGAACAATGTGACTGGCTCCCAAATGCCTCCTCCTTTAGATTCTCAATTTTCTCAAAACTTTCATCTTCAAAATATCATTAACGTACTACAACAAGAAAATGAGAGTTTTCTAGAAGAAAATGAAAAGGTCAAACGACACTTCAAAGAGTTATACGATTCAGTGAAAGTCACTCGTGACAAAAACAATGAAAAAATAACTTCGTTACAAAAGGAAAATTGAGAATCTGAAGAGTCAGGTAAAAGGAAAAATGCCACTTGTCTTTAATGAGAATGTTGCATCAAAGTCATCTCGCAGACTCTAAATATCTTGTGATCATTAAATACATTCCTCCTCATCTTAGAAATAATGAACTTGTGTTTCATAATTATTTATTTCACCTTAAGGATAGTCTAGAATGTCTTCGTGAGATTGTAGAAGAGGATTACATAAATAAGCCACTTGATAGTGAAATTAGGTTTGCTTGCATTCAGGCTAAACGATCTCAGGAGCTGTTAGAATGTTTAAGAGCAACATGTCCTAAATCCTTATGTGAGAAAGATAAAGTTGTGATGCCTTGTTCTATGCCTAGTGCTAAGTATGCAACCCATCCGATGCCCAGTATTAAGAAAGTGAACTTTAATGTGCCTTCAAGTAGCTCAGATCCCAACACTTCTAAACCTAAAAAGCAAAAAGTAGCAATACCAACTAATGTTCTCATTCCCTCTACAGGAGTAAAAAGTGACACCAAAGCGAGCAGGTCAAAGCCTCAAGGCAACACAAAAAATGATAGGACCTTGCAAGCTAGGAATGTTCAGTGGAAGAGAGTAGAAGATCACCTTAGGAAGAATGAAACTATGTTGAATAAAACGAATCATGTTGATTCTAGTGTTAGCTCTAAACATACTGTAATTAATGCGAATTCTGCTACTTTTGGCAAAACATGTAATGATGATTGCTTGGTTTCTGTTACTAATCATGTATGCGGCGTGAATGATTTGATTAACTATGTTAAATACCCAGTTAAAATCGTTAATGCCAACAATCATGTTAAGAAGGCTAGAAAGCAATGGTGGAAGAAGGTTGGAAAATATTGGAAACCCACGGGAAGAAAATTTAGTAATGTAGGTTATTTGTGGATAACTACTGGCCGCAAATTTAATCTTAATGAGATGTGCCCTAAATTATCTAAGTCAATGCCCATTAGGAAATGGATGCCTACCGGTAGAACTATTCCTTTAAGAAGTGAACATACTTTGAATAGGTCTAATGCGCTCACTAGTAGTGCATCTATCCCTAATGATTCCATTGATTTTGCTTCTGATGTGGGTGTTCCAATCACTGTGTTAATACAAATAAGCCGTAAAAACGTTTATTTATATTTTATGATCTTCCAATGTTTTGTCGATAACAAAAGTAAGATCATTTTAAGGAAACAAATAAAATACGTAAATGGTTTGAACTAATAGTTTTCTAACACACTTACGCTTTCACATAAAACACTAAAACAAGTATAAGTGATTTTATGATTTAGATACATATGTACAACAACTAGTGTTTACATATTGGGTTAAACATATACTTAAACTAAGTATACTAAAATGGGTAAAACTAAGTGTATGCTAAATTGGGTAAATACAAGTATATACTAAATGGGTAAATACTAGCAAATGGTTTTGACCCATAACCCATGGTTTTATATATACCACTTAACCAAGTTCATTGTATCCTTAAGATACATTGTATCTAGAAAGAAAACCATGGATCAACCCATAACCCATGACCCATGACCCATAACAAAAATACCCATGGGCAAAGAGGAGCGGACCACGGATCCCTAGCTTTGTGCTAGCGGATCCTTTGTGGTAGGGATCCGTGGGATCCGGGAAACAGAGGATTTTCCTCTATAAATAGTGAGCCATTTCTTCATTATACCTCACCCTTTATAACATACTTTCTCCCCGAGTTAAATCTCACTAACCTTAGATCCAAGAGATCTATGTTTGTAGTCTTGTTTTTGTGTGATCTTTTAGGTTCCTCTTAAAGGCAAGATCACCACCTTTGAAGTCGAGCAAGCTCAAGTCCATGAGTTGCCAAGCTTCCTCATCATCAAGGCTATTGAAGTCCTCTTGTTGATGATCCCTTTCTTTCTTCAAAGAAGCGTAGTGTTAAAGACATTAGTGAAAGATGTCTCAAGTGTCAAGACGGAGATATTAGTGAAGGGTATCTATCATCTATAGGATAAGCACTTGTGGTAGGTGCTTAGAAGTCAAGACAAGAAGCATTAGTGAAAAGTGCTTAGAAGTGAAGACACAAGACATTAGTGAAAGGTGTCTTGTAGATCTAGTCAAAGGCATTAGTGAAAGGTGCCTTAGATGTACATTCGATATGGTGTGTTTCGATGTACTAGATAGACTAGCATTAGATCCAAGGATATTGATGTCCTTGATGATGTTGTAAAGGAGTAGATCTCCTTTGGGATTAGTCGTTGGTGTATTGTGGTAGTAGTTCCTCCATTGCAATGGAACTAGGTACTTAGCCTAGTACCTAATAAAGGGTAGGCGACGCTGTGAAGGTGTAGTTCACCTAAGGTGTGAAAGAACTCGTGGTTAGCCTAGCACCGTATAAAGGGTAGGTGACGTTGTGTAGGTGTGGTTCGCCTTGGTGTGAAAGAACTCGGTATTTAGCTTAGTACCGAAAAAGGTTAAGCGGCGTTGTGAAGGCTTCTCCGCCATAAGGAGATTGGTGTAGTGTTTACAAACTCTCGAGTAGGTGACTCGGGAGTGGAGTAGGCAAGGAAGGTGTCCTTGTAGCCGAACCACTATAAATACTCGCGTTGTGGTTTTGTGCTTCTTACTCTTATCTTTTCATTACATATCCTTATATGTTTGTTTATCAACATCCAACACACACAACCAAATAGATTGACATAAGTCGATCTAAATAGTTTAAAAGGAAGTTTTAAATGGTAAAACTATTCAACCCCCCTTCTAGTTTTCCACAATTGGCATCAGAGCTTCGTTACCAAGTTTCTTGAAGTATATTGTACTTTAAAAACTTGATACGATCCATAGTTAATTGAAAACTACAAAGAAGGTTCTTTATAAAAACAAACACCATGTTTTTCAAAAACTATATGTTTGGATGTTGAATTGATAACAACATTTTTTTTCTTTTCATTTAATTGCACTAATCTTCTTTGTGATGTTGATTAGTCAAAGCTCATACCCACCAAGCTTAGGAGACGCTTGGTAACAAGAATACCTTCCTTAAAGAGGTATCTTAAACGCTAAGGAGCGGGAATCGTCTAAGTGACATTTGTCATTTGTAAAAACATTCCTAAAGTCCACTCGAGGTATGACTTTCCACTTATAACTGAATGATATTAGTTTAGTAAATAAGTGGTTTATGTTAGGTATCTTTTTGAGTAGATTTTTGTGTTTACACATGATCTACATGAAGCTTCATTAGGAAGCCTTTTTCTCTCATACGTGTTATATTTCTCGTCTATAGTCATAGTATATATAGCTTATGTTTTATTTCTTTTAATCCTATAATAAAACAAAAACACGAATTTCAAAAATTCTTCCTTCCCTATTTATAATCCCACTCGACGCCCACTTTATTCAATCCTCACTTTTTCAAATTTTCCAATTTCAAAATTCCTCTCATTCAAAAAACTTCATCTTCCTCCTCATTTCATTTCATCCGAAACCAAGAAGATCCATCATCAACATGGTTTACATCGCACTCGTGCTCATCGCCCTAACACTCATCGCACTTGTGTTCCCTATGATGAAGTTCACATACGGAGACATTTACTTTGTGTTGTTAATCTATATTGGGATCATATACCCAATCCTTTGTATCATCCTTAGTATTGAAATGCAATATTATTGATCTAGTTTATCTAGGTTACTATTATGTGTTTATCATTCCTTTTGATTTATATGTTTTATATTTTTTTGTGATACATTAGAGGTCATGTATGCATGCAAAAAAAATGTAGGATAAAACATATCTAGTGGTATAAAATCAGAAAACCTTTTATCAAATCATTTTACATTACTCGATCCACGGATCCCGGAAGATGTACTATCCGGATCCCTTTTGTAAAGGAACCGTGGGATCCGTACATCGAAAAAGCTTTTCATACAAGATTAATAACCACTATCTTTCTAAAAGTAATAATCCACTAGAATTTCAAAACCATGAGTTAGCTAAATGCTAAAACCATTTTAATAAAAATCTAGTAAAACGTTAGATTATTATAGGTTGACCTTAAACATCACCTCTTATTAACCCATCACTTCTATATGTTCAACTATAACGCATGAATACGAGTTTGATTTTTCACTCACTAACGTCTACACCCGAACATCTCCTCGAGCCCAACACACCGCAATCATGTCCGTGGGTTCAATAATCTCAAAACCGTTACTTCCATGAAGGACGACAGACACCTCTCTACAATTCAAGAAGGTATCAATACCTCCTTCCGAGCCATAGGACTAGAATGTCTTCTTGAAATCAACGAGAAGATATGTCCAAGGTTCATAATGGAATTCTTCCGTCAAGTCGAACTCGTTCAGTAACGAGGATCGCTCTCATCTCTTTGGTTTTACATCAAAACCAAAAGTTCACTTTAACCCTTGGGCATTTTGCTCACATCCTCCGGATTCCAAATCATGGACAATGTGCCTTCACCGAAGATTGGTCTCTTGATTCACTCTTCAACTTTCGTGAAGAAAATAGTCCATATTGTTCACACATACCCTCCCGGAAGATTTAAATCGCATAATATGCAAACCTCGACCATATTACTCCAATCCAAACATTATCCATACACGGATATCCGAGAAGAGTACAAGCCTCTTGCTCTCATTCTACGTGAAAATGTTTGGAGTCTTAGAAATCGAGATATTCTTCCCGCTTGTTGTGCTCACATGTTGTCTTCGTTTGCTAACACAACAACCATACAATCTCGCCTACTTCTTCGCAAGGCGAATTGCAAACCTTCAAGGCTCCAAGGATAAACTCATCCCTTATGGAATGTTCTTGACACGCCTATCACAATGTTATGCACTTCCATCCTCAATTTCAAAGTCCGTTGTACGTATTTGTGAACAAGATGATGGAACCGCTAAACATATCTCTCATGAAGACTTTCTTCATTCTTGATTCCACCAATACCCATCAAACACATAATGATCCTCCTAGCGAAGACACTCAAGGAACCTAGAATAGTCAAATAGGATCAATTCTACTCTACTCATTAGTTATCAATGTAATCCTATCTCTTTCATGAAATAAAACATCTTACATTTGATATCCTAGTTTTAGAACTTCTTTAAACAAAACTTGGAATATAATGCATTGTCAAGATCATTGCATACCTTTAGTAAAGGTTCTGTCTAGCAGATAGACGGATCCCAAATGTTGTACTAAACGGATCCCACATCTAGGGAACCGTGGGATCCAAGAAACAGTAAAATGCAATTGCAAGCATTGTATGTCAAACACATCCTTAGAACACCTCACACTAAGCTATACATAGTGTCTTAAGGTAGATTAAGACTTTATCAAGATAGGTTGACCTCTCCTACTGCTCCAACTCACATAGAACACACTCTAAGATATTCATAGATCAATCACTTTGTTTTAATCCATCACTCTTCCGCCTCAAAACTCACACTTCATTTCTTTTACCCTTCACATCTAGGTTAAAAATCGTTTATAACAAAAATGATCAAAGTTAATCAAATCCTAGTTTTCCCATCTCAAAACCATTAGGATATTTTCCAAAATACAATCCTAAATCACAACCTCATCTCTAGGATCTTTTAGCTTCAATTGACACTCTCTATTTAGTGTCATCCTTGCTCATTCATTGGTACTCATGAAAGTTCCAAATCCTTCCACAAAAGACAATCATTAGCTACATCACTCACCACCTTCAAGTACTTAAGCACCCCTTCATTTAAGACACTTAGGAAGACTGAAACACTCAAGATGTTATAGGTTTTAGAATTTGGAAACATCATTTCCACTCCTTCATAGCTACTGATAGCCGGATCCCTCTGAGAAAGGAACCGTGGGATCCGGATGACAGTATAGGTCAAACATAGCTTAAACAATCATTTCAACTCATCTTCCTAACTCAAACACTCCATCTCATCTTGAATGAGTTCCTAGATCAGTCCAACCTCTGAAGTTGACTCTTGTGCATGTCAATCATCACACTCCAATGAATCCTAGTGGCTTAAAGCTTAAATGCACTTGCCAAATCTCTTAGTTTATAAACCACCTTGTTAGGACCTCCATAGTCATCACTCTCACTCTAACTTTCAGCTCTTGAAACCATTCCATCATGAGAAAAACCCCAAGTAGTAACTTATCCACCAAAGAACCACCCATGAAAAAGGCTCGGGTTATACACGAAATCTCCTCAACCGAATCATCTCCCGTCAAACCAACAAATGAGAGAATCCTTCATCATCCAATCAAACCAATTCCTAAAAGGATAGTACCCACAAAAATACCTATACCTAACACTACCATACCTCCTAGGCCAAACAATATCATCTCCACTAAACCATCACCATTAGTTCCTAGAAATATTTCATTTACTTCACCACTATCATCACCACACCTCTAAAATTTAGAGGACTTGCCTCCTAGGCCGTCTCATCCGTTTCCGCCGACAACATTCTCCTCATTAGGAGGAATAATGGTTCAAAATCAAGGTGTTGAGTCAACACTTGCTCCGGCTTCCTTTTCGCCGTCTCCATCATATAATCCTATATGGATTATGAGAAATCATCAAAGTCAACCACCCGACCATATGGAAGTTGACACTTCCTTACCACCACCATCATTCTTGGTCGAGGCATTCTCAAATGCACCTCCACCAATCCCTCCATCGTTTGAAGCCCCGCAAGCCGCTTCAATTGATCCTTCGCATCAAGCCATTTTATTTCCTCCACCACCACTACCTAGCCATGACAAAGATTGCTATCATTGTCAACATGTTGAAAGTTTGATACATGAAGTACGAGAAGACCAACGTTTCATGTTCTATCATCTCCTCGAACGTTTCGACGAGATCAAACCTAAACAAAACTTGAGCTAGAAGATTTTAGTGGTGTCCTAGCATCAAGCGTTAGATAGTCTAGAAATTCCTAGTCATGTATTGTCTATTTTCTTATTTTTAGAGTCATGTATATCATAACTCTTGTTTTATTAAATGGAATTACATGCTTCTTGTTATTTTTCTGAGAATATGTATTCATATCTCATTTATGTGATAATATTACGTGTTATATCACCTTTGCTGATTTTAGTCATCAGCCAGACGGATCCCTCAATATTGCCTAGACGGATCCCTACTAGGAGGGAACCGTGGGATCCGTGAAGTCAGAAAGTTTTTGTTTTCTAACTTAAATCACATTTGCAGGAAATTGTGAATTATACTTGTTTTCTAACCCTTGTTTGCAGTTATTCAATTAACACATAAAGAATTTGACATCCTAAAGCTAGGGGAGCTTGGTGTCAAAACAATACGCTGCAAAATTACTTGCAACCTTTGATTTAAATTTCATGACTTCCGTTGCAAATATTGCAATCATCTAGGGGAGTACACCAATCACATAGACGTAATATTTTGCATAAGTTAGTTGCAAATGACCTAGATTAGTATTACTTTCTTGACGCCTTAGTTGGGATGGACTCGTCGAGGGGAGTAACGACGAGATCCTTTCCGTTACTTGCTCTCTATTTTTTCCTTTCACATGTTTTTCTTAAAACGATGTGTTGCTTTCTTTCAAACACTTTTGTTTCGACAAAAGGGAGAAAAAGTAAAACTACAAATTCAAACTTTTACGAATTTTAGCTTTTCCTTAAAATAATCTTATGTTTTGTCATCAACAAAAAGGGGGAGATTGTTAATACAAATAAGCCGTAAAAATGTTTATTTATATTTTACGATCTTCCAATGTTTTGTCGATAACAAAAGTAAGATCATTTTAAGGAAACAAATAAAATACGTAAATGGTTTGAACTAATAGTTTTCTAACACACTTACGCTTTCACATAAAACACTAAAACAAGTATAAGTGATTTTATGATTTAGATACATATGTACAACAACTAGTGTTTACATATTGGGTTAAACATATACTTAAACTAAGTATACTAAAATGGGTAAAAACTAAGTGTATGCTAAATTGGGTAAATACAAGTATATACTAAATGGGTAAATACTAGCAAATGGTTTTGACCCATAACCCATGGTTTTATATATACCACTTAACCAAGTTCATTGTATCCTTAAGATACATTGTATCTAGAAAGAAAACCATGGATCAACCCATAACCCATGACCCATAACCAAAAATACCCATGGGCAAAGAGGCGGACCACGGATCCCTAGCTTTGTGCTAGCCGGATCCCTTGTGGTAGGGATCCGTGGGATCCGGGGAAACAGTAGGATTTTTCCTCTATAAATAGTGAGCCATTTCTTCATTATACCTCACCCCTTTATAACATACTTTCTCCCCTGAGTTAAATCTCACTAACCTTAGATCCAAGAGATCTATGTTTGTAGTCATGTTTTTGTGTGATCTTTTAGGTTCCTCTTAAAGGCAAGATTACTACCTTTGAAGTCGAGCAAGCTCAAGTCCATGAGTTGCCAAGCTTCCTCTTCATCAAGGCTATTGAAGTCCTCTTGTTGATGATCCCTTTCTTTCTTCAAAGAAGCGTAGTGTTAAAGACATTAGTGAAAGATGTCTCAAGTGTCAAGACGAAGATATTAGTGAAGGGTATCTATCGCTCATAGGATAAGCACTTGTGGTAGGTGCTTAGAAGTCAAGACAAGAAGCATTAGTGAAAAGTGCTTAGAAGTGAAGACACAAGACATTAGTGAAAGGTGTCTTGTAGATCTAGTCAAAGGCATTAGTGAAAGGTGCCTTAGATGTACATTCGATATGGTGTGTTTCGATGTACTAGATAGACTAGCATTAGATCCAAGGATATTGATGTCCTTGATGATGTTGTAAAGGAGTAGATCTCCTTTGGGATTAGTCGTTGGTGTAGTGTGGTAGTAGTTCCTCCATTGCAATAGACTAGCATTAGATCCAAGGATATTGATGTCCTGGTACTCACCCTGCTTGAGCATGGGCACCTTTGATGCAGTAACCATGTGAGTTTCGTCAGACATCTTAACTTACTTGAATAGAACTTAACTAAACTTCTTCTTGGTTTCAGTTTCTAGATCACAAGCTCTGATACCACTTGTTGATCCGAGTTGAGCAAACGATCCTTCATAGAAACTGACTTAACAAAGACTTATTAAGTATTACGCGGAATTTAATACTTAATCTTAAGAAGAAGAACAATAAACATTCAACACCTCAATATTATTATTAATACGAATACTCTAACAAGTATTAGGGTTTTACAACCTTGAAGTGTATCGACCTTAGATATAGCAAAACATACGTATATCTAATCTAACCTAGGACCTCCTTTTATAGGCTAAGGAGTCCTTTACACAATACAATACGTAACCTACAAGATAAATATCCTTTCCATATTTATCTAATACAAAATATTAAACCGACTATACAAAACTAGCAATGCTTACAATACATTAGCAGTGCTTCTATATTACTACTAGCCGCGGTTTCACATCAGCAGTGGATTCATTCTTCTGTCCGTGGTTTCATCAACTCTGTCCGTGGTTCCAACACTTAGAATAATTCATGAACTGAGGAACCTAAAACCCAACAATCCTCCCCTAAACTTGATACATTCAAATAGAATTCTCAAGTTTCCTTTAAGCTCAAAACACCTGAATTGGAGGATGTATCCAAACACTTACCAGTTTTAAGAATTTGCTCATACTTCAGCAACAAAATGTATGCTTGATCATCATAGGGCTTCAGCATCTTTAAACCACCAGGCTTCACCAACTGAGTAATAACTCCTGAATAATTATTCAATTTAGGATAATCACCTTCTATAAGCATATGAATAACTTCTCCAGACACAGTTAGCACATGAACTCCACAAGATTGATATAAAAACCATCTTGTAACATGACCATTGTAGAGTCCTTTCCATTCAGGTTCATCATGAGTAGGTTCAAACAAGATCTTCAAGTTATGATAAACCATTCTCTCATGATAGTCATCTGGACGTACATCACCAAATTTATTCTTGTAAAGCTTCCAAAGATTCATCAAATCATCTCTATCCAGATATTGAAGCATCTGTGAAAATTTCTCAAACTCAGAAACTTCATTACTGACTCTTTGAATTTTCCAACATCCTTCACTTCCATTAAACTCAAATGTATAAGAAATAATTTGATTACCATCTTCATTCACTTCTTTCATTCTTTTAGAACCAGATGTCTCCTGTATCTCAGATTTTCTCTTTTGTCTACTTTTGATCCACTCTTCTTCTCTTTCAGAATTCATTGGAATAAAATCATCATTATTAATCCTCATACACATCAGATAAAGCTCATGAATTCTCTCAAATGAACACTTACTAAGATTTTCAGAAATATGTATGCCTGAATTCTTAATAATCTTCATCAGTACATTCCTCATTTCACCTTTTGTAGGAGGTTTCTTCCTTTTAACTTGCTTCTTTTCCTTACTGATCCTCCTTGCCCATTCACCCAAGATTCTAGCTCTTTCATCAACAGATAACAATGCCCATTCTTGATTAGTATACTCATCATGGATGTTATTAGAAGCTTGAAGATAGTTTTGTGTTTCATTCCATTTAGCTAACCATTTCTGAGTAGCCTCCTCTTCTTCTTGCTTTTCTTTCTCTGCAGCTGCTTCCTCTTCAGCTTGTATGCCTCTTGTATACTCTTCATCATAAGCAATCTGTTCTTCTCTACTTTTAAACTTCAAAACTGGTGCTTCAATACCTTTACCCTTTCCAATGTCTGGTTGAGCCACCTTCTTCTTCATAGGCTCATTAATAACTAAACTTTTACCTTTGGGTTTGGTTGCAGTAGATTTAAGAGATAATGGTACAGGTGCAATGATGGGTGTAAGGTTAGTTGAGGTTTTGCTTAGATTGATAAATGTACTTCTTAGATTGATAAATGTACTTGAAACTTCCTTATCAAATTCTTTAGATTTAGGTGGTGATACAGAGGTTGTTGTAACAATTGTAGAAGTGGTTATGATAGCAGTGGGTAAGTTTAAAGTAGGAGTGGTTATGATTACCTTATCTGAAACTGCAACAGTGGTTTCAAGAATACTAGCCGTGGTTGCAGACACACTATCAGTGGTTGTGTCCTGCACCACCTCATCTTCTACCACAGTCTTCAAACTTTCAAGAATAGCTTCATTCCCATCTTTATCAGATACCAAAAATTGTTCTGCTTGATCTCCACTATCCACTTCCTCATCCATATGCACATCTGACCTCCCCAATTCATGCCTTCACTCCTCCCCTGTTTGGGTACATTCTCCATATTCACAGTTGGAGAGGAGTCCACCTTCTTTTTCAACTTTCTCATATGCCTTAAAACAGCAACCCCAGGTCTCCTCACTTTCTCCAAAACAAACATCCTGTGCTTCAGCCTCCTAAGCTCTTTACCCTAAAACACAGCCAACTCTTGAAGACTTGAGATTGTATCCTCCATTTTGGTACATTTAGCCGTCAATTCATTTAAGCGTTCAAGAATATCCTCCCCACTTCGACCTGTGTTAACTGGTCCGAGAGGTGGTTCATTGGAAAAGTCATCATGTACCAGTTTAGGATCCGTCAATTCATTTTCATGTTCCAAACTATCCTCATCACTTCGAGCTGTGTTAACTGCTCTGAGAGGTGAATCCTTGGATAAAGTAAACATAGCACCAGACCTTGCCTGATCATCTATGCACCCTGAGTGAGCCAGTTGGCTAGGTATTCCTCCACATGTGTTATTCCAAGGAACTCTCCACATTAGGAGTTGCCAAAGTTTGGGTCTTAATGATGTTTCCACTATCCTGACCAGCATCTAAGCATGAATCAGTAGTGAAAGCCCTTCCAATCATGTCACCTCCACAACTTGTGACAACCTCATGAACAACACCACTAACACCAGCCTGAGGTAGCTTGGTGCCCTTCCTTCTCCTAGTCCACAAAATTGGTTTAACAGTGGTTTGGGGTTGACTAGCAGTGGGTTGAGATTCATTAACAGTGGGTTCAAGTATACTATCAGTGGGTTGAGGTGTACTAGCAGTGGGTTCATGTTCTATGGGTTGGGATTCAAGACCTTCATCAAACTCAGGAATAGCAGGCAAATTAATCATATGTGGGAATAAAGGAACATCTCTTATTTGAAAATTAGGATTCAGATTCCTCATATGTGCAAAGACCTTAGGAAGCATATAATGCACTTCATACTCTCTAGAATGCTCAACAGGTTCTTCTATTTGACTTTCAACAATCAATTGCACAAACCTAGGATATAAGTAATATTTACCCTTCTTCCTGATATTCTGCACAAACCCTTCATAAATCATCCTAGACCAATTAAACTTCCTTCCCTCAGATAGACATATAACAGCAGTAGCAATTTTGGAGGGAAATTCATCAAATCCAGTGATCTTATTACTTATACACATCAACAAGGTATGAATCAAAAACTTCCATTGTTATGCAAAATGGTTAGTGGGAACACAAAGAAACAAACAGTGGTTTGAACATAACTAACAGTGGTTAGAACAGAAATAGCAATACTAAGATCACCTAATAATAGTACAATTCTTATACAAACTTTTACAAAACAAGTTGAGATTTAGAGATTAATCATTCCAATACTAACTATAAGGTACTGAAATCTCCCCACATCAAAAGCTTTAGTGAGAAGATCAGCAACATTGAAATCAGTATGGATTTTTACCATTTGAATCAACCTTTTCTCATTACAATCTCTAATAAAATGATGCCTTATCTCAATATGTTTAGTTCTAGAATGTAAAACAGATTTTAATGATGCAAATTGTCCGTTATTATCAATGTAGATCTTAGTATGCATAAAATTGTACCCAAAATCAAGCAATTGATTCTCGAATCCAAAGAACTTGACCACAACAACTAGCGTGACCACATATTCAACTTCGGTTGTAGAATTTGCCACTATTGTTTGCTTTTACACCGCCATGAAATTAGTCTCGCTTCCCAAAACCGACATCCTCCGCTTGTTGATTTCTATCCAAACTAGCACCAAAGATAATCACTATCTCAGATAGGCCACCAAATCAAAGGTGAATCCTTAGAATACCAAAGGCCCAATTTAGGATGACCTTTAAGGTATCTAAAGATTCTCTTAACAACATTCATGTGTGATGTATTGGGTATGACTTGAAATCTTGCACACACATACTAAGAACATTATATCCGCCTAGATGCGGTGAGATACATCAAAGATCCAATCATGGACCTATACAACTTCAAATCAACTTTGGGACTTCCTTCATCGGTAGCGATGGTTTCGAGTCTCCATAGGTGTACTAGCACTCTTCTCATCCCGAAACCCAAACTTCTTCAAAATATCTGCTACATACTTGTCTTGACTAATGAAAATACCATCACCCTTTGTTGAACTCAGTAGCCTAAAAATAAAGTGAGTTCTCTCATAGAACTCATCTGAAACTTATCATGCATAAGTTTCTCAAAATCCTTGCATAGCTCCTTATTTGTTGAGCCAAAGATGATGTCATCTACATAGACCTGAACCAGTAAAATATCATCCTTGTGCTTCCTAATGAACAAAGTCTTATCAATCAAACCTCTTTTAAATTCATTGTCGATCAAATAAGTAGACATCCACTCATACCAAGCCCTAGGAGCTTGATGCAACCCATACATAGACTTCTTCACCCTGTAAACCTTGTCAGGATGATCAAGATCTTTAAAACAAGGAGGTTGACAAACATAAACCTCCTCATCAATTGTGCCATACAGAAAGGCACTTTTAACATCCATCTGATACACCACAAAATTCTTGAATGAAGCATATGCTAAAAATAATCTAATAGCCTCAATTCTTGCAACTGGAGCAAATACTTCATCATAATCTAAGCCTTCAGTTTGTGTGTATCCTTGAGAAACCAACCTTGATTTATTCCTTACCACTATCCCTCTTTCATCCCTCTTATTTCTGAACACCCATTTTGTCCTAATTGCCCTCTTTACATTAGGAAGGTCAACCAATGTCCAAACCTCTTGAAGCTTAAACTGTAGAAGCTCCTCTTGCATTGATTCTACCCATCCTTCTTCAGACAAAGCTTCTTCCACTCTCTTGGGCTCCTTTTGAGACAGAAAACAAGCAAACAGGCAATTTTGCAGATCTTTATGACTATTTCTTTTATGAAGTGATCTTGCAAAGAAACCTTGCTCAGGAAAGGTTTTAGTGTTCTTAACCTTGCTTCTTGTTTGAACCGGAGTATTCAAATTTCCAAGTATTTGTTCCTTGGGATGAATCTTGTGAATCCTTGTGGTAGTGATTGGACTTTCATGAATGACAGTTTCCAAATTAGTAAAATCAACATTGAAGAAATCATCCATGTCTTCATTATCAGTAGGAGTATCAATCTCTTCTAAAGCAGGCATGTTAGGATCATCAGTAGGAGTATCAAACACTAAACTGTCTTTCTATACCCTTAGCTACACATAACTGATTCATCACATCATTCTTAAATTCAGTTCCATTTTCACATCTGATTACCTTGACTTTATGGTTTACTAGATTTTCTATCTTAGTAATGAAACTCTTGAGAATCTCACTAGTCTCACTCTTAGCAGCCAAAAAGTATACCTAAGAAAATCTACTATAATCATCAGTGATAACTAGGCAGTACTACTTATGGTTCAAACTTTTAACAAAGGTAGGTCCAAATAAGTCCATATGAAGCATAAACAGTGGTTGTGTAATGGTGTTAACAGTTTTGGACTTACAAAAAGCTCTATGTTGTTTTCCTTTCGACAAGCCACACAAAGTTCCTTACACTCAAAACCTTACAAGGTAACCTCTCACTAAGTTTCCTTTACAAGTTTATTGATTGTTTTGAAATTAAGGTGACCCAGCCTTCTATGCCACAATTTAGACTCATCAACTGATGCCTTAGCAAACAAACAAGTTAAGGACCTATTAGGAAGTACATCTTTAAGATCAAAACAATATATGTTCTCTTTCCTAGGTATCCTTAATTGCACAAATTTCTCATTAGGCATATTAAAATCAGGTGACAACACCACACACTCAGTTTCCCCAAAAAGTACCCAGTTTTTCTTATCACACATTTGAGAAACACTGAATAAATTGTACTTTAATCCTGTACTGTATAGACCTTTTCAAAGTCTAATTTTCCTGCTCGATTGTGCCTCGCTAAGTATCTTTCCTCCCTTTGGATCATTGCCAAATGCCACATATCCTCCATCAAAAGCTTCAAAATCCTCCAGGTTGCTCCCATCCCAAGTCATGTGCCCAGAGCAACCACTATCAAAAATTCCTTTGTCTTTTAGCTCATCTTGTAGATTGCCCTGCACATGAATTTAAACAAATTAGTTCCTTTTATGGACCCAAGCCAATACTGACTTGGGTCTGCCCTGTGCACCAACATAATCAAATTTCTTTAGGTCCATTGATGCACAACTGGCATGATGTAAAACCTTGGTCTTAGGCTTCCATTGCCAACTAGATGAGGCCTTAACAACATAAAAATGGTTTCCAACCACTGTGTCAGTTATCACCTTTGGAATTTTTAAAACTTATTTTGTATCAGTGGTGATATTTTTCTTAGCAGTGGATAGATTTTGCTTAGCCGTGTTTACATTTTGCTTAGCCGTGGTTGGAACCCATTTGGGTGCAGCAGTGATTATTGATTTTTTTTTTACCATTCCTCATTAACACTGCCCTAGGAATCATTTTATTGTTAGGATGAGGGATTGTTTTCTTTGAAGAGTTTTGATGATTTACCCTCCTCCAATGATTCCAAACTTGTGGTTGGTTTATATAACAGTTTCTCTGTAAGTGCTCAAAACTACCACATGCAAAACAAGCCTTCTTAACACATTGAAACTCATCTCCTATTCTGTTTGAAATTATTCCATTGAAGTTTCTCTGATTACCCCTAGGTATGTATCTTTTCATCTGTTCCCTAGGTATCTCCTTGTACTCTACCACTTTCCTAGAAATTTGCGCTCCAAATCTAGGCACAAGGTTGGCTTGTTCAGAATCAACTTTCTTAACACTTTCTATCTTCTCAGGCTGTGTTGATTCAGATCTAAATTCCTCAGAATCTGATTCCTAATCTTTAATAGTGGGAGCATCAGATGACTTATCAGAACCTATCTTAGTTGTTTCAGTCTTACTAATATCTTCTACAGGTTTGTTAAAACTGAATTCACTACTAAATGACAGTTCTTTTGTAGGTGGTGCATGTTTCATAAGAGAGGTGGTGGCATATTGTTGTAACCTATCCCGAACCCTTTTCATTAATTGACACTCTATTGATTTATGAACCAAATCGAAGCAAATTATGTTTTAGCAACCCTAACAACATGTTTTCTTTTTCTACTAGGGCTTCTTGTTTTACACTCTCTCTCTTCTAGTTTCTTTTAAGCATCTTACTTTCTCTCGTCCTTAAGATCAATTTCACCACCTAGTATATTAATCTTATCGACATACTCAAACTCACATTTAATACAAAAATTAAGTTTTTCTTCAACACTCTCAAGACCGACTTTATAACCTAAGTTATCAAGTGAAAGTCTATCTACTTCTTTTCTCAAACTCGCAATAATAGCCTTTTGTGATTCTAAGTTATCTTGACATGATTTAAAAGAACAAGTAGAATTTTTAGAATCATTAGATACCTTAGAATCTGAACCAGAAGATGAAGCATAGGCCATAAGAGCAAAGTTATGCTCTTTAGTAGCTTCAGTAGCAAGAAAAGCTACATTGGGACCTTCTTCAATCTAATCACTCCAGTCATAATCACCAATACCATCTTGAGCAACCAATGCTGAAGAAGAAGCAAGCTCTTCAGTGGTCTTCTTGATGCCTTCAATCCTCTTGGGAGCTCGACATTTCCTAGCAAAGTGACCATTATTCTTGCAGTTAAAGCACTCCATCTTGCTTTTGTCAAATCCAGCTCTTCTTTGACCATCATATTTGACCTGTCTTCCAGTCCTCCTCAAGAACTTCCTAGCTTGCAGTGTTAACATTACCATTTGTCATTGAAGATTTATTTCTTCAAGATCATCAGGATCAATTTGATCTAAATCTTGATTCAAAACAAGAACATCGGTAGTTAAATCACCGAAAAGCACAAATTGCACCATCACCGACATTATCACCAACAGTTGTATTGTTAGCAATAGCCGTGGTTACTTCATAAGCGGCGGTGGAAACATCTTGAGAATTCCTATGCCTGTAGACATAAAAGCAATGTTTTGTGGTGATGAGGATGATCCAATATGTTCTTTTCGCACTCATAAACTTTCGTGTTGTTGTAGAGATTGTCCAAAGTCATCTTTTCAAAATCATCTTTGTTTCTCCACAAAACAGTATGCACAGCCTAGTCAGGTGATAAACTTCTGATGAACTTCAAATTGATATCTTCTTGAGCAACTTTGTAGTCCACTAACTTCAGTTGGCTGATGATTTTTTGAAGTCTGTTATAAGTGCCATCAAGTTTTTCTCCACTAAGAGCAGTGAAGTTTTCAAGCTGATTCTTGAGCATGTTTTTCCTTGATTTCTTGGTAGCTTCATTACCAAAGAAACCTTGTTTCAATAGCATTCATTAACTCTTTAGCGACTATATTGTTCAAAGTCCAAAGCATACTCATTAGGTATTCCCATGGAGAGAATACTATGAGCTTTGATCTCCGCCCTTCTAGCTTTGTCAACCTCACCGACAATAGCTATCTCTTTACCATCATCACCCTTTTAGGAAGAGTATCACCCTTTCAACAACATCCCGGATGGTGTAATCAATCATCTGAATGTATTGCCTCATTCGCATTCTCCGGACTTGGTACTCACCGCTTGAGCATGGGCACCTTTGATGCAAGAACCATGTGAGTTTCACGACATCTTAACTTACTTGAATAGAACTTAACTAAACTTCTTCTTGGTTTCAGTTTCTAGATCACAAGCTCTGATACCACTTGTTGATCCGAGTTGAGCAAACGATCCTTCATAGAAACTGACTTAACAAAGACTTATTAAGTATTACGCGGAATTTAATACTTAATCTTAAGAAGAAGAAAAATAAACATTCAACACCTCAATATTATTATTAATACGAATACTCTAACAAGTATTAGGGTTTTACAACCTTGAAGTGTATCGACCTTAGATATAGCAAAACATACGTATATCTAATCTAACCTAGGACCTCCTTTTATAGGCTAAGGAGTCCTTTACACAATACAATACGTAACCTACAAGATAAATATCCTTTCCATATTTATCTAATACAAAATATTAAACCGACTATACAAAACTAGCAATGCTTACAATACATTAGCAAAGGTTCTATATTACTACTAGCCGGTTTCACATCGGTGGGATTCATTCTTCGTCCGTGGTTTCATCAACTCGTCCGTGGTTCCAACACTTAGAATAACATGAACCGAGGAACCTAAAACCCAACACTTGCTCCAAGCATATGACCGGAGATCGCTCGCGCTCATGAACTTCGTGAGTAAATTCATCGGAATCGTTAGATTCGGAACGACCATTTTGGTGCAATTATGGGTTATGGAGATTATGTTGTTGGTGACAAGTGTAATCTCCGGTATATTATGTTGAACGCCTTGGTCATAACCTCGTTCTCTGTTGGTCAATTCGTGATTCCGATCTAGAGGTGGCTTTTAGAAAACATACTTGTTTCGTTAGAGAACTTGATGGTGTGGGCTGTTAAGAGGAACACGTGGTTCAAACCTATACACCATCTCAATCGAAGACATGATGAAGTCTTCTCAATGCTTGTTGTCAAGGTTTCAAAACAAAGTCATGGTTATGGCATCGTCGTCTTAATCACTTGAACTTCAAAGACCATTAATGATCTTTCCGAAAGGACCTTGTAAGAGGCTTACCCAAATTAAAGTATGAAAAGATCATCTTTGTTCAAGATGCCAATTGGGAAAAAGCAAGAAATATGCCCACAAACCCAAACCCGCAAACTCGGTTATGGAAGTTCTTCATACTCTTCATATGGATTTGCGGACCTATGAGAGTGCAAACGATAAATGGGAAGCAATATGTTTTAGTCGTTGTTGATGACTACTCTCGATTTACTTGGGTTAAGTTTTTGAGGACGAAGGATGAAACTCGGATGTCATCATCAAACTTATCAAGCGACTTCAGTTCGACTTAATAAGATCAGTAGAATTATTTGAATGACAATGGCACCGAGTTTGTTAACAAAGACCTAAGTGAATTCTATGAAAGCATTGGAATCAACATCGAAGAAGTGTTCCACGCGCCTCAATGTAATCGGTCTAGTTGAAAGACAAATCGAACCCTTGTTGAAGCTGCAAGAACAATGCTAATATACTCAAAGGTTCCAATGTTTCTTTGGGCTGAAGCCATTGCCACTGCTTGCTACACCCAAAATCGTTCCCTCATACACACCTCACATGGAAAAACTCCTTATGTACTTGTCCATAAAAGAAAACCTGATCTCTCCTACCTTCGTGTATTTGGTGCTTTGTGTTATCCAACGAATGACGGTCAAGATTTAGGTAAATTAAGAGCTAAGGCGGACATTGGAGTTTTTGTGGGTTATGCACCAAACAAGAAGGGTTACCGAATCTACAACAAAAGAACTCGAGATATCATGGAAACTATTCACATCACATTCGATGAGCTGTCTGGGCAAATGGCTCCAGGACAATCAAGTTCTGGACCCGCATCACAACATTCATTAAGTAGTCCCATTAGTTCTTCTCTTGTACAAAATCCTCACCAAAGAACTCCATATGTACCCCTTCAAAAGATGATTTGAAGAAACTGTTTGATCCAATGTTTGATGAACACTATGAGCCTATTGCTACCGATCAAATCCATCAATGAGGTGCTCCTAACCCATTCAACGAGATAACCCCTCGCCTATGTCATTGAGTCAAGATCGCCACCGATGATCACTCGCCTCATCATTAAATCCTTAATCATCGAGTGTACATCATGGAATTGTCTCGCACCTATGATGGAGATAACCCTTTGCTACTCCGAAGATGCTCCTTTGAGAACATATTTGCTCTCGAACCATCATCGAACCATCTTCATCGGGAGAAAACGACTGCTACTTTAGTTCCTCAACAACAACCACACGAACGCCTTAGAAAATGGACACATGACCATCCATTGGAAAACATCATTGGAAACCCTCTCGTCCGGTATCCACTCGTAAACAACTTGCAATCGATGCCTTATGGTGCTTCTTCAACTCTGTACTATCTAAGATCGAACCAAAAGACGGAAAACCGCCATGAATGAAGACAATTTGGTTCAATGCCATGCAAGAAGAAATTCATGAGTTCGATCGACTAGATGTATGGGAATTAGTACCGCTCTCGATCGTACTATGATCATTGCTCTAAAGTGGATCTACAAAGTAAAACTTGATGAGCATGGTGATGTGTTAAAGAACAAGGCTCGATTAGTTGCAAAAGGATACCGTCAAGAGGAAGGTATTGACTTTGAAGAATCATTTGCTCCAGCTTGCACGCTTCGAGGCAATCGAATCTTCCTGCTAACGCCGCAAGTAAGAACATGGTAGTCTATCGATGGATGTAAAGATGGCTTTTCTTAAAGGAGATCTTAAAGAAGTCGATCGTCGACCAACTGAAGGTTTTGTGAATCCGAGCATCATACTCATGTCTATTTCTTGAAGAAGGCTCTTTACGGTTTGAAGCAAGCTCCAAGGGCATGGTGCGATATGCTATCAAAGTTTCTTCTATCTCTTGGATTCAAAAAGGAGCGCTTGATCCGACATTGTTCACCGTAAAGTCGAGCAAACACTTAATCCACGCTCAAATCTATGTTGATGATATTATTTTTGCCTCGACTGACCCCAATGAATGTGACCATTTTTCTAAAGAGATGGGCTCCAAATTTCAAATGTCAATGATGGGACAAATGTCATTTTTCTTGGGATTACAAATTTCACAATGTCCCGGAGGCATTTTTATCAATCAATCTAAATATGCTAATAGAGAGAAAGAAAAACAAAAGGTTTATAGTCATTTCAGAATCTACCCCATTTTTAAAAGAAAGAACAGAGCCATGTTGTATCTTATTTTTCAAATATCATGCTCTGATTATAAAAACAAATGTTTGTCACCAAAAAGACAAATGTTTCCTTCACAAATATTTTTCCTTCTACAAATTCTTCTGAAAAATATTTGTTATCTAATGAAAACTAATAGCTTTGAAAAATAACTCGGACTTAATTTTTGAAAATCATCTGGATTAGACATTTGTCAAAATCTCTATCTCTCAATCAACAACTTATGTCATTGATTGAGGGGGAGAATGATTTCATCTAAATCAAAAGGTTATTTGTCATACAATTGGTTCAAACCAAGGCTAATGTCATGTTTTCAAAAGATACTCAAGCATGTTTAATCGTTGAAGTTTAAAGTCTCATATTTGATCCTTATCGGTTAAATGTTTTCATAAGCAAGTCACAATTCTCCTCAAAAGCTTTCAAAAAGAAAATTTAAATCTATAGAGATCACAAATCTCAATGACTTGAAAATTGTGATCGAGGGAGAATTTGTGATTTAAATTGGATTTAAACTGATAATTCGACAAATAGTTTGTAAGTGATTAGCAAGCTCTCCTCCCTACATGTGCCAAACGATTTCAAATTTTCCATGCACATGTTAAGGGGGAGCATCTGTATCAAACCAAAAAGGATTGAAACGTGATTGATTTGTCTCTAAGAGCAGGTTTTCCTTAATATGTGCAAAACACTTTCGAATCTCAATGCACATATTGAGGGGGAGCAAATTTTTTGAAAACCACATCCTTTCCCAAAAATATCTTTAACTGTATTTGAAACACTAATTTTGATCGAGAAGGTGATGTCGATATTTTTAGAAAATATTGATCAAAGAAGTGAATTCTTCCTCTTGCCTCCATTTGCCAAAATGATTTCAAAAATACGATGCACATGTTGAGGGGGAGCCTTTGTCTAAAATATCAAAAACAATTCAGGTACAAAATACTTTGATAATATATCACAAGTACATGGATTGATTTTTCAAATGGTTTTCAATTGGTTCCAACGGCAGATGAACAATACCAAAAAGACCGACCAAATTTACTTTATGTATGGTGATATAAGGATGGTCAGGATAGGTATTCGTTTCGACGATCCCGCCAGAGCCGGATGGATCTACCCAGGGACAATCCACTAGATAGTGTAGAGTCCTTAGGTATGATGAAAAAAGGAGAAAAGTGAGAAATGGGAAGAGTGCGGATCGAGATAGAACTAGAACTGGAATAAACCCAACAAGGTTCTAGTAATGAAGTCTCGTAAGCAATCAAGGGGTTGAAGAATGAAAATAAATGAATGTGAAAAGGGTGAAAAGAAATAGCCCTCTAACAATTCAATGTTAGGGCGTAAACCGGGTTCAATACATATGCTACCGGTTGTTACTAAGGTAACACGGTATTGAAGACAAGACGTCATGGACCCAAAGGACGCCTTGCACTAAACTTCCCAAGCTACTCAAGTTCCTCTTAAAAGGGCTTGTTTCATTCTCACGGGGAACCTACATTATCTATCGACTTTCTCTTAGAGATGGTTGATATTGAAGAAGGAGACCCTCTCTCTAGTCTCTGGCATAGGAACCAAATGGCACAATTGAGTCTAGAGCCACGAGATCATCAATAAATCTCATTAAGGACACAATCAATTAAGACTCACTATTTCACACAATATGGAAAGTGAGAATATATCTTATGAGTCCTACGCATTATCCTTGTGGTATTTCCAGAACATCTGAGTGATATGCAAACATATTCACAATGACGATGGAAAGCCTTCTAGAGCCAACATCAAACAAGTTCTTGGTAGGTGGCATGTGAGATCTATTTAATAGATCAATCATGTGACAACTGAACAGAAACAATGGAGCGATTCAAAATTATGAATCAATCCTGGTTCAGGTTATGAATTGATGGATACCTTTGAAAAACCGGTCATTGTGCTTTAAATTCTTTTCTCTAGCACATCGACTGTGTATTAATATTTCAAAATAAAAGGTGTTTATGATTGATAATTGATTTTCCTTAAAACTTTCGTTGTATTGCAAAAACACTTTATATTGAGCGACACGATTGTTTTCAAATCTCTTTTCATCAATCGGTGAATCTCAATTTTTGGTTCACTCACTCGGTGTTGTCTTCTTTGAGACGTTCGATTTAAGAACGGCTAGAGTAGCCGCAAAACCTCGTCAAGGAGATTCTTCCGAATTGTACACGATCACGTGCGGTACTTGTCTCGATCAACGGGAACCGTGGGCGTGTACCTCAATTCAACGAAGTGATCAAAGACACATTAAATGCGCTTTATTGCTAATCGTCGATGCGGTACACCCGACGTTTGTAGTCGATCGAATGGAGAGGTCAATCCATAGCCGCATGCTCACTCAACACATTCATATCTAAATAAATAATGATAAGTGCATCAACGACTGATATTGTCACTCCATGCTTACGCTTTCGCTGCGCAAATATCATGAATCAACTAAAGCTTCCGCTACTCTGATGAGAAGAAATCATGATCCAGAATGTGAGCATGTCGGTCCAAAAGTCACAACATCACATAATGTCAACACTACAAAGGAAGAGTCAGAGATTTATGGAAGCTGATGATCTCAAAGCTGGCTCAAAACTCATTATCACGTGGATCAGTTAAAGACCTCCACTTGGATGAACCATACATGCAAAACATGAAGAATCAAAGACTACGAGCTACAGAGCAAAGAACTTTAACAAGAATCCAAGAACAATCGTAATGTAATATCTTGTTGTATTCAATGTAATTTGAGGTGACCTCCCTTAGGGGGAGATTGTTAGGATTTAGAAAATCCAGTCGTTAAAGTGTCGGTCACCTCAAGTATATGTAATCGTTAGAAAGCTCGTAGTCGTAGTTATTTAATGTTAATTAGTATTTAGTTAAGTAACACCGTGGAGGACGGACGAGTCTTTACCCACTGTATGCCTGATCCACAGCCTCGTAGGTGGCGTTTTATGTAAGGTACTATAAATACCCTCTACCTCCCAAGGTAGAGGGTTGGAGCTCATAATAAGATTTTACTTTCTCTCACTAAGTTCCCAAACCTCTTAACTTTCTCTCTCTAAAACCTATTGTGTACGCCACTTAGTATCATGGTTTGATGTATTTGTGAAATCCAATATGTTACAGTTAGCTTGGTGGATCAACCAATTGACGATTCTATACCCTATTTAGTGATCTTTGCAACATTAGCACTATCTATGTTAATTATGTCGTTATGTATTAATATTCGTGGATTCTAATGCAATAAAATTTACGTTTTGTTTTTTTAGATTCTTGAATATTTGTGATTCTCGAGTTCATACTCATGTTATTTCTGATACAAATAAGCCCACTCATTTATATTTCATTATTTACATAGAGAGGCGTCCCAAACAATGTAAATAAGGGAATATAAACTTATGGTTCGGTGATTCATAATTTCTTAATTTAAATAAAAAGGTGTCCCAATCCATTCAAATAAAGATATTCTAAATCATCCTACTTAAGAATTTTTGACTCGACACTCATACTTAACCGAAGATTTACAAGGAGATTTAGTGCGTAGGTGATTCAAGAGTATAGAAGGAGTATTTACACTCATCTTTAGAAATGGGAGTAAGATTATCAAGGAAAGTTGACATAGTTCTCAAAATAGTTGGCGAGTATATATTTAACGTAGATAGGGTAAGAATTATGCAACCTACAATGTCTTAGTAAGGTTTCGTAAATTGCAAAATGTAGAAGTAGATAAATGCTCGGGGAAATGTGATTGAGTCGTAATGCCTTAGAATAGGCATATGCAAGTATGTTTATTTCGTTGTTTGTATAAAGTGATAAAAAGTATGTTGAGTGCGCATATATCAATATACTAATATGTTTGGATAGCATAAACTGTTTATAAGTCACATAATTACCTCGAGGATGGAAGGAACGGAGAGTGTAAGGCTATAAAATGTTTTTGTTTGTAAAAGTGGTTATAGTTCAGCTCTCAATTAGACCAGTTTCTCTATAACTATAGCTCTGATACCAATATTTAACACCCCTAATTTCGTGATACGCAACAAAATTCAAACTGGGTGTTACTTCATGGCACAACAGTTATAACAATAGAAAACAAACTCTAATTGAGTCATTTTAAAAGATTTATCATTTGAATTATATAAATATCAGAGTTTAAAAAATGAGGTCCCAGTAGTTTCGTAGTTTATTAAATAAGTTTTCGAATGATAATAAAATTTATAGCCTTCTTGAGTATTTGTGCTCCTTCGTGCCATCCACGTAAATTATGAACCTGAGATAAACATGCTAAAAATGTCAACAGAAAGGTTGAGTGAATTCATAGTGTTTGTATAATAATCAGTTCAACACAAGTTGAACAGTAGTAAAACAATAATATCATACTACAACATATTGCCCTAAGTCTCATGACACACAAACCTTAACAACGTAGACGTCATAATGATGTAGGTTACAGACAACATAATGTTGATGTGAGCAACCGTGCCCTGGGGTAGGAGCTTGCCATTCTCCTAATTGTTCTCAAATAAAGTGCATTTGGTTACCTAACCGGCTAACACAAATGGGGCGTCAACTGCCAATAGATCTATTCACTATATTCGCGTTCACTCGCAAGTGATTAATGATTCAAGATATGAGGGACTTTTAGTGGCAATAGCAGGTAACTTAGGCATTAGCAATCAGGATAGCATACAGAAAATACTTGTGTTCAGGTTTGAAAAACATATAAAAAGTGGAATTATGAACTCACCTTGATGATACAGTAGTCTGTTTTGAAAATAAATCAGTTTGTGAGAATAAACAGCTCTAACACGCGACCTGAGTTGGTATGTCAAGTTTCAATATTCGTATTCAAATATATGTGATGTTAATCACAAGCGTTTTGTCGACTATTAAGGGTTGAACGAGATAACATGAAGTCTCTTCAAAAGTTAATGAGCGATAATGCTTATAATGTTTTATTCTTATAGTTCGATTGATCGTTAGTGAAAATAAACCATTTCGTATATAAGTTTACTAATCCTGGGTTATTAAGTATTAAAATATATTTCCGAAATGATATATAAAATGTTACACTTTATAACCTTATAATTCCAAGTATTGATGGTTTACACCCTTGAACTTTTATAAATTGACAGTTTATACCCTTAAACTTTTATAAAATGACAATTTACACCTTTTAAATTTCATAAAATGACAACTTTTACCCTTCAACTTTGGTAAAATGATAATTTCTACTCTTTAGTTTCAAAAGTGACACTTTATACCCCAACTTCCAAGTTGATTACAATTTTAATCCTTGTTATAAAAAGAATAAGAGTTTTGATAATTTGGGCCCTTGACGCTTTAAGTCAATTGCAAAAATAGTCCTTATTTTGTTTTTATCACGTTTTAGGTTTAGAAAAAGGTAAGGATTTCTACGACTTGTCAATATAAGTTAATAATAGTTTGAAAACAAGCTTATAATAACGTATTATCTTATATTCTAGCTTATTTTAGAAAAGTGCACAAAAGGGGGTACGTTTGAAAAGGTTCGCGAGACACCATGTTCAAGGTTAAATAAAAGCGACGAACGGAAAGATTTTAAGAATGTTCTTGTCATTTTGGAAACTTGGATGTGCCCTCCAAGATAGCATAACCCTTTTACTTTATAGTTTTGTGAGTAAGTAGAAACAATTCCTTGAACTTAGCCACTTGAGCTATCGCGACCAAAAAGAAAGAAAAAGAAAAACGCGTTTTTGACTTCTAAAACAATGGGTTTGTTTTAAAGGCTTTGAAACATGATTTTTAAATTATTAAGAGTGTTTATTGCATAGCTTATCATTTAGATTTCCAAAATTAATAATATATATATATATATATATATATATATATATATATATATATATATATATATATATATATATATATATATATATATATATATATATATATATATATATATATATATATATATATATATATATATATATATATATATATATATATAGGTGCGTTTGGTTTTAGTGACTCGCGACAAGAATGGGGCATGAACAAAAACGAGGCATCAAAGGTTTTTAACTAGATTATTGGGGCGTTGTGAAGTATCCTAGAATTAAAAGGGCTAATTGGCTGAGCTTATGGGTCAAGGCTTAATACTTAAAATAAGCTCAAAAGAAGGGTGCTCGGGTGGGTTTTAGCGCCAAGACCAGAAAAGAAAAAAAAATAGTTTTGACCTTATAAAGACTTATGGCCTATATATAACTTATCGCCTGATTATTTAGCTTGTTTAAAGGAGTCATTAACTACCTTTTAAGTTTTAAAAAGCTTTGTTAGGAATTGGAAATTCTATTGTAAAGTATCGGTCACCCCATGTATAATCTAGCTTAAGTTAGCTCGTAGACATGTCGTTTATTATATCAGTTGTTAGTAAGTTATTTGTTTAAGTTTAGCATAGTGCAACACCGTGGAGGAAGGACGGGTCTTTACCCTCTCAGATACCGATCCACAGCCGTTAGAGGTCGTTTATTTGTAACCTATAAATACCTCTACCTTGCAAGGTAGAGGGTTGGATGTTCACTTGGAATCTAACCTTCCATAAGTTTTCTCTTACTAGAACATTCCCTCTCTCTCTCTAAACTTACTTGTACGCCTCATTTAGATTATGGTTTAATGTGTATGTGAAATCCAATAAGTAACAATTGGTATCAAGAGCCAAGGTTTGATCACTCATCTTTTATGCTCTTTGTTTTGGTGGATTTCATAAGGTTTTTGGGGTATTAAGTGTTTAGAAGAGTTGGATTCATTTGGACAAATTCTAGTGTTAAAGTTTGAATTTTGCTTGTACTTTTGTGTTTAGGATCATCATATGTGTTTATGTTTTGAATTGGAAGGCTTAAATCATTATGGTTTGGTTGTTTTTGATTGATAAAGTGGTTATTTGTGAAGATAGGACGAAGCGAGTTGAGTCTCGGAGTTGTTTTTCTTCAAAGCGAGTTGCTTTGTTTCTGTATGCGAGTTAGTATATGCGACTTGGCTAGTTAGCAAGTTGATTTTCATGCGACTTGGGTTCTAAGCGAGTTGTGTATCTTGCGAGTTGATACTAAAGCGAGTTGGCTATTTAGCGACTTGTTCTATTAAGCGTGTTGACAGTGTTGCGAGTTGATGCATATGCGACTTGGCTATTTAGCGAGTTGATTCCTTAAGCGAGTTGTCTCCTTGAGCGAGTTGGTTGTTTGGCGAGTTGATAACTAAGCGAGTTGTGTGTTTTTGCTACTTGTCTATTTAGACTTGTTACTTCTTCGTGATACATTCTTACGGTTGCTCTTGTGGTTTAGTAAAATCCCGTGAAAGGATCAATTTCCCGGTTTAATCAAAGGATTATAAAATCCCGTAGAATTTGTAATCATGGCAAACATCGTTCCAACTATTATTTCTTCTGTTACTGAGGATGTTCATGCAGCTGGCTCAGATACTCGTTCACCCACAATGTCTTACATCACTAACCCTTTTATCTCCCGATTGCTTGAACTCTATGATACCTCACAGAACAATGAAACGGGTTGTACTTCTGAAGATCCTACCTTGATTGACTCTACAAATTATGATCAAAACGCCTCACCTTCTGAATCAAACTTCAACAAACCACAACTGTTAATGACCAATGATACAAAGCATTCGGAATGCAACATTGAGCCGTTTCAATTACTTCATCAGCACCTTACACAATTGTTATCCACTCCTATGAGTCGAACATGTTGTGCTCTCTTTCGTCAAGACTTACCTCGTTGAAAAAGGTCGTATTCTTGAACTTAGAACAACCGAAACTTCAAATTACCAATGAGAAGGTATTAATTGATGACTCAATCTCGCACTTCAAGTTATCTACAACCAATTTCAGCCATTTATCAAAGGGGAATATTCTGCTGACTTTGATCCATACATAACTAGAATTTCATTCAAGAAACACACTGGAATGGAAATTCATGAGTTCATCAATACATATGTCCAACTCATGAATAATGTGGAAGCCTACATTAAGGATGCTACTTAAAGGAATGATTGTTTGAATGAGTTGAATGAGAGTCATGGAAAATTAAAGGAAATGTGTGATATTTTGGGTAATGGTTCAGTTGAAAGGACGGATAATGCTGATGCTGTCTGTGGAATTTCAGATACTAAAATGAATGATGTAATTGGTCAGATCGAACACAAAGGCTCAGAGTCGGAAAAACTTGAAACTGCTTTCATGTCAGTATATCCCGTTGTGCATAAGGTAACCACATATGTCATACCAACAAATGAACAAGTGTCATGCATTGAGGTAATCTTAACTGACCCTATCTCTGATAATGATATCGATAAATGTGTCTTGGTTGAGTCTGAATCTAAAATCCTTGAAACTAATAATATGGTTTCAAAAAGGGCATTTGAGGAACTTTCTTACAAATAATCAATTCTTGAAGAACACTGCATTTCTTTGGAAATTGCACTACAGCAAAAGGAAGAAAATTCTCCGGTTTCAAATGCATGCACAAATCCAGAATTCCGTGAATTTTTTGAAATTAATCAGTTAAAAACAGAGATTCTAGACAAAGACTCAACCATTTATGACCTGAAAAGACAAATATCAGACATTAAATTGAACATGAATACGGATATTAATTATGAAGTCTGTGATACAATTAAGTCTAGAAATGAGGAACTATCCATATGTGTTGCTAAGTTGCTAAGAGATAATGAATCCTTGAAGAAGAATTTTTTTGAGTATAGGTTCAAACAAATTGATAAAATCAACTCCATGACATCTGATTTAGATGCCCTCAAAAACCAAATTCAGGATAAGAGTTTTACTATTGTTGCTTTAAAAAACGAGCTTAGAAAATCTATTGGAAATAAGGTGAACACTAAGTTTGCAAAACCATCGACCTTGGGAAAGTCAACTGCTCGAACAACTCAAAACATAACGTAGTTAGGCGTGAATGCTTTTAGAACCGAAAGATTTAAACCATCGAAATCTAGGCTTGCCTCCCAAGTTGATGTGAATCTTGTTTTGTCAAAACCAATCACTTCACTACCTCGTTCGATATGATGAATAACAAACCTCGTGTTAACGTTCAAAGTTCTAAGATCGGGAATACTAGGGTTCATCTACTTCTCGTAAGAAGCATCAAATGGCGATCAATTCCTAAGAAACCCAATGTTTACAAAAGGACCAATTTTCATAAGTGGAATGTGCCTACACCCAAATCTACTAGCAACTGTTTCTAATGGATTCCCACTGGCAGATTATTTAAGTTTACAGGATCCAAACGGTCTTACACACCTAGATCTTGCCTTAAGTGGATGCCCACAGGAAAACGTTTCAAGAATATTGAACATAACGGAATCCCTACTAATGATACACACAAATCAAACTGTGCAACATCCAACAGTGAGATTACTCATGTCACTAACTCTTCCATTTACAATTCTGCATGTACCTCTAGTGCAATGTGCTCTCAGTCATTTTCAGGTTCAATGCTCAGCTCAATCAGGAACCTCATGACTTGGTTTCCATCAGAAATGAAAAGTGCTTACTCAGGAGCTATAGCATGCCAGAATTGACGTACTGTGTACTTTGACTCCTATTCGACTTGAATTAGGACTCGCTCTTATAAATCTGTGTAAAAAAAATTCTTACTCATTCTTACTCTTATTATTTTAATCATTCTTACTCTTATTTATGTCATCGATAAGATCTACGGCCCTAGAAATGTCATTCAACAATGACATGGGACTTTAGATGAAGTTCGAACAGAGTAGTTATTAATTTTTTCTTTCTTCACTTTTACTATCTTATTCGTTAGCTGTAGTAACCTCCTCATAACTTTGTCAATCAATGACTTCTCACCATCTCGTATCATTGATTGAGGGGGAGAAATGTGCACCTTTAGTTTACTCATAACTTTGCTTAACTAATCATCTGCATTTTTACTTGTGTACCTTGGCTGTTGCATGCTATATGGTAACTTATGATTCCTGGTATAATTAAGAGTGGTGTGATATGTGATGATTTTTTTGTCCAATCCTTATATTATGCGAGTTGCTCTTTGTTGCGTGTTTGAATACCATGCGAGTTGCTATGTGATTTTAAGCGAGTTGCCATGTGTTATATGTATGCTAGTTGCCTAATATGTATAAGGTCTAAAAGTGTCATTCCACTATATCTGTGTACCATATATGCGTGTTGTGTTAATAAGTAGAGGATCTAATTGTGTAAACTCGCTATTATTATTTCCCTAAGTATGCGAGTTGAGTGTCACGGTCAAATCATTCCCTCTCTTTGTCAAAACACGCATAAACCATTCTCTCTCTACTCTCTTGCAAGCGAGTTGTATTTTGAAGTTTGTGTGGTAGGTCACTTATGATTATCTGAACATGAGTATCTTAACACTTTGAAAAGTTTGTAACTAAACCATCTTTATATTAACCCCTTTGCAGATCTTATCCCCTCGATTCTCATCTTGATCTATTATCTGGACACTAGGTTTGTATGTTTTGATGAATTGTTGTTGATTATAAACTTAGATACATTCAGTTAATGATTTAACACACTTAGTTAACGTCTGATAGATCTTTTTGAATATGAGTGTTGTGGGTGTCGAATGGGTAGGGTTAAGATATTGCTATTGAGTTTAAGTGGGTTGTTTGGTATTGCTATTTTACTTGTCTGTGACTATGATGTGAATATGTATTCTTGTTTTCGAGTGTTTAAGAGGGTTTCTCATGGCAAGTTCTTGTTAGCGAGTTGGATAGAAGTTCTTGGATGCGAGTTGTTCTGATGGCTTGTTAAAGATGTTCTTATATGCGTGTTGGTGTTGACTGTTCTTTTAAAACGAGTTGCTATATGCGAGTTGCACTATCATATATGCGTGTTGCCTATTGCCTATGCGAGATGTCTAGATTTAATGTATCTTATGCGAGTTACACATGCGAGTTGACTATGCGTGTTATCATTAATCACATGCGAGTTGCCATATGCGACTTGCTTCATATCTATAATGTGAGTTAGCATATATATGTTGACCATCCATTGTTTGACCAAAGCGAGTTGATGCATGCGAGTTGCCATATGCGACTTGCTTCATACTTTGTAATGTATGCGAGTTGACTATGCGTGTTACCTTTCATTATATGCGAGTTGCCACATGCGACTTGCTTCGTGTTTATAATGCGAGTTAGCATATATATGTTGACCATTCCTTGTTTGACCAAAGCGAGTTGATGCATGATAGTTGCCATATGCGACTTGATTTACACTTTGTAACGCATGCGAGTTGACTGTGATATTGAATGTATGCGAGTTACTCGGTAGACTAAGTGAGAAGTTGGATGCGAGTTGCCATATGCTTAGTTTCTCATATATCTTTTGTATGCATGTTTATTACCAACTATTACTTATGTGTAATGTGGTATGTGAGTTGCTCAAATTGATGATCCAAAACTAGTTACAGTGTGTAATTTAACATATAATTCAGCTTTTGGTATCATCTACTTTGATGTCTTTTCCAAAATAGTATCCTACACTCATAAGTTTCTGCATTCTAATCTCATCTATTTGTATGCTGCATCCTATGTCTCCATATATGTCATATCCTCCTTTCTGTATCACAAAATGTTGGGTTATGAAGTGGTTATATTATGTTTCTGTGACTAAACCTAACAATATTTTCTTGGATATGGTTTGTGTTGTATATATATCCTTCAGATCTCAATGGCTGACATTACATCCTCTGATATTCCTACTGCCTCTGCACCAACTGTCACTCTGTCCGATGAAGAATTACTTCCTCGTGCGGAATGGGTATCAATTGCTAAGAGCAACTGCTTCTTGGACGTAGATAGAGGGCAACATAATCCTACGTTTCGTCTGGCCGTCGACATCTTGAAGGATACCAACTTCTTTAATGCCCTAATCAAACTTTGCACTATCCCATCCATCTATTTGCAACAATTCTGGAAAACTGTTACTTGGGATAAGATTTATGTGTCATACTCGTGTAAGCTCGATGACAAATGGTATGACATCTCGGTTGAAACACTCAGGGATGCTCTTCAGATCACACCAAGAAACCCATCCAACAAATTCATCTCTCCACCCTCCATTCATGATATCTTAAACTTTGTCGAAGAATTGGGATACCCGGAAAGAATAACCAAGATTTCATCACTCATCAATGCGAAATATATCAACCACGGAGATCTATCGTCACAATCCTCAACCTATGCCTAACGGTAAAACATCGTGATAGACGAGTTCGAGCTCCCATTATCACGATTTCTGTGGGGTATTGTCAAAGGAAAAATTTTGACTTCGCTGAACTTATCTGGGAAGAATTCATTGTCATTAGACACATTTATCTCTGATAAAATCAACTTTGAGAATAAAGTCAAAGGTAGAAAAAGTCTTGGTAAAAGAGTGATACCCAACATCAGATTCTCAAAACTAATTATTCATCATCTGCTACATATTCATCGGATCAACTTACGTAGCGAGTCTGCACAACATGAATCCAGTGATGAGTTTGTTCTTGGCAACATTAAATATAGTGCCAGAGGACATGACAAGGAGATATTTGGAATGCCAGTTCCTGAAGCTTTGCTTAATGATAGAATCAAGAATGCTGATTACTTCAAGAGCTATGTAAAGAAAGCCTCCGCCTCAATAGCTGATGACACACACATGTCTTCACCCACCTACTCAAGCCTACCTAAGAAAATGAAGAGACCCGATACTTCTGTATCTAATGTCTCTCCCTCACAAAAGCAAAAGAGGAGAAAAAGAGAAGTTGGTAAGGGAAATGATGAGGGATCTAAGGTACCAGGAAGTGGAGCAAAGTTGATTGATGAAGACAAGCGCACTCCAACAAGGAATACAAACAAAGCCTTGATAGTCTGATCGAGTCTCAAAGACCACCAGTGAGAGGGGTCACGATAAGAGAGCCAGAGTCAACTCCTCAACAAATCAATACTGCCACACATGACAAAGGTAAAGGAATTGCTGGAGGAGAAGTAGAACAAGCAGCACACATGCTACTGAATATCTCTTCTCCACCTCCCAAAACTACTACCAGGTTCATTATCAAGAGAAGAGATGCTATATCATCCTCTACACAAGAACAATCTGGGATGAATATTGATATGGGAGACAGATTAGTTGAATCCTCCGTGCCCAGTAATACACAAGAAGATAATCAGGAGACTCCTTCCTCTGCAGAGATCCCAATACCTGAATCAGTAGGTGATAAAATTGAGCCGGTTAAAGACCCACAGGATAATCTTGAGCAAGAATCTGAAGAACACAGGCGTCTTGAAGAATCAAACTTATCTACAGGATCTCTTTCCTCTCTTAAGAATCTTGATGCTGACTTCACATACGGAGACCAATTCTTAAAAGACGGCCCATCTGACATCGAATCAGAAAAGCAAACAAATGAAAAGGAGGAAGTTCAGTCCATGTTCTCGGTCACTATTCAACAAGACTCTTCAACAGTTCCCCGATGTCGACTCCAAAGGTCTTGTTGCATCTCCTTCAATCACACCAACTCTCGATCCTGCTAAGACTACTACACTTTCATCACCCAAATCCACTAATGATCCACCACAAGTTGTCTCTATTAGTGATCCCGCCACTCCTCCTCTGCCTCACCACCTCATGCCTCACCCCCTCCTGTTAAGACTACTGAGGAATTGCTTGAAGAGGCCATGTTACGCATTGCAACTATTGAGAAACATTTTCCTATAGCGGTCAACAATCTTGATAGTCGTATCAAGAAATTAGAGACTTTTAACCCCAATGAAGTCATAACAAGGGCAATAGAAGCATACATTAAAGATGCGGTCGAATGGGCAATGAGGGCTCCATTACTTCAGAGATTCAAAGATTTGCCAATCTCTGACATGAGATCTGCCTTATCAGAAAGAATGTTTGAGGCAGGAGAGGACGAGCACAATGTACATAAGAAATATACGAGGCGCTTGAGGAATCCATGAGGCATGATAATCATGAGCAGTTTGTGATCGATATTCGTGAAAGAGAGGCCAAGAAGAAAAGAAGATCATCTCCAATGGACTCAAAGAATATGTCTGGGGGTCCGAAGTCACCACCACCACCTCCTACAGGTGGCGCTGGCACTTCAGGAGTTGGAGAATCCTCTGGAACAACCACATCTCACAAAGCAAGGTCACCTTCACCACCACCAACAACTCAGAAACAAACAGGTACTTCAAGTGGTCAAAAATCTCAAAAGATGTCTACTGCAGGGAACACTGTCGACTCCCAGTTTACACCAACCATCCCTACTATTCCAGAAGAGCAAATAATGAATGAAGAATCTTTTGTTGGTCAAGAATCTGAATCGGAAGATGATGACGTTTCTACCAAGCACATCCCCAATATTACAGAAGATGAGGAGTGGTTGGATGCTTATATTGAGGGAAGACGAATCAAATCTGCTAGAGCTACACCTTCTAAGGATGTTACTCAAAGTTGGCTTACCCAAGATAAACCTCAAACTCCTGAGCCTTCTTGGTTCATTCCTGAATCTGAGTCAACAAATCCAGCAAACAATTGGGCTTCAACTATCATTTCCAAATATGAAGCGCCGGCAGAAGATTCTCTTCTTCACGTCACAGGGGATATGGGAAGCTTTATAAAGTGGTTTTGTGAGAAGAAGGAAATTACATCTATCACCCCTAAAGATCTTGAAGGCCCAGCGTATGATATAGTTAAAGTCTTCCACTCGGATGCTAATCAGCTTCAATATTGAATGGAGGAATGCTATAGAATGTTGAATGATCAAGTTGGTGAGCAGATCAATAGGTTTGATGTGAACAACCCTCTTCCTCTAGGCGGTGAACCTGGATTTATGACCATTCGATCGTAATTCTTCTTTAACCATGATCCGGACTATCTATGTGATCGCACCTCCGAAAGAAGACACCTCTATCAATTTCAAAGATGAAAGCGACTACCTATACTGATCAAGGTCTCGAACAGATGGTTCCAGATCAATTCTGGGTAGACAAAGAGCAACAATATGACATTGCCGCTTCATATAGGATTTCTCATTGGTGGTTCAAGAAGAAAAAATTCTACATCGAAAGACATAGTGCCAAGAAGAGACGCAGAGCTGTTCGATCCGATCTGCGTATTCTAAGTGTTATTAGTGTTGAGATCTTCTCAATCTACGGGTATGATTACCTGAAGAAGATTGTCCTTCGAAGAGCTGACTTGAAAGAGTACATCATAGAAGAAAACGACTTCAAACATCTAATGCCAAATGACTTTGAAGATCTCTATCTTCTGAACCTTCAAGGACACCTTGACCACCTTCATGCTCGTGAGAAGAAGGCTCTCTCGGTTGCTGTCAATATCTGGATCAGAGGCTTGGTCATTCGACTAAGAGTTGGAGATTTTCAATTGGGAATAGAAAGTTACCAGACTAGAATCAATCTTACAAGACCAAAATGGGAAGCCAATGGACTTGAATTTCATCACGAATATAAAGTGATTAACACCCCAGGCGGTCATCTTCTTGATGATCGGGTCGAGGATGTTAATGAGACTATGTGAGTTATACAAATTCGGTGATGGTACACTCAAGATGGTCAAGAAGAATTAAACTCAGTGAAAGATATCAAAATTGATATGAAGCGGGAACAAAACGAAATTCAGTGCGATGAGGATTTGAAGAGGTGTGAAGTGTTCCTTCTCGCAATCGACGAATATTGAAGACTAGAATGATCTATCGCAGCTTGAAAGCTTTGTGGGTGGTAGACTTCGTAATGGTCATTACAAACCGCTTCAAAGGACCGAATGAAGATATATTCAGTAGTTTCATTACGCATTATTTATGTGTAATATGTGGTGTACAAACTATGAACAAATATAATGCATGTAATAGTGTTAGGTTATGTCTTGTGGTTTCCTTTGTGTCTATAAAGGAACTTGATGTTGTCCGCTTCGATCATATAAAATTGGACACATTTTTCTCCAACAAATGTTTTGTCTTATACATATTTAAATCACTTGAGATCCAAAGTCTCAAAGGATTTGAAATTTTTGATCGGGGGAGAAAATGTGATATAAATATGAAAGATGATAAAAGTTGACCAATTTTGTCTCAAAGTGCATACTGCTCTCCAAATATGTGCTACACTATTTTTGAATCTCGAAGCATATATCAAGGGGGAGCATTTCAAAACAAATTAAAACCTTCAGGGTACAAAGTTTTCCATGCTTTTATATAAAGGTACCCTGATTGAGTGATAAATGGTTTCTAAATGCTTGGTAATCATGGTTGTACTTCAAAGAACTTCTGTCTAATATGTGCAAAACTCTTTTAAATTTCAAGGCACATATTAAGGGGGAGCAAACTTTTGAAAACCTCATCCTTCCTCAAAATGTTTTATCTAAAGTAAATTGATTGGGAAGTGATGATGATCATTTTAGAAAATGTTAATCAAAAGATTGGACCTGTCATTCTTAATCTAATGATTTCAAAGATCTCTTGCCTCCATATGCTAAAACAATTTCTGAATTATATGCATATGTTGAGGGGGAGCATTTCTAAAATATCAAAACAATTGAGATACAAAATGCTTTGATGTTATATCACAAGTATCTTGATTGATTTTCAAATGGTTTTCAATTGGTTTCAAGGCGGAAGAACTATACCAAAAGACCGACCAATCCTACTTTATGCATGGTGATATAAGGATGATAAGGTTAGGTTATGGTCCCATGATCCGCCAGAACCGGAGGGATCTACCCAGGGACAATCCACTAGTTAGTGTAGAAGTCCTTAGGTATGATGATAAAAGGAGAAAAATGAGATATGGGAAGAGTGTGGATGAGACGAGCTAGTCTTGGAATAAACCCAACAAGGTTCTAGCTATGAAGTCTCGATAAGCAGAAGGGGTTGAAGAATGAAAAGAATTGAATATGAAAAGGGTGAAAAGAAATAGCCTCCATTTATTCAACCATAGGGCGTAAACCGGGTTCAATTCATATGCTCTTGATGGTAACATCGGTATTGAAGACAAGACGTCATGGACCCGGTGCCTCGCACTACAACTTCCCAAACAACTCAAGTTCCTCTTAAAAGGGCTTGTTTCATTCTCACGGGAACCTACATAATCTATCGACTTTCTCTTAGAGATTATTGATATTGAAGAAGGAGACCCTCTCCTAGTCTCCGCACAGAACCAAATATGCACAAATTGAGTCTAGAGCCTCGAGATCATCAATAAATCTCATTAGGACACTTTCAATGAGGACTCTCTTTCACACAATGTGGAAAGAGAGATTATATCTTGAGTCCCACGCATTATCCTTGTGGTATTGCGGAACATCCGAGTGATATGCAAAATATTCACAATGAAGATGGAAAGCCTTCGGAGCCAACATCTAACAAGCTCTGGTAGGTGGCATGTGAGATCTATTCAAATAGATCAATCATGTGACAACCGAATGAAACAATGGGCGATTCAATCTTTTGAATCAATCTCAGTTCGAGTTATGGATTGACGGATACCTTTGAAAAACGGTTGTTGTGCTTATAAACTCTTTCTATAGCACATCGATCGTGTACAACTATTTCAAAATAAAAGGTGTTTTTGATTGATAATCAATTTTCATTAAAACCTTCGTTGTATTGCAAAAACAATTTCTATTGAGCGATACTCGATTGTTTTTCAAATCTCTTTTCATCAATCAGTGTATCTCAAATTATTGGTTCACTCACTCCGTGTTGTCTTCTTTGAGGCGTTCGATTTGAGAACGACTAGAGCATTGTGAAACCACATCAAGGAAATTCTTGAATTCTACACGATCACGAGCGAGACTTGTCTTGATCAACGGGGAACCGTGGGCCATGTACCTCAATTCAACGAAAGTGATCAAAGACACTTTCATGCACTTTATTGCTAACTGTTGTATGCAGGTATGCCCGACGTTTGTAGCTGCTCAGAATGATGCAGTCAATCCATAGCCGCATGCTCACTCAACACATTCATCTCGAAATAAATCATGATTAGTGCATCAATGACTCTGATATTTTCACTCCATGCTTCTGCTACGCTGCTGCCAATATCATGAATCAACGAAAGCTTCCGCTACTCTGATAAGAATAAATCATGATCCAGAATGTGAGCATGTCGGTCCAAAAGTCACAACTTCACATAATACCAACACCACAAAGGAAGAGTCTGAGATTTACTGTGGCTGATGATCTCTTGCTTTACTCAAAGGTCATCGATGTGGATCAGCTCAATAACCTCCACGAAACATTCATTGTAGGTGAACAATGATTATATCACCACAGAAGCACATAATTTGAATACCTTGATGAAGTGAAGTCTACGAGCTCAAGACGGAAGATTTTTTAAATGCTAGGATTCACAATGTAATTCATGGGGTGACCTCCCTTAGGGGGAGATTGTTAGGAATTGGAAATTCTATTGTAAAGTATCGGTCACCCCATGTATAATCTAGCTTAAGTTAGCTCGTAGATATGTCGTTTATTATATCAGTTGTTAGTAAGTTATTTGTTTAAGTTTAGCATAGTGCAACACCGTGGAGGAAGGACGGGTCTTTACCCTCTGTATACCTGATCCATAGGCCGTTAGGAGGTCGTTTATTTGTAACCTATAAATACCCTCTACCTTGCAAGGTAGAGGGTTGGATGTTCACTTGGAATCTAACCTTCCATAAGTTTTCTCTTACTAGAACATTCCATCTCTCTCTCTCTCTCTAAACTTACTTGTACGCCTCATTTAGATTATGGTTTAATGTGTATGTGAAATCCAATAAGTAACAAGCTTGAAATTATAAAGTGGTGTTTGGCTTGGCTCGTTAAGAGCTGAAAAGATGTGCAACATAGTTTTTGACCCATTTAACCTATTGGTACTTATTTACTAGCATGTTTTTGAGTACTTAAGCTCTTTGAAAGTAATTGAAAAGGATTAGAATGACTTACAATTGCTTGAACTCATCTAGGACCAAATGAGATCAAAAGACTTCAAAGTGAGACTAACTTCCTCCAAGACTCCTATGCCTTTAGGATCAGAATGTGAGAGTGTATTTGAGTGTGGTAGGCCTGAATGAAATATGAGTAAAAATAAGGGTGTATGGGTCGACTTGTATAGGGGAGGAAAAGCTAGGGTTTCAAATGTGTTCATGTCATCATGTCATTAGAAGGAGGGACATGGTGATGTATTTACTTGGTATGTGTAAAGATTTGGGTGGTTTGAAGGTAAAAGGAGACGTGTAACAAAAATTTACCATGAACCTTTCTTACTAGTCTACCATTTTTGACCAAGGTTTGAAAGTCTAGGGGACATGGTGAGGTAAGGTACTAAGTGGCTTAATATGATCCCCATTAGGGAATTAGTGGTTTAGAAAATGGTTAGGGGTCATTTGGTTATGGTTTAGTTCGATTTGAACTAGAAAGGAACCATGGTTCGTTTAGTGCTTTAGGGTTTTGTACTATAGGTTAGTTATGGTTGTACCTATGGTTTAGAAGTGTTGGCAACTTAGTTAGGATCTTAGGTTAGGTTTTGTAAGGTTTAGACAGGTTTAGGTAAGTTTAGGGTAGTAAAAATATAGTTTTTGTGATTTCATGGATTATGTACTTGTACTCTAGGCATTAAGGAGTTGTAATTAGGTTTATAAAATATATAAAAAATCTTGTTTAAGGCTTGTGCAATATGGACTTGTATGGTGTGTTTTAAAGTGAGTAAACTAAGGTTTATAATAGGTTTTATATTAAAAGTTAGCTTTCATGCATTAAAGCTTATACATAGGCTTGAAAGACTTGTACACTTATATTTTATAGAAATCATGCACATACTAATTAGGGTTTGTGATTTTATTACATAAAATCATAGTTTCATATATTTAGGGCTTGTACCGGGAAATATCGTAAAGTTAGGGTTTTGTGCTTTAGAAACTTGTACATTAGCTTTGAGGTATTGTACTTTAGGGTTTATGATTTAGTTACTCAAAATTATTGTTATCATAATTTAAGGTTTCGTGAAAACTCTGATAGATAAGAAACGTTTAGCTTGAACGTTTAAAAATCGTATGTTAACGAATTAACGTAAAGTGACAAATAGAAGTTGAAAACCTTTGGCACTTGACATATAGAGATGTTTATGTGAAATAAACATAAAACACATTTGTGTTGGTCTACTTGTGAGCACGTTTATTGAGAATGTGGGTTACGTCACATGAATGGGTAGTTGTGATCAAATACACTGATAACGTTTTAAAATAATTTGGACGTAGAAAATGGATAAGTATTCTTTATGTAGAATAGTGTATTAGTTTAATAAGAGGTAAAATTTACAGGTGGTTACATGGGGTGGGGCGGTTTTATGCTAAAACCAAACACCGGACTGTATATTTCGGTTTTTGAAAACTTCAAAACGTTTGGTTTCGGTTTTTTGGTTTCTTACATTAAATCGGTTCGGTTTCGGTTTTTTCACCTGACAACAAGAAAGTTTTAATCATATAAAAAGTTTACGATTCCAAGTTTTCTAGCAAAAATATTTAAACAAATAACAACAATATCATAATCTCCAACAATTCAAAGCTACAAAACAACCAAACAAGAATCTTAAATATAAAATGCAGGTCTTAGCGTTTTTCGTCCGTAAAGACAGTCAAAGAACACTATTGTTCGAAAACAAAGATATAATCTATACTACATATAATACAAAAACTGTCAAACCTTGAAAAGTTGAAATGTTGAAAGTCAAATGCGAGAGAAATATTAATACTACACACCTCTTAATTGTCTACAAGCTGTATCTTTCAACTATTCTGTAACACCCCCAATTTCGTCATACGCAGCGGAATTCAAACTGGGTGTTACTTCATGGCACAACAGTCATAACAATGGAAAACAATCTCTAAAGGAGTCGTTTTAAAAAGGATTTATCATTCAGATTATTCAAATATAACCGACTTTACAAAATAGGTCCCAGTTGGTTCCATTGTTTACAAAGTACATCAATATAAAGTCATTGATGTTTTGTGAATGATAAAATATTTATAGCCTTCTTGATCTAGTCCTTGCTCTTTCGTGCCAGCTTCCGACATTATGGACCTGAAATGCATGCTTAAAATTGTCAACACAATGGTTGAGTGAAATTCATAAAGTTTGTTTGATGGTTGAACACATTATGTTGGTAGTGTGAGTTAGTTAGACTCACACCAATGGTTTGAAAACAAAACAGTTATTATTGTTTGGTATGGCTGCCTCAAGTACATGATACTTGAGCCCGCTTTTGTTTGTCACCAAGCTCATGAAACCAATGCGTTAACGTGCTCCAATATTAATTGGAGAAACTGTTGGTACTTGCCCTAATAGGTAAAATTGCCGTTTTTACCTAATGTTACTCAAATATAGTGCGTTTGTTTGCCTACCCGGTAAACACAAACAGGATTCGTCAATCCCAATATATCTATTCACAATATTCGTGCTCACTCTCTCTAGTGATTAATGGTTCATGATTTAGGGACTTATATTTGGCAAATGATGGTTACTTAGTGACAATATGACAATCAGATAAACATATAGTTTGAAAGCAATGTGTTCGATTTAAAATAAAGCATGTATCTCCCCCAAGGGTTTGTAAAAGAATTAAGTAATAGAAAGTGGGGCTATGAACTCACCTCAGAGTAAATGATATCAAATGTATAATGAGAATGATGGATATGCCGTGAGAACTTCTACGAGCAACCTAGAATAGGATGTTGCGACTTAGGTTTAAAATAATGATGCGAAAGAAATAACAAACCTATATACGTCTCTATGTTGATCATGATGTAGTACATGGTTTTTTTGTATGTCGTTTATAGAAATGGTCTAGTTGTGAAAACGTGTTTAGTTTATATATATCGTACTACCGTTCGGGCCATCACAATTCAGAGGTCATGTAGTAAATGTTCGAGGAGCTAGGACACTTTAAATCGTAAATCCAGCAACTCGTCGATACATTTTACTCAAATGAAACCCCTCACATGAAGCTTCCTAGTTTTGTAGCACTTAGTAGATAAGACATAGATTTTGAGTGAAGATTGTTATATCATAAAGTTTATCATGTTTTTAGTAAATATCTAGTTTTTACAAGTTCTCGTCGTTTCATAAATATGATCATTAGATAATGTAAGTATATAAAGTTATGTCGTTTGGTTTGTGTTGGTATTGATTTGCCAAGGTTAACACCTTAGTTAACGGTCTTGGGTAAATAAGCCTTGAGGCTTTAGCCATGACCTTGCCGTGGCTTTTGTCTTTACTACCATGGTCTTGAGACTCAGCTTTGACCTTAGCTGTGGCCGTGGTCTTGGCTTATGGCCATTAGGCCTCTTGGTATGCTTTTAGTTGTGACAAAAGTATAGTCGTGAGACTATATATAGGCGCTTCGCTTTTGAAATATAATGGCTGTTTAAGCGTTTCGTGGTTCGAGCTTCTTTTATAATGAAGAAAACGTCGTTCGGACAACTTTTGTGCTTTAACTTTTGATGATTCGGACCGTAGTACCACTTTCAAAGCGGACGGTACGCTAATGACTTGTGTTTAAGCGATTCGGTGTTTTGGTTTCGCTAACTTCTTTTGGCCATATCTTTTGACTCGTTTGTCCGTTTTGGGTGATTCAAGTTGCTATGGTTAAGATCAAGCCACCAAGATGATGACTCCCCCTAAAGTTGGCCATATGAAGCTAAGATGACTTAGGTGGATACTCTTGGTATTATCTTTGTTACGGAGTGAGTTTTGGTTCCGTTAATCGCTAACTGTAAGCCGTTAAGTCACGAAACGTAAAACCGGGTATTGTAAAAATATGAAACTTATAGGAATGATTAAACTCATTAATATACTCATTATTATCTTATAAAAATGAGTGATAAGTTTAATGGGTCACGTAAACGCTGTTAAAACTGGAAACGTAGGCTAAATACGTGGAAAATGCAATTTATCATAAAAGAACGAGATTTCAAAGAAATGACCGTGAATTTATTTAAAGTAGAATAAAATTAGTCTATAAGTGATATGAGATGTCAAAATGTGGTTTTCATCATACGTGGGATTACTAAACAGTTATATTTGTAGTCTAAAAGTTACGTGATTTAAGCAAAAATGTAGAACGTACAAGGTTAATTTCTTTATGGTCAAAGGAGGAGGGAAATATGTTTGACTTTTCCAAAAATGTAAAAGTGTCTAAATATCTTAGAAAACACAGTGCAGGTGTAAGTTATAGGATTTCACAAACACATCAAACCAATAACATATGGGGCGTTTACAAGTTTTAGAGAGAGAAAGTTCTAGAGAGAGAAAGGGAAGAGAGTTGGGAACTATGTGAAACAAAGAAAAATAGTATTGAAGCTCCAACCCTCTACCTTGGGAGGTAGAGGGTATTTATAGTGTCTTACAATAAACGCCACCTACGGGCTGTGGATCAGGCATACAGTGGGTAAAGACCCGTCCATTCTCCGTGGTGTTACTAAACTAACTACTTATTAACATAAATTGACTACGACCACGAGCTTTCTAACGACTACATATACTTGAGGTGACCGACTCTTTAATGACTGGATTTTCTAAATCCTAACAATCTCCCCTTAAGGAAGGTCACCTCAAATTACACAGAATACAAACAGATATTACATTAAGATTGTTCTTGGATTCTTGTTTAAGTTCATTGCTCTGTAGCATGTAGTCTTTGATTCTTCATGTTTTGCATGTTTGGATAATTAAAGTGGAGGTCTTTAACTGATCCACGCGATGATGAGTTTTGAGCCAGCTTTGAGATCATCAGCTTGCATAAATCTCTGACTCTTCCATTGTAGTGTTGACATTATTTGATGTTGTGACAGTGGACCGACATGCTCACATTCTGGATCATGATTTCTTCTCATCAGATTAGCGGAAGCTTTAGTTGATTCATGATATTTGCAGCAGTGTAGCAGAAGAATGGAGTGAGAATATCAGAGTCATTGATGCACTAATCATGATTTCTTTTGAAATAAATGTGATGTGTGAGCATGCGGCTATGGATTGACCTCTCCATTCTTGTTGGGAATTATACGTTTGAGTTGATAAGACAAAAAGAATGAAACAAGAGGGACTTAATACGACAAGAAGGAAACCTACAAAAAGATGGAAGGACTTGCTTGCAAAAGAAGTTTTATTTATTAGTCCTTTGTAGTATTTTGTAAACCCTAATCCTCTAGTATATAAAGAGGACATGGGGTGTAGGTTTTTATATGTGTCTTCCATAATGTAGTCGGCTAAAGGTGTGTGTGTGTAACCTAGGCGTAGTGTATAAACGCCTAGGGATAGTTAGTTAGTGTTAGATAAAGTCTTTGATCTTTATTATAGTTAGTTAGGTTATGTGAATGAAACCTTGTGTCAATAACAATTATGTTTTGATTTATCCGCTGCGTATTGACATTGTTATTGTTAAACCCTAAGGCTCATAAACGATCAAGAAACTATCTTCATCACGTTCTTAGTTTCTATCAATTGGTATCAGAGCTTGGGGAGCTCGTTACCTAGGGATTCACAAGGTTTCTTAGGGAAAAAGAATGAAGAAAATCGAGGTTATACAAAATTCGCAACTATCTGCAGCACTGTTTTAAAAACATCATAACTTTTTATTGAACCGTTGGATCGGGCTAAAATTCAAACTGGAGCTTCTTGGTATATCTATCTTTAATCTCACCGAAAGGATTGTTGATCTGAGCTCTCAATCAAAAATTATAAGTTGTCGAAGTCTGCTACTGAAACTGAAAAAAAATTCGTAAGGTTACTACATCACTGTTTTGAAACGATCATAACTTTTTTGTTAACCGTTGGATCGTGACAAAATTTTTGGTGGATGTTCTCTGTATACTCATCTAACTTTCCACTGAAGGGATCTTCGATCTGAGATATTATGTGAAAGTACTGCTCTAAGTTCAAAGTACCGCTTGAGGTTTCAAAATCATGTTACCCTTTCACAAAGTACTACCGCTGACGAAAGTAACGCTCTTGGACGAAAGTATCGCTTCTCATTCAAAGTATCGCTTATTCGACAAGATCGCTAAACGAAGATATTCGATTTGAGGGAAGTCAAGCATGATATTTGTTATGGATTTTTTTTGACGACACACGCACAGGTTATTGTTCACACACACAGGAGTTTGATTTTTGTTCTTAAAATATTTTAAAAAAGCTCGAATTTGATTTTATTGAAGAATTGATTACGAAGAGGATTATTTATCACTTATTTGAAGGTGAAGTGGAATTACTTGGATACGTGTTTTATCATACCTTTTAGCAGGAGGTAACTTGTTCGTGCTTCAATGATTATGACAAAGAATTGACATAACACTTAAAGGAGTGACGTTATTGTGCTCAGTGATTATCGTCAAGAGATTGAGGTCTCCCTATACATAGGTATACGCTCAATGTCATCTATAGTGCAAGATATAAGATACAAGTTTGGGTTATTTTACTTCTTCATCAAGTTGGTTATACTTAGTTTTCTTCATTAGTGATCATTACATGGAGCATACTGATTTGAAGAATCAAGAAGATGGTTAACATATGGGTTTCGGGAGAAGCTTATTGTTAAGTGTTTAACCATCTACATGCATCACTCAAGGGAAGTGTTTGATTTTACTCATTTGATCATTATTCCTATTGCTAGTTGGAGTTTCTCTTGTTTTGAATCCAGTTTTCTTATGGTGCGTAATGGTGGGCGATTTTAAACATTGACACTTAGATTGGAAGTATGATATTGGTTCGTGGTGGTTAAGATCATTATTTGCATCGTTCCCTATTTGGATAATAACAAAAGGGAAGAGATGTTTGAGTGGCATGGCATGGATTAAGGGAAGACAAAGGAAGACATACTTGTTTCATTCATGGTGAGATCCTTGATCTCAATTTCTACTGCTTTAGGGAAGTTTGTTCAAGAATGGTTTTGTCATTATCAACTAGGGGAAGATTGTTGGGAATTATACGTTTGAGTTGATAAGATAAAAAGAATGAAACAAGAGGGACTTAATACGACAAGAAGGAAACCTACAAAAAGATGGAAGGACTTGCTTGCGAAAGAAGTTTTATTTATTAGTCCTTTGTAGTATTTTGTAAACCCTAATCCTCTAGTATATAAAGAGGACATGGGGTGTAGGTTTTTATATGTGTCTTCCATAATGTAGTCGACTACAGGTGTGTGTAACCTAGGCATAGTGTATAAACGCATAGGGATAGTTAGTTAGTATTAGATAAAGTCTTTGATCTTTATTATAGTTAGTTAGGTTATGTGAACGAAACCTTGTGTCAATAACAATTATGTTTTGATTTATCCGCTGCGTATTGTCATTGTTATTGTTAAACCCTAAGGCTCATAAACGATCAAGAAACTATCTTCATCACGTTCTTAGTTTCTATCAATTCTGATCAGCTGCAAGCGTCGGGTGTACCTGCATACAACAGTTAGCAATAAAGCGCACGAAAGTGTCTTTGATCACTTTCGTTGAATAGGTACACGCCCACTTGCCTCGTTGATCAAGACAAGTACCGCATGTGATCGTGTATAATTCAAGAATTTCCTTGACAGGGTTTCGCAATGCTCTAGCTGTTCTCAAACCGAACGTCTCAAAGAAGATAACACGGAGTGAGTGAACCAAATAATTTGAGATCCATCGATTGATGAAAATGATTTGAAAACAATCGTATCGCTCAATAAAATGTTATTGCAATACAACGAAGGTTTTAAGGAAAATCAATTATCAATCATAAACACCTTTATTTTTAAAGTATTAATACACGATCGATGAGCTAGAGAAAGAACTTTAAGCACAACGACCGCTTTTTCAAAGGTATCCGCAATCCATATCCTCGAACTGTGATTGATTCAAAATTTTGAATCGCCTCATTGTTTCGTTCGCTTGTCACATGGTTGATCTATTGGATAGATCTCACATGCCACCTACCAAGAGCTTGTTTGATGTTGGCTCTGAAGGCTTTCCATCTTCATTGTGAATATGTTTGCATATCACTCAAATGTTCGCAATACCACAAGGATAATCGTGAGGACTCTTAAAATATATTCTCTCTTTCCACATTGTGTGAAACATAGAGTCTTCATTGATTGTGTCCTTAATGAGATTTATTGATGATCTCGTGGCTCTAGACTCAATTGTGCACATTTGGTTCCTATGTGGGAGACTAGGAGAGGTCTCCTTCTTCAATGTCAACCATCTCTAAGAGAAAGTCGATAGATAATGTAGGTTCCTTTGAGAATGAAACAAGTCTTTTAAGAGGAACTTGAGTAGCTTGGGAAGATGTAGTGCGATCGTCCTTTGGGTCCATGACGCCTTGTCTTCAATACCGGTGTTACCTAGGTAACGACCAGAGTATATGAATTGAACCCTGTTTACGCCCTAAGGTTGAAAACAATGGAGGCTATTTATTTTCACCCTTTTGCATTTATTTATTTTTCATTCTTCAACCCCTTCAAGCTTACCGAGACTTCATTACTAGAACCTTGTTGGGTTTATTCCGCTTCTAGCTCTATCTCATCCGCACTTTTCCCATATCTCACTTTTCTCCTCTCTTTTTTTTCATCATACCTAAGAACTCTACACTATCTAGTGTATTGTCCTGGTAGATCCTCCGCTCTCAAGGGATCGTGGGACGAATACCTAACCTAACCATCCTTATATAACCATACATAAAGTAAATTTTGTCGGTCTTTTTCGTATTGTTCATCAGCCATTGGAACCAATTAAAAACCATTTGAAAATCAATCCAGGTACTTGTGATATATTATCAAAGCATTTTGTACCTGAATCATTTTTGATATTTTAGAAAACATCTCCCCCTCAACATGTGCATCATATATTTGAAATTAGTTTGACACATGGAGGCAAGAGGAAGAATTCACTTCTTTGATAAATTATTTTCTAAAAATATCGACATTACTTTCCCGATCAAAACCAGTGTTTCACATACAGTTGAAGATATTTTCACGAAAGAATGTGGTTTTCAAAAATTTGCTCCCCCTCAATATGTGCATCTGATTTTGAAATTGTTTAGCACATATTAGGGAAAACCTGCACTTAGAGACATATCAATCATGTTTCAATCCATTTTGGTTTGATATAAATGCTCCCCTTTAACATGTGCATGGAAAATTTGAAATCATTTGGCACATGCAGGGAGGAGAGCCTGTTAATTACGTATAAAAACATTTATCGAATTATCAATTTAAATCAAATTTAAATCACAAATTCTCCCCCGATTACAATTTTCAAATCCTTTGAGAGTTGTGATCTCTATTGATTTAAATTAAATTTTGAGATCTTTTGAGAAGAATAGTGACTTACTTTTGAAAGACCTTTTAACTGATAAGGATTAGATTTTGAGACTTTAAACTCCATTGACCAATCATGCATAAATATCTTTTGAAAACATAACATTAGCCAAGGTCTTGAATCAATTGTATAAAACATTGTTCTTTTTTATTTTCCAAAAGTAGGCCTTGCTCTTTTACGTGCTAATTGTTTGAAAAATAACCTTTTTGATTGAATTGAAATCATTCTCCCCCTCAATCAATGACATGAGTTGTTGATTGAGTGTTAGAGAGTTTGACAAAGATAAGCCCAAATGATTTTCAAAAATAGAGTCTGAGGTATTTTCAAAGTAATGTGGTTTTCATAAGATGACAAATATTTTTCAGAAGAATCATTAGACGGAAAAATATTTGGAAAGAAAACATTTGTCTTTTTGGTGACAAACATTTGTTTTAAGAATCAGAGCATGAGATTTGAAAAATAAGATTAAGCATGGCTCTGTTCTTTCTTTTAAAACGGGTTCTTGCTCGAAATGACAATAAACCACCATTTTCTCCGTCTCATTTTTTTTAAAGCAATTTATGTACATTCAAAGAACATCTAAAAACCCGTGACATTCTTTGAATGTCAACACAAAGTCCGTAGATGATATCGAAATAAGAAAAACATGACAAAATAACAATATTTTTGGGATTTTTCAAGATTTTCTAATTTTTATGGATTTTGAAAATTTTATATTTTTCTATTTTCTTTTGTGGGTTTTGAAATTTTGTATTTTGCTTTTTAAAAAAATATATACAAGAGATAGATGAAGAAAACCATTTACTCCTCGTCTTCCTCTTGAAGACGTTTGAGTGTTTCCGGTTGTAGGCTCTTTAGACCAAGTCGTGGAAGGATAAACTCAAAACGTTCTCTAGGAAGAGCTTTGGTGAAGATGTCTGTTAACTGGTATTCAGTCCTCACAAAATAGAGTTCTACCACACCTTTTTCCACTTGTTCCCAATTGAAATGATGTCGAAAGTCGATGTGCTTTGCTCTTGAATGTTGAACGTTGTTGCAAGAGAGAGCAATGGCACTTTGTTATCACAATCTGAGGGATTTTGTTGAATTCAAAGCCATAGTCGATAATTGGGATCTCATCCATAGGATTTGAGCACAACAAGATGACATGGCTATGTATTCATCCTATGTAGAGGATATAGAAGTACTCATTTGTTTCTTTGAAGACCACTCACAAGCTTATCACCCAAAACCGAGCACCTCGGACGTGCTTGACGTGTATCTTGACATCCTGCATGGTCGGCATCTCGCATAGGTCGTTAGTGACATACCGGTGTCCTTGGTACCAAAGTCCCATGTTGATGGTTCCTTGGAGATCTGAAAGACCCGCTTTAATGCCTTCAAGGTGCTTTTGGTAGGCTTAGCGGTATCTAGCACACACGCATACAAATGAATGTAATATCGTGTCAACCATGATCCCCGAGTGGTCCTCATCCGGTTTGGTACGCTCCACCATGGGAGTGTCAACGGTGTCACAAGTGTCAAATCCAAATTTCTTTAAAATTTCATTTGCATATTTAGATTGATTGATAAAAATGCCTCCGGACTTTTTGAAATTTGTAATCCCAAGAAAATGACATTTGTCCCATCATAGACATTTGAAATTTGGAGCCCATATCCTTAGAAAACGGTCACATTCATTGGGGTCACGAGGCAAAATAATATCATCAATATAGATTTGAGCGTGAATTAAATGTTTGCTCGACTTTACGGTGAACAATGTCGGATCACCGCTCCTTAGTCGAATCCATGAGATAGAAGAAACTTTGATAGTGTATCATACCATGCCCTTGGAGCTTGCTTCAAACCGTAAAGAGCGTTCTTCAAGCGATAGACATGAGTAGGATGCTCGATTCACAAAACCTTCGGTTTGGTGACGTATCGACTTCTTTAAGATCTCCGTTAAGAAAAGCATCTTTACATCCATCGATAGACTACCATGTTCTTACTTGCAAAGATTAGCCAAGAAGATTCGATTGCCTCGATACGTGCAACTAGAGCAAATGATTCTTCAAAGTCAATACCTCCTCTTAAAGGTATCCTTTTGCAACCAATCTAGCCTTGTTCTTTAATAGATCGCCATGCTCATCAAGTTTTACTTTGAAGATCCACTTTAGAGCAATGATCATAGACGATCGGGAGCGGTACTAATTCCCATACATCTAGTCGATCAAACTCATGAATTTCTTCTTGCATGGCATTGAACCAACTGTCTTCATTCATGGCAGTTTTAACGTCTTTTGGTTCGACCTTGGATAGTACGGAGTTGAAGAAGCACCATAAGGCATCAGTTGGAAGTTGTTTACGAGTGGATACTGGACGAGAAGGATTTCCAATGATGTTGTCCAATGGATGATCATGTGTCCATTTTCTCGGGTGTTCGTATGGTTGTTGTTGAGGAAATGAAGTAGCAGAGTCGTTTTCTCCTGATGAAGATGGTTCAGGAGCAAATATGTTCTCAAAGGGAGCATCTTCGGGAGTAGTAAAGGGGTTATCTCCATCATAGGTGCCAGAAAGAATTCCATGATGTACACTTGATGATTGATGAATTGAAGATGATACCGAGTGATCAGCAGCAGGCGCTTCTTGACTCAATGACATAGAAACTGAAGGGTTATCTACGTTGATATGGATAGGAACAACCTCTGTTGATGGATTTGGCAGATCATTAATAATTGGCTCATAGTGTTTGTAAGATATAACTTTTCACATACACATCAAACCATAACACAAGGTGGCGTATAAGATGGAATTCTAGAGAGAGAAAGTTAGAGGTTTAGGGAACTTAGTGAGAGAAAGTGAAAGATATTATTATGAGCTCCAACTCTCTACCTTGGAAGGTAGAGAGTATTTATAGTCTTACATAACTCGCCACACTTTGGGCGTGGATCGTGCATACATGGGTAAAGACCGTCCGTCCTCCACGGTGTTACTTAACTAAATTACTACTTAACTTAAAAGAACTACGACTACGAGCTTTCTAACGATTACATATACTTGAGGTGACCGACTCTTTAATACCGGAATTTCTAATTCCTAACAATCTCCCCAAGGAGGTCACCTCAAACATGTACCAAAATTACATAGAATACAAATAGATTTAACATTAACAATTGATCTAGTATTCTTGATGTAGTCCTTTTCTCCCGAGCTCGTAGTCATTAATTCTTCACATTGCATGTTTGGTTATTCCAAGTGGAGGTCTTTACTTGATCCACGTGATGATAAGTTTGAGCCATCTTTGGAGATCATCGCCTATCAACAATCTCGACATATCCTTTGTGGTGTTGGTATTTTGTGATGTTGTGACTTTGGGACCGACATGCTCACATTCGGATCATGATCTCTTCTCATCGAGTAGCGGAAGTTTTAGTTGATTCATGATATTGGCGGCACAGAAGAAGCATGGAGTGAAAATATCGAGTCCTTGATGCACTAATCATGATTTCTTTTGAGATGAATGTGTTAAGTGAGCATGCGGCTATGGATTGACCGCTTCATTACGATCACCGCAAACGTCGGCGCACTGCGCATACAACAGCTTAGCAACAAATCGCACGAAAGTGTCTTTGATCACTTCGATGAATTGAGGTACACGCCCACGGTTCCCCGCTGATCAAGACAAGTACCGCTGTGATCGGTAGGATTCCTAAGAATCTCCTTGACAGGGTTTCGCAAATGTTCTAGTCGTTCTCAAACCGGACGTCTCAAAGAAGACAACACGGAGTGAGTGAACCAATAATTTTAAGTCCACCGATTGATGAAAAGAGATTTGAAAAACGATGTGTATTGCTCAATAGAAATTGTTTTGCAATACAACAAAGGTTTTATTGAAAATCAATTATCAATCATAAAATACCTTTTGGTTTGAAAATGAGTACACGGTCGATGTGCTAAAGAAAAGAGTTTATAAGCACAAAGACCGGTTTTCAAAGGTATCCGTCAATCCTAACTCGAACCGTGTTTGATTCAAGAGATTGAATCGCCCCATTGTTTCTGTTCGGTTGTCACATGGTTGATCTATAAAATAGATCTCACATGCCACCTACCGTGAGCTTGTTTGATGTTGGCTCGTAAGGCTTTCCATCTTCATTGTGAATATGTAAACACATCACTCGGATGTTCGGCAATACCACAAGGATAATGCGAGGGACTCAAGAAATAATCTCTTCCACATTGTGTGAAACAGAGAGTCTTCATTGAAAAGTGTCCTAATGAGATTTATTGATGATCTCGTGGCTCTAGACTCAATTTGTGCATATTTGGATCCCGTGTCTGGGAGACTAGGAGAGGGTCTCCTACTTCAATATCAACAATCTCTAAGAGAAAGTCGATAGATTATGTCGGTTCCCGTGAGAATGAAACAAGCCCTTTTAAGAGGAACTTGAGTGGTTTGGAAAGTTGAAGTGCGCATGCGTCACCGGGTCCATGACGCCTTGTCTTCAATACCGATGTTACCATCGGTAGCATATGAAGTGAACCCGTTTTCCCTAAGGTTGAATTAATGGAGGCTATTTGTTTTCACCCTATTTTCATTCAATTCTTTTAATTCTTCAACCCTTTGAGGCTTACCGAGACTTCATAGCTATTACCTTGTTGGGTTTATTCCAGACTAGCTCGCCTTAGTCTGCACTCTTCCCATATCTCACTTTTCTCCTTTTATCATCATACCTAAGGACTTCTACACTAACTAGTGGATTGTCCTCGGTAGATCCCTCCGGTTCGGCGGATCATGGGAACCAATACCTAACCTTATCATCCTTATATCACCGTACATAAAGTAAAGTTGGTCGGTCAATTTGGTATTGTTCATCCGCCATTGGATCCAATTGAAAACCATTTGAAAATCAATTCGGATACTTGTGATATATAATCAAAGCATTTTGTACTGAATTGTTTTGATATTTTAGAACGAGAACTCCCCTCAACATGTGCATCAAATATTTGAAAGAAATTTTTGCACGGAGGCAAGAGAAAGAATTAACTTCTTTGATTACCATTTTCTAAAGATATCAACATCGCTTCCTCAACGGATCAAGTAAATATGGCATTTCCGGAAGGATGAGGTTTCCATAAATTTGCTCCCCTCAATATGTGCCTCGAGGTTTGAAAAGAGTTTTGCACATACTAGAGGAACCCGCACATGGGATAAATGATCACGTTTCAAGTCATAGGTTTAAGATAGGTGCTCCCCCTCAACATGTGCGTTGAAAAAATTGAAATCGTTTGTCACATGTGGGAGGGACAGCATGTTCATACATGTGAAACCTTTAACCTTAATATCAGTTTAAATCTAATTTAAATCACACATTCTCCCCCGATCACAATTATCAAATCATTTGAGATTTGTGATCTCGTATAGATTTAAATTGATTTTGAAAGCTTTTAGGGAGAATTGTGACTTGTTTGTGAAAGCGTTTGAACTGATAAGGATCGGATTTTAAGACTTTAAACTCCATTTATAAAACATGCATGTATATCTTTTGAAAACAATTTTAATGCCAAATAACTTTTTAATTTAATTGAAATCATTCTCCCCCTCAATCAATGACGTAGGTTGTTGATTGAGAGATAGAGATTTTGACAAATAAGTCCTGATGATTATCAAAAATAGAGATTGAGTTATTTTTCAAAGCATTTAGTTTTCAAATAGATAGGAGTTTATAGAATCGAGCATAAGATTTGAAAACTTGGTAAGATATGGCTCGTTCTTTCTTTAAAACCGGTTATTGCTCAAGATGACAATAAACCATTCCTCTTTCTCCCAATTTTTTTTTTTTTTTTTTTTATTTATTTTTTTTTTTTAAATTCGAACAATAATAAAGACCCGTGTCATTCTTTGAATGACAAAGACAAAGACCGTAGATATTATCGAATCGAGAGAAAATGACAAAAGACAATATTTTTGAAGATTTTTCAATTTTTCAAATTTTATGGATTTTGAAGGTTTTATAATTTTGTATTTTGATTTTCGAATAGATATATACAAGAGATAGATGAAGATAGACCTTTACTCCTCGTCTTCCTCCCGAAGACGTTTGAGAGTTTCGGTTGAAGGCTTTTCAAACCAAGACGTGGAAGAATAAACTCAAACGTTCTCTTGGAAGAGCTTTGGTGAAGATGTCGACTAATTGATATTCGAGACCTCACAAAATATAGTTCCACCACACCTTTTCAACTTGTTCCCGATGAAATGATGACGAATGTCGATATGCTTTGCTCTTGAGTGTTGAGCGTTGTTGCATGAGAGAGCAATAGCACTTTATTATCACAAGATGAGGATTTTGTTGAATTCAAAGCCATAGTCGATAATTGAGATCTCATCCATAAGATTTGAGCACAACAAGATGACATGGCTATGTATTCACCTCTGTAGAGGAAATAGAAGTACTCATTTGCTTCTTTGAAGACCACTCACAAGCTTATCACCCAAAACCGAGCACCTCCCGACGTGCTTGACGTGTATCTTGACAACCCGCATGATCAAGATTCGCATAGGCGGTTAGTGACATACCGGTGTCCTTGGTACCATAGTCCCATATTGATGGTACCTTGGAGATACCGAAGACCCGTTAATCGCTTCAAGGTGCTTTTTAGTAGGCTTAGCACAGTATCTAGCACACATGCACACAGAGAACAAAATGTCCGGTCTACTAGCGATGAGATACATCGGGATCCAATCATACTTGATATTTCGTTTGGTCAATCATGATCCACGAGAGGTCCTCATCTAGTTTGGTTCGATCAATCATGGGGTGTCAACGGGTCACATGAATCAAATCCAAATTTCTTTAAAATCTCATTGCATATTTAGATTGATTTATGAAGATGCCTCCGGGACTTTGTGAAATTTGTAATCCCAAGAAAATGACATTTGTCCCATCATTGACATTTGAAACTTTGAACTCATTTCATTAGAAAACGATCACATTCCATTGGGTCACGAGGCAAAAATAATATCATCAACATAAATTTGAACATGAGTTAAATGTTTGCTGACTTCACGGTGAACAATGTAGGATCAATCGCTCCTTTCTTGAATCCGGTTGAAAGAAGAAACTTTGAGAGTGTATCATACCAAGCCCTTGGAGCTTGCTTTAAACCGTAAAGAGCCTTCTTCAAACGATAAACGTGAGTAGGATGCTCTTGATTCACAAATCCTTGAGTTGGGCGACGAGCGACTTCTTTAAGATCTCCGTTCGTAAATGCCGTCTTTACATCCATCGATATACCACCATGTTCTTACTTGCGGCATTAGCCAAAAGATTACGATTGCCTCGATTCGAGCAACTGGAGCAAATGATTCTTCAAAGTCTATACCCTCCTCTTGACGATATCCTTTAGCAACCAATCGAGCCTTGTTTTTCAACACATCACCATGCTCATCAAGTTTTACTTTGAAGATCCATTTTAGAGCTATAATCATAGCACGATCTGGAGGCGGTACTAACTCCCATACATCAAGACGATCAAACTCATGAATTTCATCTTGCATAGCATTGAACCGACTATCTTCATTCATGGCGCTTTAACGTCTTTTGGTTCGATCTTAGATAGTACGGAGTTGAAGAAGCACCATAAGGCATCGGTTGCGAGTTGCTTCGGGTTGATACTGAGACGAGAGGATTACCAATGATGTTGTCTAATGGATGATCGTGAGTCCATTTTCCGAGGTGTTCATGTGGCATTTCTTTGAGGAACCGAGGTAGGCGAGTCGATGTCTCACAAGAAGATGGTTCTGGCGATGATTCGGGGTAGCAAATATGTTTTCAAATGGAGCATCTTCGAGAGTCGCAGGGATTAACTTCATCATTGATGCGAAACATTTCCATGATGTACATTTGAAGAATGATGATTTGTTGATGAGGCGAAGGATCGTGACAGTGCTTCTTGACTTCGATATTGAAACCGATGGATTGACTTCATTCTATGGAATCGAGCATCCTCTGTTGTAGGGATCGAGACTTCATTAGTAGTGGACTCATCTGTTCATCAAACATTGGATCAAACAATTTCTTTACATCATCTTCGATGGAGGTACATATGGTGTTTCTTGAGAGGAGTTTGGAACAAGGGATGAACCAATAGGGTCATTATGAAGTGCGGGTCCCGGTGGAGTGTCCAGAGCCATTTGACGGTCGGCTCATCAAGCGTGCGTGAATTGTTTCCATGATATTTCGGGTTCTTTTGTTGTAGATTCGGTATCCCTTTTGTTTGGTGCATATCCTACAAATACTCCAATGTCGACTTTAGCTCTAAGTTTGCCCAAGTCTTGACCTCATTAGTTGGATAGCACAAGGCACCAAACACACGAAGGAAAGATAGATTGGGTTTCTGTTGTGGACAAGTTCATATGGAGTTTTTCCATGAATGGTGTGAATCGAGAACGATTTTGTGTGTAACATGCAAGGTGGCAATTGCTTGACCGGAGAAACATTGGAACCTTTGAGTAAATCGGCATTGTTCTAGCGGCTTCAACAAGAGTACGATTTCGTCTTTCAACTACACCGCTTACGTTGAGGGGTTCGTGGAACACTTCTTTGATGGCGATTCAATGCTTTCATAGAATTCACTAAGTTGTTTGTTGACAAACTCGGTTCCATTGTCTGCTCGAATAATTACGCCTCTTGTTTAGTCTAACTGCAATTTGTTTGATGAGTTTGATGATGATATCGGAGTTTCATCCTTTGTCCTTAAGAACTTGACCCGGTGAATCTAGAATAATCATCAACCACAACTAACACATATTTCTTCCCAAAGATATTCTCGCCCTCATTGGTCCACATAAATCCATATGAATCATATGAAGAACTTACGTGACGAGTTAGAAGGTTTGGGTTTATGGGCATACTTCTTGCTTTTTCCCAATTGGCAAGGTGAACAAAGATGATCCTTTTCATACTTTAGTCTAGGTAAACCTACAACTAAGTCCTTTCGGAAAGATCGTTGATGGTGCCAAGTTCAAGTGATTGAGACGACGATGCCATAACCATGACTTTGTTTTAGAAGCCTTTGATAACAAGCGAGTGGTGATGCTCTCATCATGTCATCGATAGAGATAGTGTAAAGGTTTGAGCCACGAGTTCCTTTCAGCAGTTCCTTTCCATTAAGATCTCTAACAAAGGTGTATGTTTTCAAGGCTACTTCTAGATCGTAATCACGTAATTGACCAACAGAGCAGATTATGACCTAAACCTTCCACATAATACACTCTGGAGATGACACTATCGCCAACAACATAATCTCCATAACCCATAATAGCACCGAAATGATCATTACCAAATCTAATAGTCCGATGAATTTGCTCACGGTTCATGAGCCGTGACCGGTCTCCAAATCATATGCTTGGAACAACTGAGTCCGGTACCACGAATCGATTTGAACGATCCGCAGTTGAACACGAGACAAGAATGGATAATCGATATTTGGGATCCCCATGCAAGAATGGGTTCCATTTGGTTAGTAGCAACAGTTGGACCACCCACGCCGAAATAGAAGCATTCATGTCGATACGGTGAAGTAGTGGAATCATTGTGAATAGATGCAATACTAGTGTCTCAGATAGCCCTATTTACTGATGTGACCACTTCTTAAGGGAATAGTTCTACCAAGAGGCATCCATTTTCTAGTGGGCATTATCTCGATTAGTTTTATGACCAATGGTATCCAATAAAAGCCTATTCTCAATAATGTTCTTCCCGTGGGTTTCATTGTTTTCTAACTCTCTTTCGCTTTTGCCTTTTAGCCTTTTTAGCATGAATTTTAGCATTAATAACATTAATCGGACAATTAACATCATTAGGCGTAACATTAACATCACATACATGATTAGAAATGAATTCAAGCAATCATCGATTACAAGGTTTGCAAATAGTATCGAATTGAATTAATTACAATCGCCTATGGCTAATACTAGAATCAACACGATTCGTTTTATTCGATTCAAACTTAAGGTTCCTAGATTGTTCTTCTACTCTCTTCCAAAGGCACATTCTTAGCTTGAGAGGTCCTATCATTCCTTGTATTGTCTTGAGACTTTGACCGCTCCCTTTAATGTCACCGATTACTCTGTAGAGGAATGGGAACATTAGTTTGTTTTACTACTCTTTGCACCACCTGCTTAGATGTCTTGGGATCTCGAACTACATGCAGTGCACTAAGGTTCACTTTCTTAACATTAGAGTAATGAGATTAGTACTCTAGAAGGCACATTTGAGTTCACTTTCCTAGTATTGATGGATCTAAAATCGAACTACTCACCGGTGCACTACTCCTCACATTCAAACCATTGGGAATCGAGTGCATGTCATGTTTGGCCTTAGGCATTGAGCATGGAATCAAGGGTTAACTCTCTCACCTAATGTTTTGGGCATATAGTGATCAAACATTCTAAGATTTCTTGAGATCGTTTGGCATATAGGCATGCATGTCCAATTGCATTATCATGAGGTTTCTCTAGCTTATCCTCTTCAACAATCTCACGCAGCATTCTAAGCAATCCTTAAGGGATGAGAAATATGTTTGAATGGCAAGTTTGTTGTTCCTTAGGTGAGGGGACATATGTCACGAGATAAAGTAGATTTATTCCCGGAGTGAACCTTAGATACAACATTCTCCTCATTGATCATTGGCATTTTCCCTTTTACGACTCTTGATTCTCAATTTCCTTTTGCAATGAAGTTATTTGTTCGTTGTTTTTATTACGAGTGACTTTAATTGATTCAAACAACTCATTGAAATGACGTTTAACTTTTCATTCTCTTCTAGAAAACTTTCGTTTTCCTTTTGTAAAACATTTACTAGGTTTTGAAGATGAAACGTTTGAGAATTCGAGAATCTAAAGAGGAGGCATTTGGGAGCTGTCATATTGTTCGTTTGACCCTTTAATTGAGAGATTTGGGCTTTCAACTTTCGATCGTGTTGGGTGAGCTTGAATGCATTCATCACGTTTGTTAATTTGAAAACGCATCAAACTCGGAGCATCCGAAGATGTCTTGATATTTGAAGTTTTGACATTTTCTTTGAGATGTTGATATTTTAGTTGTAAATTAAAATACTCAACTTCTAGTTTAGAAAAGTGTTTAACCAACGTGTCGTGATTATCCAGTTCAATTTTCTCGTTTAGTTTAGAATTAGTTTTTCAAGCTCAATGACACGATCATGGGAGACTTTCAGGGCACAGATAATTCATGAAATTTTGAAGCATTAATGGAGCAATTTGAGCGGTGAAAACACATCTTGAGCAACACATTCAAGAATAAGATTCTCATTTAATGTATGCAAGTTCTTTCTCTCAATCTCATTATATTTTAGTGCACGCTCATAATCACTAACTTCAAAGAACCATTGCATCAAATTCCTTTTCCATACCCTTAATATCGCCTTCTACCCCTTTTAAGACTCTCAAAGTGATCTTTTAGAAGTTTAAAGAAAGGCATGACCTCGCTTAAATAACATTCTTTCATTTGTTCAAAACCTCTTTCACCTTCGCTTATACCAAAGGAGTGATCCTTTTCTTGCAAGTTTTTCAAAATCAACAAATAGTTGGAATATAACGTATTGGCTAATTAATGTCTTGCTTTTAGTGGCAATTGTTCTAGGTACAAGATGCATAGGTGTATTAGGAGGATACACAGTTGCTCTAGGCATTTTCCGAAGGGAGGGTTTGTTTCTACAATATTTTCGACTTCGCTTATCTAAATCCATTTTCCGTAAGACTTGTTCGGAGTCAACAAAGTCGAGGCTTAAACTTGTTTAATGCAATCCAGCTTTTCCTTTTGTAATCGTGAGGAGAGATAATTATTTTTTCTCTTTGCATTTAGGGTCATCTAGTTTTTGTTCATCCTTTCCTAGTGACTTCATCGATTTCTTATCTTCCTCGGTGCACTCAACGCAACTAGGTTTCGCTAGGCTTAAGAATTTCATTACCATCATAAATCACCTTATGAGCATTTCTAGCCTTTTGATTACCTCTGGATTTGGTTCCTCAACAAGGGAATGCTATGCTTATCGCTAAGACTCGATGTTTGGTGACCATGTGAGCGATCAATGGTGTTTCCTTGTATGTACAACTTGTTTTCAAGTTTGTTTTCAAAGTTTTCAGATTAGACAAATCTCTTAAGAGCTTTGATTCTTTTACATTAAATTCTTGCTTAAGCATTTTCACGTTTTCTTGAAGTTCTTGTTTTGCTTAGTTTGTTTTAGAAAGTTTTTCTTGCAAAGAATTTAATTCTTGTTTCAATACTTCTTCTCTAAAATTACTTTTTCTAATTCTTCAGACGCACTTGGTCATCCATTTCCTGCTCACGAGTGGTCAACTCAAATTTTGCACGTTGTTCATAAATGGCAACACGTTCCTTATAGGCATTTAGTTCGAGATAATGGAATCATCGGAGCACATGCGGTGTATTCATCAAAGACATAGTCATTGTTGATCGCAGAAGATGCATCACTAGGTACAACTTCACTTTCACTTTGTTTCACGTATTGATCATATGGGACAATATTGATATTACCCGTATTTTCAATATTTGATTCAAAAGTTTCGGTTGGTTGTACTTTGTCATGCATCTGTTGCACATCAACATCATCATATAGCTTTAATACCTCGAGATGAGTTTGTCCTTTGATGGGCCACTTGTGGTGAAGAAGTGACCTTGGGAGACACCATGGGAGAGATGCTAGCCATAAATATTGTGTGTGCGTGAGGTCCATCATCCACATCGTAGTCGTAAGCATCGCAGCCACCCGACTTGAAAGGCATTTTGATGATTGTGACCTATCTCCTAATGGGCCGCTCATCTACATCTCGCATCATAGGTCTTGGCATTGCCTTCAAGAAGAAACAGTTCCTCTTCATTCAAAGTAGCACCATTGTCCCGAGCTTGAGCCAAAGAACATCTTATCTCTCAAGTATTCGGCATTTTGTGGACGCTTTGGAGATGTGCGGTTCCTTGCAAAGTGTCCTCACCACCACAGCTTAAGGCATTTGATTGGCTTAGCTTGACCGGGTTACCATTCCTTCCTCGATTACGGTTTCCAACATAACCTCTCCCACTCCACCTCGTCCCTGCTCATATCGCCTTTCCGAATCGGTTGCACCACGATCCTTCCATCTTTAATAGTGGCTTGATTATGTGGGTTAGATGCGCTTCGAGGTTGTTGTTGGTTTGTGGAAGAGAATTCATGTTTTGACTAATGAGAAGAGCAAGTTGATTAATGATGTTACCCACGTGTGCATCAAAGATCGCCTTGTTTGAACCGAGGATCGTGGATGAGTTTGTGATTACCATTACCCAAGGGTATGACTTGTGATGCTTTGGTTGTGATTCCAATGTTTGAGTAGAAGGCGGTTGAATCATTAGACGAGCTTGTCTCTCCCGGGTTAGTTTTGAACCGATTGAGAATCAATTTTTCAAACATGGCATGTCTTTCATTACGAAGGAGGAAGGCATAGAGTTGCTCATAGTTTGTGTTCTTCAATCCTTTAGTGAGCTTCACAATGTAACAAACTTGTGCCATTCGGGATTCATGTTGTTCACAAATTTTGAGTTCAATCAATGTTAGGCATAGTCATCTTGATGTTCCTCATGTCATTCACTAACTTATGAAATCTCACATAGTACTCATAGACACTCTCATCCGGTTTCATCTTGAAGTGCTCAAATTCATCATAGAGTTGGGATTCCCTGCCTTCCATAGTTAATTCAACCCGAGAGAAGCATCTTAACGTTATCCCAAACAATTTTGCATCGGTGTTATGATTGATCGACCAGTAGATGTCTTTAGGAAGACCTTGAAGAACAATGTTTGAAGCCACGATATCTCGATCGAATCTCTTTTTCTCCTCATTATCAAGCTCATTGTACATCTTAGGTCCGCCCATTCCGTGAGCGAGTACCATCTTCATTAGTATCAAGTATGTCTCTAGTCGTTTCAACCCGATATGGTCCTTCATCAATGGATTTGAGAATGTTTACACCATTTTCCTTTCCAAGGCAATACAATCGATCGTTGAGCCCAAGAGTCGTAGTCGATTGGCTGTCAAGGATTTAGTATCCGAGCCACCGCTTGAACATCCTCGGCAATAATGGAGATGACAGTGGGAACAGTGGGAATGTTGGTAGACATGTTAACAGATTATACGGATTTTATAACTCTATGATTAAACCGGAAATAGATTCTTTCACGGGATTTTACTAAATCAAGAGAAACCGTAAACAATCACTCAAGTTGCTAGATGATAAAGTGCTAACTCGCTACCAAATAATGCACTAAGTCGCTAGAAATTAGTGCACTAAGTCGCTAACCCTTAACTCGCTACACGCCTAAGTCGCTAGAGTCCCAAGTCGCCAATGTAAAAGCAAGTCGCTAAGTAGTAACTCGCTCTGGACTAAGTCGCTAGCCAAATTTGTGCAATGAATTACCACACAAGTCGCTAGATATGCAAGTCGCTAAAGAGCAACTCGCTCTGCACTAAGTCGCTACCATTAAGTCGCTAACCGTAGTGGAGATTCCACTACTTGTACTTTAACTCGCTAGCTCTAACTCGCTAGCTTTTATAACTGTAAGTCGCTACAAAACTATGAAGTAAGTCGCTACCAAGAAAACAAGTCCGAGAGCTAAGTCGCTAGCTTGAAAACCAAATAACCTTCACTTTTCAATCCAAAACAACCCAACCAAGATGATTCAAGCTTACCAAATGAAAACCTAAACACTTTTGATGATTCTAAACATAAAAGTACCAACAAAATTCAAACTTTAACACAAGAAATCAACCAAATGATGCAAAACCACTAAACTTTTTCAAACTCAAAACCACCTAAAACCACTATAAATCCAAAGATGTGCAAGATATGATCTAACCATGGCTCTTGATACCAATTGTAAGATATAACTTTTCACATACACATCAAACCATAACACAAGGTGGCGATAAGATGGAATTCTAGAGAGAAAGTTAGAGGTTTAGGAACTTAGTGAGAGAAAGTGAAAGATATTATTATGAGCTCCAACTCTACCTTGGAAGGTAGAGAGTATTTATAGTCTTACATAACTCGCCACACTTTGGGTCATGGATCGTGCATACAATGGGTAAAGACCGTCCGTCCTCCACGGTGTTACTTAACTAAATTACTACTTAACTTAAAAGAACTACGACTACGAGCTTTCTAACGATTACATATACTTGAGGTGACCGACTCTTTATACCGGAATTTCTAATTCCTAACAAAGGTTCATCAAACATTGGATCAAATAATTTCTTCAAATCATCTTCAAGGTGGTACATATGGAGTTCTTGGTGAGGATTGTGTACAGAGTAGAACTCGATGGGACTACTTGATGAAGGTTGTGATGCGGGTCCGGCTCGGGTTGTCCCGAGCCATTTGACCGGTCGACCACCGAACGTACGTGAATTGTTTCCAAGATATTTCGGGTTCTTTTGTTGTAGATTCAAGATCCTTTTCTGCTCGGTGCATATCCTACAAATACTGCAATGTCCGCTTTAGCTTTAATTTTGCCTAAGTCTTGACCCTCATTAGTTGGATAACACAATGCACCAAACACACGAAGGAATGAAAGATTAGGTTTTTGATTATGGACAAGTTCATATGGAGTTTTTCCATGAGATGTGTGAATTAGGGATCGATTTTGAGTGTAGCATGCAGATGGCAATGGCTTCACCAGGAGAAACATTAGAACCTTTGAGTAAATCAAGATTGTTCTTGGGCTTCCACAAGAGTTCGATTTCGCTTTCAACTACACCGCTCGCTGAGGAGTTCGTGGAACACTTCTTTGATGATGATTCCAACACTTTCATAAAACTCACTAAGTTCTTTATTAACAAACTCGGTTCCATTGTCTGCTCGGATAATTCGACGGTTTTGTTAAGTCGAACCTCCACTGCTTGATAAGTTTAATGATGATATCTCGAGTTTCATCCTTTGTCCTTAAGAACTTAACCCAAGTAAATCGAGAGTAATCATCAACCACAACTAACACATATATCTTCCGTAAGTATTCTCGCACTCTCATGGGTCCACATAAATCCATGTGAATGGTATGAAGAACTTCCATAACTTAGTTTGTAGGTTTGGGTTTGTGGGCATACTTCTTGCTTTTTCCAAATTGGCATGCCAAACAAAGATGATCATTTTCATACTTTAGTCTAGGTAAGCCTATTACTAAGTTCTTTCTGGAAAGATCATTTATGGTGCCGAAGTTCAAGTGATTGAGACGACGATGCCATAACCATGACTTTGTTTTTGAAGCCTTTGACAACAAGCAAATTGAAAAGACTTCATCATATCTTCGATAGAGATGTCAGATAGGTTTGAACCACGTGTTCCTCTTAAAAGTTCTCGCACCATCAAGTTCTCTAACGAAACAAGTATGTTTTCTCAAGGCCACTTCTAGATCGTAATCACGAATTGACCGACGAGAATAAATTATGACCAAGACCTTCAACGTAATATACCCCGGAGATTACACTATCACCAACAACATAGTCTCCATAACCCATAATTGCACGAAATAATCATTCCGAATCTAACGGTCCGATGAATTTACTCACGAAGTTCATGAGCATGACCGGTCTCCAAATATATGCTTGGAACAAATTGAGTCCGGTACCACGTAATCGATTTAAACGATCTGCGCTTGAACACGTAAAAGAATGGATAATCGGATAATTGGGATCCCCATGCAAGAATGGGTTCCATTTGGTTAGTAACAATGATTGGAACACCCACATCGAAGTAGAAACAATGGAATCATCGGATTGATGCGGTGCTAGTATATGCATTAGACCTATTCAAAGTATGTTCACTTCTTAAAGGAATAGTTCTACCAGTAGGTATCCATTTCCTAATGGGCATTGATCTGGATAACTTAGGGAACAATATATTAAGACTAAATTTGTATCCAAGAGGGTATCCACCGATAACCTACATTACTAAATTTTCTTCTTGTGGGTTTCAATGTTTACTAATCTTCTTCCGCCTTTGCTTTCCAAAATTCTTAGCTCGATTTTGGCATTAACAATTTTAACTGGTATTTAACAAAGATTAATCAAATCATTCACACCACATACATGATTAGTAATGAAACCAAGCAATCATCATTACATGTTTTGCCAAAAGTAGCGTAATCAATTAATTACAAGACGCTTATAGCTAATACTAGAATCAACACGATTCGCTTTATTTAACTCAAACTTAATGTTCCTAGGGTGGTCTTCTACTCTCTTCCATTGCACATTCTTAGCTTGCGAGGTCCTATCTTGCTTTGTATTGCCTGGAGGCTTTGACCCACTTGCTTTTGTGTCACTGATTACTCCTGTAGAGGGAATTATGGGAACATTAGTTGGTTGGGCTACCTTTTTCATTCCTGAACTAGAAGTGCAGGGATCTGAACTACTTGAAGGCACTTTAGATTTCACTTTCTTAACACTGGGCATAGAACAAGGCATCACAGCTTTATCTTTCTCACATAGGGATTTAGGGCATGTTGCTCTTAAACATTCTAACATCTCCTGAGATCGTTTGGCCTGAATGCAAGCAAACCTAATTTCTCTATCAAGTGGCTTATTTATGAAATATCTTCTACAATCTCATGGAGACATTCTAGACTATCCTTAAGGTGAGCGAAATAGTTATGAAACACAAGTTCGTTATTCCTAAGATGAGGAGGAATGTATTTAACAGTCACAGTATAGATGACTTTGATGCAACATTCTCATTAAAGACAAGTGGAATTTTCCCTTTTACATGACTCCTCAGATTCTCAATTTCCTTTTGTAAAGACGTTATTTTTTCGTTGTTCTTGTCACGAGTGACTTTCATTGAATCATAAAACTCTTTAAAGTGTCGTTTAACTTTTTTATTTTCTTCTAGAAAACTCTCATTTTCCTTTTGTAAAGCATTAACCAAGTTTTGAAGATGAAAAGTTTGAGAACACTGAGAATCTAAAGAAGGAGGCATTTGGGAGCCATCACATTGTTCTTTTCACCCTTTAATTGTGAAATTTGGGCTTTCAACTTTCTCGATCGTGTTACATGTGAGCTTGAATCTGTTTCGTCACGTTTGTTTATTTCAAAAGTGCATCAAATTCGAACATTTGAGGATGTCTTGATGTTTGAGGTTTTGACATTTTCTTTGAGATGTTGATATTTTAGTTGCAAATCAAAATGTTCAACTTCTAGCTTAGAAAGATGTTTTACCAAATTATCGTGATCATCCTGATCAATTTTCTCATTTAGTTCTGAGTTATTGTTTTCAAGCTCAATGACACGATCATGGGAAACTTTCAAAGCAACAGTTAATTCATGAAATTGAGAAGCAGTAATAGAATGCTTAGTAACAGTATAAAACACATCTTGACCCAGACCGCTCAATATTAAGTTCTCATTTAAGATATGCAGATTCTTCCTTTCAATTTCATTATATTTGAGTTCCCGTCCATAATCATTGACCTCAACAATCATTGCATCAAATTCCTTTTCCATTTCTTTAATATTTGAGTCTATTCCTTTTAGAAGACTCTCAAATTGACCTTTTAATTGTTTAAAGAAAGGCATGACCTTAGTTAAATAGCATTCTTTTGTTTGCTCAAAACCCCTCTTCCCTTCAGTTATCCCAGTAGGTGTGATCCTTTTCTTACATGTCTTCTCAAAATCAACAAATAGTTGATAAAAAAAACATACAGGCTGATTAAGGTATTGCTCTTAGTGGGAATAGATCTAGGAACTAAATGCATTGGAGTATTCGGAGGATACACAGTTGCTGGAGGCATTTTCCTAAGGGGAGTGTTTGTTTTAACAAGTGCATTAGCCTTTTGCATATCTATGTCCTTTTTCCAAAAAACTTGTTATGGGGTTAATAGAGTTTGTGATTTAAATCTGTTTAGGGAAATCCAATTTTCTTTAGTGTAGTGTAATCATGGGGTTTGAACGTTATGTTTTGCTTTTCACACTCAGGATCTTTTAGCTTATTATTCATTTTCTCCCTAGTGACTTCATCTAATTGCTTATCTTCCTCAGTGCACTCAGCACAACTAGGTTTCTGCCTAGGCTTAAGGATTTCATCACCATCATATATTACCTTCTGAGCCTCTCTTGCCATTTTACTATACTTAGGATTTGGTTTCTCAACGAGGGGAATACTATGCTTATCGATTAAAACTCTGTGCTTAGTGATCATGTGAAGCGATCAATGGTATTCCTTGTACGCATAACTTATTTTCAAGCTTATTTTCAAAGTTTTTAGATTGGAAAATCATTCAAAAGTTTTGATTCCTTAGCATTAATTTCTTGTTTAAGCACTTTAACATTATCTTGAAGTTCTTGCTTTTGCTTAACAGTTTTAGAAAGCTTTTCTTTTAAGGAATCTAGCTCTTGTTTTAATATTTCTTCCCTAAAATTACTTTTTCTAATAATTGCACGCATTTGGTCATCCATTTCCTGCTCACGGGTAGTTAACTCAAACTTAGCACGTTGTTCATAAATAGCAACTTGTTCTTTATAGGCATTCGATTCGGAGATAACGAGAATCATCGAGGCACATAGAGTGAATTCATCAAAACATAGTCATCATTGATCGCGGAAGATGCATCACTTGGTACAATCTCACTTTCACTTTGTATCACATATTGATCATATAGGACAATATTACTATTACCCACATTATCCATGTCCGATTCATTAGTTACATGTAATTGTACTTTGTTATGCATCTCTTGCTCATCAACTTCATCGTATAGTTTTAATACCTCGAGATGATTGAATCTTTGGAAGCACCAACTGTTGTGATGAGACCTTTGGAGAGACCATAGGTGAGATACTAGCCATGAAGATTGTCTCAGGCGAGGGTTCATCATCGATATCGAGTCAAATGCATCACAATCGCAACTTGAAAGGCATTTTGATGATTGTGACCTATTTCTGAATTGGTGCTCATCCACATCAGCATCATATGTCTTAGCATTCCCTTCTGCAAGAAACAACAACTCCTCTTCATCCAAAGCTGCTCTATTATCATGAGCTTGCACATGTAACATCTTGTCTCTGAAGTATTCTGCATTATGTGGACGTTTTGGAGATGTGCAGTTCCTCGAAATATGTCCCTCACCACCACAGTTGTAGCATTTGATTGGCTTTGTGTAACATATTGGATTTCACAAACACATCATATCATAAACACAAGTAGGCGTACAAGATGAGATTTTAGAGAGAGAAAGAGTTAGAGGTTTGGGAACTTAGTGAGAGAAAATGAAAGTATTATTATGAGCTCCAATTGTCTACCTTGGGAGGTAGAGTATTTATAGTCTTACACAAATCGCCACCTACGGGTCATGGATCGTGGCATACAGTGGGTAAAGACCGTCCATCCTTCACGGTGTTACTTAACTAAATACTACTAAAGATTAACTAATCTACGACTACGAGCTTTCTAACGATTACATATACTTGAGGTGACCAACTCTTTAATAACTGGATTTACTAAATCCTAACAATCTCCCCCTAAGGGAGGTCACCTCAAAAATACATTGAATACAAACAGATATTACAATAAGATTGTCCTTGGATTCTTGTTAATGTTCTTTGCTCTGTAGCTCGTAGTCATTGATTCATCATTTTGCATGTTGGATAATCAATGTGGAGGTCTTTAACCGATCCACGTGATGATGAGTTTTGAGCCAAGATTGAGATCATCGGCAACATAAATCTCGACTCTTCCATTGTGGTGTTGGTATTAAGTGATGTTGTGACATTTGGATCGACATGCTCACATTCGGATCGTGATTTCTTCTTATCGAGTAGCGGAAGCTTTAGTTGATTCATGATATTTGCGAGGCGTGGCGAAGCATGGAGTGAAAATATCGAGTCATTGATGCACTTATCATGATTTCTTTAGGGATGAATGTGTTGAGTGAGCATGCGGCTATGGATTGACCGCTTCATTCTCGATCACCGCAAACGCCGGGCGTACCTACATACAACGCTAGCAATAAAGCGCCGAAAAGTGTCTTTGATCACTTCGTTGAATTGAGGTACACGCCCACGATTCCCGCTGATCAAGATAAGTCTTGCTCATGACGTGTATAATTACAAGAATTTCTTTGACGGGGTTTCGCAATGCTTCTAGTCGTTCTCAAACCGAACGTCTCAAAGAAGACAACACGGAGTGAGTGAACCAAATAATTGAGATTCCACGATTGATGAAAAGACATTTGAAAACAATCGTATCTCTTAATAGAAATTGTTTTTGCAATACAACGACGGTTTTAATGAAAATCAATTATCAATCATAAACACCTTTTATTTTGAAATGTTAGTACACGATCGATGTGCTAAAGAAAAGAGTTTTTAAGCACAAAGACCGGTTTTCAAATATATTCGTCAATCCATAACTCGAACTGTGATTGATTCAACGGTTGAATCACCCCATTGTTTACGCTTCGGTTGTCACATGGTTGATCTATTGGATTGATCTCACATGCCACCCACCGTGAGCTTGTTTGATGTTGGCTCCGAAGGCTTTCCATCTTCATTGTGAATATGTTTGCATATCACTCGGATGTTCCGCAATACCACAAGGATAATCGTGGGACTCATGAGATATAATCTCTCTTTCCATATTGTGTGAAACAGAGAGTCTTCATTGATGTTGTCCTAATGAGATTTATTTGATGATCTCGTGGCTCTAGACTTAATTCGCATATTTGGTTCCTATGTCGGGAGACTGGGAGAGGTCTCCTTCTTCAATATCAACGAACTCTAAGAGAAAGTTGATAGATAATGTCGGTTCCCGTGAGAATGAAACAAGTCTTTTAAGAAGAACTTGAGTAGCTTGGGAAGTTGTAGTGCGGTGTCACCTTTGGGTCCATGACGTCTTGTCTTCAATACCGATGTTACCTTGGTAACCACCAAGTAGCATATGAATTGAGCCCGTTTACGCCCTAAGGTTGAATAATTGGAGGCTATTTCTTTTCACCCTTTATCACATTCAATTCTTTTTCATTCTTCAACCCCTTTAGTGCTTACCGAGACTTCATTACTAGAACCTTGTTGGGTTTATTCTAGTTCTAGCTCTATCTCAGTCCGCACTCTTCCCATATCTCACTTTTCTCCTTTTTTTCATCATACCTAAGGACTCTACACTATCTAGTGGATTGTCCCTGGGTAGATCCCTCTGGTTCTAGAGGATCATGGGAACAAATACCTAACCTTATCATCCTTATATCACCATACATAAACCATTGTTTCACTTTCTCCCAAAAATATTTTTGATTTATTATTATTTTTATTTTTATTTTTTTTAAAACATTCGAACAACATCTAAAGTCCCGTGTCATTCTTTGAATGACAGCACAAAGACCGTAGATATTATCGAATCGAGAAAAAACATGACAAAAAGACAATATTTTTTGAAATTTTTCAATATTTTTCAAATTTTTATGGATTTTTGAAAGTTTTATATTTTTCTATTTGCTTTTCGAAATAAATATTTACAAGAGATGGATGAAGAAAGACCTTTACTCCTCGTCTTCCTCTTGAAGAAGTTTGAGTGTTTCCGTTGAAGACTCTTTAGACCAAGTCGTGGGAGGATAAACTCAAACGTTCTCTAGGAAGAGCTTTGGTGAAGATGTCTCGCTAATTGGTATTCGGTTCTCACAAAATAGAGTTCCACCACCTTCGCTTTTCTACTTGCTCCCGATGAAATGATGTTGAATGTCGATGTGCTTTGCTCTTGAGTGTTGTACGTTGTTGCATGAGAGAGCAATAGCACTTTATTATCACAAGACAGAGGAATTTTGTTAAATTCAAAGCCATAGTCGATAATTGGGATCTCATCCATAGGATTTGAGCACAACAAGATGACATGGCTATGTATTCAACCTCTGAGAGGAAATAGAAGTACTCATTTGTTTCTTTGAAGACCACTCACAAGCTTATCACCTAAAACCCGAGCACCTCCGCACGTATTTGACGTGTTTCTTGACATCCCGCATGATCGGCATTTGCATAGGTCGTTAGTGACATACCGGTGTCCTTCTGCACCAAAGTCCCATATTGATGGTTCCTTGAGATACCGAAGACCCGCTTAACCGCTTCAAGGTGCTTTTGGTAGGCTTAGCTCGATATCTAGCACACATGCAAACAAAGGAATGTAATGTCCGGTCTCATCGTTGTGAGGTACATCGTGATCCAATCATATTACGATATTTTGTTTGGTCTACCATGATCCCTGAGTGGTCCTCATCCAGTTTAGTACGCTCTATCATGGGAGTGTCAACATGGTCACAAGAATCAAATCCAAAATTCTTTAAGATCCCATTTGTATATTTAGATTGATTTATAAAAATGCCTCCGGGACTTTGTGAAATTTGTAATCCCAAGAAAAATGACATTTGTCCCATCATTGACATTTGAAAAACGGTCACATTCATTGGGGTCAGTCGAGGCAAAAATAATATCATCAACATATATTTGAACGTGAATTAAATGTTTTCTGGACGCTCGGTGAACAATGTCGGATCAACTGCTCCTTTGTTGAATCCAAGAGATAGAAGAAACTTTGATAGCGTATCATACCAAGCCTTTGGAGCTTGCTTCAAACCGTAAAGAGCCTTCTTCAAAAGATAGACGTGAGTAGGATGCTCGATTCACAAAGCCTTCAGTTGGTCGACGATACGACTTCTTTAATATCTCCGTTAAGAAAAGCCGCCTTTACATCCATCCGATAGACTACCATGTTCTTACTTGCAAAGATTAGCCAAGAAGATTACGATTGCCTCGATACGAGCAACGAGAGCAAATGATTCTTCAAATTCAATACCTTCTTCTTGACGGTATCCTTTTGCAACCAATCAAGCCTTGTTCTTCAAAACATCACCATGCTCATCAAGTTTTACTTTAAAGATCCACTTTAGAGCAATGATCATTGCACAATTGGGAGCAGTACGAATCCCCATACATCTAGTCGATCAAACTCATGAATTTCTTCTTGCATGGCATTGAACCAAATTGCCTTCATTCATGGTAGTTTTCACGCCTTTTGATTCGATCTTAGAGAATACGGAGTTGAAGAAGCACCATAAGGCATCGGTTGCAAGTTGTTTCGTGTGGATACCGGACGGAAAGGTTTCCAATGATGTTGTCCAATGGATGATCATGTGTCCATTTTCTAAGGTGTTCATGTGGTCATTGTTGAGGAACTAAAGTAGTAGAGTTGATATCTCCCAAGAAGATGGTTCGATGATGACTCAGAGCAAATATGTTTTCAAATGGTTCATCTTCTAGAGGAGCAAAAGGGTTTTCATCATCAGTAATAAAGAAGAACATTTCCATTATGTACACTCGATGATTGATGATTTGTTGATGAGACAGAGTGATCGGCAGCAGCGCTTCTTGACTTAATGACATTGAAACCAAGGGTTAACTTCATTGGCGAGTGGATAGAGGCGACCTCGGTGATGGAACCGACATATCATTAGCACTTGGCTCATAGTGTTCATCAAACATTGGATCAAATAATTTCTTCAAATCATCTTCTAAAGGAGGTACATAAGGAGTTGTTGGTGAGGATTAGAGACAAGAGTAAACCGATAGGACTACTTGATAAAGGTTGAAATGAGGGTCCAGAATCGGATTGTCCTAGAGCCATTTGACCGGTCACTCATCGAACGAACGTGAATTGTTTCCATGATATTTCGGTTCTCTTGTTGTAGATTCGGTATCCTTTTACGCTTGGTGCATAACCTACAAATACTCCAATGTCCGCTTTAGCTTTTAGTTTACCTAAATCTTGACCGTCATTAGTTGGGTAACATAAAGCACCAAACACACGAAGGTAGGATAGATTAGGTTTTCGCTTATGGACAAGTTCATATGGAGTTTTTCCATGAGAGGTGTGAATAAGGGAACGATTTTGGGTGTAGCAAGCGGTGGCAATGGCTTCACCCATAGAAACATTGGAACCTTTGAATAAATTATCATTGTTCTTGGATTCCATAAGAGTTCGATTTAGCTTTCAACTACACCGCTCGCTTGAGGAGTTCGTGGAACACTTCTTTGATGACCGATTCCAACTCTTTCATAAAAGCCGAATTAAGTCTTTGTTAACAAACTCGTGCCATTGTCTGCTCGAACAATTCTAACAATATTGTTGAGTCGAACTCAAGTCGTTTGATAAGTTTGATGATGACATCCGAGTTTCATCCTTTGTCCTCAAAAACTTTACCCAAGTAAATCGAGAGTAGTCATCAACAACTACTAGAACGTATTTCTTCCCATTTATCGCTTGCAATCTCATTGGTCCGCATGATCCATATGAAGGGTATGAAGAACTTCCATTACCGAGTTTGTGGGTTTTGGTTTGTGGGCATATTTTGTGCTTTTTCCCAATTGGCAAGTCGCATAAAGATGATCTTTTCATACTTTAACTGGGTAATCCTCTTACTAAGTCCTTTCTAGAAAGATTGTTTATGGTACCAAAGTTCAAGTGATTGAGACGACGGTGCAATAGCCATGACTTAGTTTTGGAAGCCTTTGACAAAGAAGCGATGGGTGAAGATTTCATCATATCTTCGATAGAGATGGGGTATAGGTTTGAACCACGAGTTCCTCCGAGAAGTTCCACACCATCAAGTTCTCTAACAAAGCAAGTATGTTTTCTCAAGGCCACTTCTAAACCGAGTCACAAAATTGTCCAACGAAAATAGATTATGTCCGAGACCTTCAACATAATATACCCCGAAATCACACTCTCTCCAACCACGTAATCTCCATAACCCATAATTGCACCAAAATGATCGCTTCAATCTCACAGCTCCGATGAATTTACTCACGGTTCATGAGTTGTGACCGATCTCCAAATATATGCTTGGAACAACTGAGTCCGGTACCACGTAACGATTTGAACGATCCGCAATTGAACACGATAAGAATGGATAATCGGATAATTGGGATCCCCATGCAAGAATGGGTTCCATTTGGTTAGTAATGTGATTGGAACACCCACATCGAAGTAGAAGCAATGGACTCATCGAAATAGATGCGGTGCTAGTGTCCAGATTTGACCTATTCAAAGTATGTTCACTTCTTAAGGGAATAGTTTTACCAAGAGGCATCCATTTTCTAGTGAGCATTGACTTAGCAAATTTAGGGCACAACTCATTAATCTTACGGCCAATAGGTATCCATTGATAACCTATATTACTAAATTTTCTTCCTGGGTTTCCATTGTTTTCTAACTTTCTTCGCTTTGCTTTTTGCCTTCTTAGCTTGAATTTTAACATTAACAATTTTAACTGGGCATTTAACAAAATTAGACAAATCATTCACACCACATTCAAGATTAGTAATGAAACCACGCAATCATCATTACATGTTTTGCCAAAAGTAGCGACTCGCATTAATTACAAGACGCTTAGAGCTAACACTAGAATCAACACGATTCGCCTTATTCAAATTCTCCCTAAGGTGATCTTCTACTCTCTTCCATCGAACATTCCTAGCATGCAAGGTCCTATCATTCTTTGTGTTGCCTTGAGGCTTTGACCCCTTGCTTTGGTGTCACTTCTTATCAGAGAGGAATTGGAACATTAGTTGGTTTTGCTAGTTTTGCATTCTGAACTAGAAGTGCGGGGATCTGAACTACTTGAAGGAACATTAGTGTTCACTTTCTTAAGAGTGGGCATAAAATAGGTTTGTATGCTTGGCACTAGGCATAGAACAAGGCATCACAACTTTACCTTTCGCACCTAAGGATTTAGGACATGTTGCTATTAAACATTCTAGCAGCTCTTGAGATCGTTTGGCTTGAATGCACGCAAACCTAATTTCTCTATCAAGAGGCTTATTTATTAAATCCTCTTCCACAATCTCACGGAGACATTCTAGACTATCCTTAAGGTGAGCACAATAGTTATGAAACACAGGTTCATTATTCCTAAGATGAGGAGGAATGTATTTAACAGTCATAATATATTTGCAGTCTAAGGATGATCTTGATGCAACATTCTCATTAAAGACAAGTGCCGCTTCCTTTTTCCTGCCTCCTCGATTCTCAATTTCCTTTTGTAAAGACGTTATTTTTCGTTGTTCTTGTCACGAGTGACTTTAATTGAATCATATAACTCTTTAAAGTGTTGTTTAACTTTTCGCTTTCTTGAGAAAACCCTCGCTTTCCTTTTGTAAAGCATTAACCAAGTTTTGAAGATGAAAAGTCCGAGAATACCGAGAATCTAAAGGAGGAGGCATTTGGGAGCCAACACATTGTTCTTTTCGCCTTTAATTGTGAAATTTGGGCTTTCAATTTTCGATCGTGTTACAATGAGCTTGAATCATTAGTCACGCTTTTTATCCGAAAAACGCACCAAACTCGAACATCCGAGGATGTCTTGATATTTGAGGTTTTGACATTTTCTTTAAGATGTTGATATTTTAGTTGCAAATCAAAATGTTCAACTTCTAGTTTAGAAAGATGTTTTACCAAATTATCGTGATCATCCCGACCAATTTTCTCATTTAGTTACGAGTTTTTGTTTTCAAGCTCAATAACACGATCATGAGAAACTTTCAATGCAATAGATAATTCATGAAATCGAGAAGCGATAATAGAGTGTTTAGTAACAATATAAAACACATCTTGAGCCACACAACTCGAAATCAAATTCTCATTTAAGATATGCAAGTTCTTCCTTTCAACTTCATTATATTTGAGTTCCTGCTCATAATCATTAACCTCAACTATCATTGCATCAAATTCCTTTTCCATTTCTTTAATATCGAATTAATTCCCTTTGAAGACTCTCAAATTGACCTTTTAATTGTTTAAAGAAGGGCATGACCTCGCTTAAATAACATTCTTTAGTTTGCTCAAACCCCTTTCCCCCGCTTATCCCAGAGGTGTGATTCTCTTCTTACAAGTTTTCTCAAAATCAACAAACAAATGATAAACAACATACGGTGATTAAGGTCTTTCTATTAGTGGCAATAGATCTAGGAACTAAATGCATTGGTGTATTAGAGGATACACGCTTCTTGAGGCAATTTCAACTAGGGGATTCTTTTCAACAAGATTTTCACTTTTGCATATCCATATCCTTTTCCGAACACTTGTTCGGGGTTAATAGAGTCTCGAGGCTTAAACTTGTTTAAGGATATCCAATTTTACTTAGTGTAATCATGGGGTTTGATCGTTATGTTGTTCTCTTTACACGCAGGATCGTTAAGCTTCCTATCCATTTTCTCCCTAGATGCATCATCTAATTTTCTATCTTCCTCGCACTCAATGCAACCACGCTTCGCTCTAGGTTTGAGAATCTCACCGCCATCATAGATTACATTTTGAGCGCTTTTGCTTTCTTACCATACTCGTGGTTGGATTCCTTTATAATGAGGATACTATGCTTATTGTTGAGAACTCTATGCTTAGTGATCATGTGAGCAATCGAATGGTGTTCCTTTGTACGCATAACTTATTTTCAAGCTTGTTTTTCAAGGTTTTTAGATTTGAAAAGTCATTCAAAGTTTTGATTCCTTAGCATTAAATTCTTGTTTAAGCACTTTAACATTATCTTGAAGCTCTTGCTTTTGCTTAATGCTTTAGAAAGCTTTTCTTGTAAGGAGTTTAACTCTTGTTTTAACAATTCTTCTCTAAAATTACTTTTTCGATAATTGTACGCATTTGATTATCCAATTCACGCTCACGAGTAGTTAACTCAAACTTAGCACTTTGTTCATAGATGGCAACTTGTTCTTTATAGGCATTTAGTTCGAAATAACGTAATCATCGGGAGCACATGCGGTGTATTCATCAAAATATAGTCATCATTGACCGCGGAAGATGTATCACTTGGTACGGCCTCACTTTCACTTTGTTTCACATATTGATCATATGGAACAACATTGATATTACCCATATTTTCAATATCTGACTCAAAAGTTTCAGTTGGTTGTACTTTGTCATGTATCTTTTGCTCATCAACATCATCGTATAGTTTTAATACCTCTGAGATGATTGACTCTTTGGATGGACCAGCTTGTTGTGATGATAAGACCTTTGGAGAGACCATTGGAGAAATGCTTGCCATGAAAATTGTCTGCGCAGTAGGTTCGTCATCGACGTCGAAGTCGTATGCATCACAGTCTGCAACTTGAAAGGCATTATGATGATTATGACATATCTCCCGAATTGGTCGCTCATCCACATCTCGCATCATATGTCTTGGCATTACCCTCAAGAAGAAACAAGAATTCCTCTTCATCCAAAACAACTCCATTATCCCGAGCTTGTACCAAAGAGCATCTTGTCTTTGAAGTACTGCATTTTTAGGGCGCTTTGGAGAGGTGCAGTTCCTTGCTATGTGTCCTCACCACCACAGCTTGTAGCACTTGATTGGCTTAGCTTGGCCTTGATTTCCATTCCTTCCACGATTCTCGACGGCCATATATCCTCTACCAACTCCACCTCTTCCCTGCTCATACCGCTTTTCTTGAACTGGTTGCACCATAACCTTCCCATCTCGACCAAAGCATGATTGTGTAGATTGGATGCGATCCGATTTCATTGTTAATGTGAAGACCGTTAGTATGTGGAGTGAAGGTTAAGTTTTGTTTAACCATAAGAGCCAGCTTGATTGATAAAGTGTTCCATGACCGCATTGGCATCGGGTTGCTTGAAACTTGGATCGGGAATGAGTTTGTGATTTCCATTACCCGTGGGTATGACTTGAGAAGCTTTGGTAGTAATTCCAACATTGGTGTAAAAAGTCGTAGAGTCATTTGACGAACTTGTTTCTCCCTCGGTTGGTTTTGAACTGCTCAAGAATCCTTTTTCAAACATAGCATGTCTCTCATTCTCAAGAAGGAAGGCATATAGTTTCTCATAGTTTGTATTCTTCAATCCTTTGGTTAGCTTCACGAGGTGACAAACTTATGCCATTCTCGATTCATGTTGTTCACAAACTTTGAGTTCAAATTAATATTTGGCATAGTCATTTTGATATTCCTCATATCATTCACAAGCTTGTGGAATCTCACATAATATTCAAAGATACTCTCTTACGGTTTCATCTTGAAGTGCTCAAATTCATCATACAAATGTGATTCTCTGTCTTCCTTAGTCAATTCGAGCTCGAGAGAAGCATCTTGACATTATCCCAAACACCTTAGCTTCATGTTGTGATTGATCGACTTGTAAATGTCCTTAGGTAAACCCTAAAGTATGATGTTAGAAGCCACGATGTCTACATCGATCTCTTCTTCTCCTTATCACCAATTCATCATACATTTTAGGTATGTCCATCCTAATATTACCGAGCCATCTGCAGTGATGTTAAGTATGTCTCTGGTTGTCTCAACTCGATCACGGTCCTTCATCAATTGACTTGAGAATGTTAACTCCATTTTCCTTACCAAGACAAGACAATATGATTCGTTGAGCCCAAGAGTCGTAGTCGGGCCTCATCAAGCATAGGTGGACGAGTATCCGAACCACCTACTTGAACATCCTCAAGAACAATGGAGATAATTGTAGGTACGTTGGTAGACATGTTAACAGATTACACATGATTTTATAACTCTATGATTAAACCGGGAAATAGATTCTTTCATGGGATTTTACTAAATCAAGAGAAAACCGTATTACAAACAAAAATCAACCAAGTCGCTACGAATTCTTGAACCAAGTCGCTAAGTAGCAACTCACCAAGATCTCAATTTCCTGTGAACCAAGTCGCTAAGACCCAAGTCGCTGGACACAAGTCGCTAAAGGACCAAGTCGCTACACAGTCAAGTCGCTAAAGAGCAACTCGCTAAGGTCCAAGTCGCTAACACCAAGTCGCTAAGAATACTAAGTACAAGTCGCTAACAAAATTGAAAGCAAGTCGCTAACTTCACCAAGTCACTAGCCGTAGTGGAGAATCCACTAAGTTGTATTGTTTGTCGGCTTTTCTCAATAGACAAGTTGCTAGGACCAAATCGCTAACAATTAACACTACAACTCGCTACCTTTTACTGAAGCAAGTCGCTATGATGAAAAACACTACGAGAACCAAGTCGCTAGTAAGAAAACCTTCAAAACACACTTTTCAATCTAAAACAAGCTCAACCACAGTTGATTCAAGCTTACCAAATCAAAACCCAAGCACTTACAATGATTCTTAACACAAAATTACACCCAAAATTCAAACTTTAACACTAGAAATGATCCAAATGATTCAAAACCACTAAACTTTTTCAAACCCAAAACCATCTAAAACCACTAGAAATCCAAGGATATGTAAGAGATGATCAAACCATGGCTCTTGATACCATTTGTAACATATTGGATTTCACAAACACATCATATCATAAACACAAGTAGGCGACAAGATGTGGTTTTAGAGAGAAAGAGTTAGAGGTTTGGGAACTTAGTGAGAGAAAATGAAAGTATTATTATGAGCTCCAACTCTCTACCTTGGGAGGTAGAGAGTATTTATAGTCTTACACAAATCGCCACCTACGGGCCGTGGATCGCATACAGGTGGGTAAAGACCGTCTGTCCTCCACGGTGTTACTTAACTAAATACTACTAAACATTAACTAATCTATGACTACGAGCTTTCTAATGATTACCTATACTTGAGGTGACCGACTCTTTAATAACTGGATTTACTAAATCCTAACACTTTGCTTGCCCTTGATTGGCATTTCTTCCACGGTTCGATTAGCCACATATCCTCCACCTACTCCAAGATACCATAACCTCGCTCCAATCATCCCTTGTTCATGCCGCCTTCCTTGCACATTCTCGCACCACTACCTTACCATCTCGACGGTAGCTTGATTGTGTGGATTAGATGTTGTTCGAGGTTATTGTTGGTGTGTGAGTGGAATTCATATTTTGATTAACCATGAGAGACAGTTGATTGATGAAGTTTTCCATGAGTGTGTTTGAGTCCGGAGGCTTATATGCCGGATCGTGAATGAGCTTGTAATTACCATTACACGTGGGTATGATTTGAGAAGCTTTGGTGGTAATTCCAACATTGGTGTAAAAGGTCATTGAATTATTTGACGAACTTGTTTCTCCCTGCTTAGATTTGAACTGCTCAAGAATCATTCGCTCAAACATAGCATGTCTCTCATTCTCAAGAAGGAAGGCATCTGCTTGCTCATATTTGGTGTTCTTTAATCCTTTGGTTAGCTTCATAGAGGTGACAAATTTGTGCCATTCGGGATTCATGTTGTTCACAAACTTTGAGTTCAGCTGAATATTTGGCATGGTCATTTTGATATTCCTCATGTCATTCACAAGCTTGTGGAATCTCACGTAATATTCATAGACACTTTCTTCTTGTTTCATCTTAAAGTGCTCAAATTCATCATACAGTTGTGATTCTCTATCTTATTTAGTCAATTCAGAACCTGAGAGAAGCATCTTGACATTATCCCAAACTGCCTTGGCTTCAGTGTTGTGATTGATCAACTTGTAGATGTCTTTTAGAAGACCACAAGTATAATGTTTGAAGCCCCGATATCAAGATCGTATCTCTTCTTCTCCTTATCACCGAGCTCATCATACGCCTTTGGTCCGTCCAATCCTAAGGTCACCGTACCATCTGCAGCAGCTTTCAAGAACATCTCGTAGTCTCGATTTGATAAGGTCCTTCATTAATTGACTTGAGAATGTTAACTCCATTTTCCTTTCCCAAGCAAGACAACCTAATTCGTTGAGCCCATGAGTCATAATCGCCTCATCAAGCATAGGTGGATCGAGTATCCGATCCACCGCTGAACGCCCTCGCCACAAATAAACGATAGTAGGTACGTTGTTAGACATGATTACAACATCTACTAGATTTTACTATTCTTTGATTAAACCGGAAATTGATTCTTTCACGGATTTTACTAAACCAAAAGAACAACCGTAAAATGTAGCACGAAGAAGTGACAAGTAGCTAAACAAATAACTCGCTTAAAAGACAAGTCGCTTAAAACTCAAGTCGTTTAAAGAAACAACTCGCTTAAACCCAAGTCGCATAAAGAGTCAACTCGCTAAATAGCCAAGTCGCATACACAAACAACTCGCTTAATAACCAAGTCGCATAAACCAACTCGCTGCCTGATAAGGTTTTAAAATGTACATTTTTTAGGGGTCGTTTAAGCCCTTATTTGATCACTTTTGTATCCGTTATTACTTAATATCGTTCCTTTTCACTTTTTAGGTCTCTTGAAGGCAAATTGTTGTAATGGCACTTATTTGGACGAAAAGGCGCGGATATACGAAGAAAAAGGCCAAAGTCAAGAATCGAGACACTCAATTGCCGAAAAGACAAGGTGACGGCGTCCATCGCTTAATCCGCGACGCCGCCGGAGGATTTTGTGACGGACGAAGCCAAATCTCTTATTTTCAAGTGACGGTGTCGCTTTAAAAGAGTAGGCCGTCGCAACTCGCACGGCCTAGATTCGATCCAGACGGCGGAAGTCAAGAGGACGGCGTCACAAGCACAAGGTGACGTCGTCGCAAGACTAACGTGGCCAAGACGAAACCCTAATGACGACGATCCGGCGGCGTCACAAAACATCAAAGTGACGCCGTCGCATATGTAATCTTATATATAGAATCCGAATTTTTCAAGATTTGTGTGTAGTCTTTTGGAGTAAAACCTAAACCGAACCAAGGCTGTCTTGCATAGTATTTTAGGGTTCCAAACCCTATCTTACATCAAGATAAGTGTTTTACTTCATTAATTCAATTATGTCTTTGATTATTTGTGTGTATGCTTGCATGTTCTCCATGTCCGGCTAATTTACTTGTGTGTTTGCTTAGGGAATATGAAACTTAATTATTAAATATTGATTGGTTGTCTCTTATCTTAATTGTTAATGATCTAGTCATGCGAAAGGTCATTCGTTGTGTACTTAATGCTTGATTAATCTTTGTGAACCTTAGGTTATAGCACTTAGAGTGGTTGTAAGCTAAACCTTCCAAAGAGGCCTTAGAGTTAGAGTTTATGATCCCTAGTGGTATTTTGTAGACGAGACCCTTTGGTAACTTCAAAGAGTTAGGGATAAACGCATACCCTACAACTTTGGACACACAACGCAATTAAGAATAAGGACGTGACAATTCAACCGTCAATAGGAGATAATTAAGGAGTAGTAAAACCTAAGTGAACACATCTTTAAACTATCATACCAGCACACAATAATTAGACATAGACTACATACACCTTAGATTAGATAATTAAATAAGTAGAGTAATTGGTAGCAATACCAACCCCCAAATCCAAACCCCGAGATTCGTACCTTTCCATTTCCTAAAAAACATAAAAAAAGATAAAAAAATATTCTTCCTCAACCCCAACCTTAGCGTAGTAACTTCTCACTAGCATTCCTATTCCCCTAGAGAACGATATCAATACCCGTGGCTTACCCTAATACTACACTACAACGATTAGGTTCACCGCCTAGGGTGTTATAAAACTTGCTCAAGAAAAGGAAGTTCCTTTGACCCCGAACGACGCGCAGTAACGTTATCAAATTTTTGGCGCCACGGGAATAGAATAGCTAGTTAGTAGTCCACCTCGCTTAGGTTTCTTTGCTTGATTCCTATCAAGTAAATTTTCTTATTCTTAGCTTTCTCATAGTCTATCCCCTTCTTCGTGACTTTTGTTCGTAAATCCATCACTCACCATGATACGTGTCTTCCATCAAGATTCTTCACCCTACCCATTCCCAATCCTCGAAATTGAGAACGCAATCCCACAAAACCCTTCACCCGCTCACCATTTTGGAAATTACCTAGGGCATAATGAGATAAATTGTCAACAACAAAGTCCTTTCTATGACTCGATTCGATGAGGAATTTGATTATGGTGAAGCACTTGATAGCGGTGAGGTCATCAATGAAGTTAGTTTTGGAATGGAGGAAGACCCCTCCCAATGTTTTGACCCTAGGTGTAGAATTGAGAAAGATGGTCCCTTTAACATGCAATTCCCTTGCAAAATAGGATTAGAAGGGTTCGATGCTTACTTGAATTCATTCTTGCCTTTGAACTTAATCTCAAGGGACCTATACAATAAAATCAAGACAAATGAGTTAAATTATCAAGGGAACAATGTGGTTGAAGCAGTCACTCATTTGCACGTATTTGTTGGAAGCTTTGCTTATTTGGTAGAGTTTATGGTCTTAGAAGACTTAGGAGAATTTATTGATAAGGACCTCACTCAAGTAATTTTTGGAAAACCTTTCAAAAGAATGACTAGGTTGAATGAACGGATGGTTGATGGTCTAATTACATTCTCTGATAAAGTTGAAGACTTTATCTACCAAATGCCACGCGCTCATCCTAGGTTTAAACATAAGGATATTAAGGCTTGTAATAGAATGACCCTATTCAATTGCTTAGTGAAAAGGATAAGCAAAGTGGACTTAGGTACCCATATGAGAAAACTAAGCGGTACTACAAAAAATGCCTTGAATTGGGAGATGATTACAAAAAGAATGAAAGAACATTAGAATGGCTTAAGTATGAGCACGTGAGCGTGCACGAGACAACGTAGGAGCACGACTACGAGTCTAGCTACAAGACTCTTAAATAAAGAAAAGCGCTTGTGTGAGGCAACCCATGCTTAATTGTTTGCTTGTTAGTGTCGATATCTTTTATTGATTGTTTATTCTCATGTTTAAATTTGTAAAAATGCTTTATTTTGTTTTTAACCTCGCCTTAATTGCATATAAAGGTATTTTACATAAAGGATAAGTGTAGGAGGATTACACACGCTTTCAAAAGAAACGTAAACATGAGAATAACAATTCATTAAAAGATATATATGTGTTTGTTCGAGTCAAATGCTTGTATCGAGTCATAATGGATGTTTTATGAAAATTTTCCGATTCTAAAGATATAAATTTTCCGTAATTTTTCAAGAAAATCGCACCGCCTTTTGTCGTCAGATAACCGACGGCGTCAGATTGCAACCCGACGACGCCGAAGGAGTAAAACAATGATTACTTTTTTCTCGTTTTACGAGCTACTTATAAATTTTGGAATTTTCGTGTCTTAATTTTCCGTAAATTCAGAAACATCCATTCCACAAGCATTATAACTTAGTTTAGTAGAGTCTTATATATATTATTACCGCCGATTTTACGCGATGGTTTCGTTTGTTTTCTTGAATGTGCGGGTTTTATTTATCAAGAAGAAACAAAAGATTGGAAGGAGCTTTTCACGCACACATTCTTCTTGGAAAGGATTTAACCACTACTTCACACGGATCCTACCGAGCTAATCACGGAGTACTAGTTTCTTCGCTTTTCACTACCTTCTATTATCATAACTTTGATACTTTCGGGGAACATTGGGGACAATGTTCAGTTTAAGTGTAGGGAGGGAAAATAAAACGAGAACTTTGAAACTATGCTTATCCTTGAATATTTGCTTTGTCCAATTGTATTTGTGTAATAAACCGTGAGAAAATGTCGGTTAGGGTAATTTTGGCACCAAATTTGAAATTTTTCATGACATATAGGAGTGGGCCATTAGTCTTAACAAAAGAATCTCACGGATAGGAAGTTGCATGTCTAGCACAAAACCCTTTACCACCTAAATTCCACCCAAAATGTGAGGATCGCCTTAGATTAGTAGGAATTAAAGCATTAATCTTTAATGCTTAGAGTGTGAACCGTAGTATATTAGATTCTAGAACTTGTTTTGTGATGCATTCCGAGATCGCTAGTAAGACTACACTTGTGTAGTTAGGAATAACTAAATGATAAGAGGCATTAGGATAACCCTTGTTTGATACCGTAATATAATTACTTCTTCCACATCGGTTGAGTAATTGCCCCACACCCTTTGTTATACTCATCTTTAGTACACGCTACCCTAGTTAACCCCTCGAGCCTATCCTTTTCGCGGTTCTCGTGATGTTTTGGTTTTCCGAATATCAATGAAGAGCATTGTTTACACCCCACCCGAAATATACACCCAAATTGCCTTAGCCTACCCTCAGATGCACTCACTTTTAGTGCATTATTGTTATCACCCTAAACCCTTAGTTTAATTATCTAGTTACTTGCATGAGTTGCTAAGTCGAGTCATATCCTTTGTACACGTTTTGGGACGATTGGGACTCATGGGAAAATTAAAGTTTATAAAATGATTGAATGGAACGTTAAATTCCTAATTTACGTAATAACATACCCCAAGTGTTTTGATCTTTTCAATTCGGGTCAAATTAGTGTTAGAGTAATAAAAACTCAAGTGTATGGATGTGCCTATAAATCCCTATCATTTTGATGTTACCGTAGAGGATGGTAGAGTAAAAGTCTATGAAAAAAAAATCGAAAAAAAAATAGAAAAATAGAAAAGAAAAAATAGAGTGATTAAAAAAAAAAAAAAAAAAAAAAACGGGCTACCATCCTACATCTATCCTTTAAATTGATGTTTGTTTGTTTCAGTTATCTAGAGTCTAGAGTGTCGAGTCTTGGCTTAGCAACGCCATTCTTCGTATGCTTGTAAAATAAAGATTTTGACTTGCCACCACTAAATAGCCTATCCCACCAAACCCTTTGTTTCACTTACCGTAAGCTCAACATTACAACCCTTTAAAGACATCTTTGATAGTCTTTCCTAGGTGCTTACGCCAAAGTGATGGAGGTTTGATCTATTCTCAAGCATATGGTAATCTATGTACGGGACCGGTTAATGAGTGTTTAATCTTCCATTTCCAACTTGTTATATTTAATATACACCCGAGAGAGATGTGAGTATCCAAACACCCCAAGTGAGGTGCTAGTATATAATTTCCGTGCTTGTTATGACCTTTGCGGGGCTTATATGTGTTGTGGACTATTTTAAACCAATGCTTCATGACCCCTAACTTATAAATTAATTGGCTAAAAGCACATTTGCTTGAGGACAAGCAAATACCAAGTGTAGGGATATTTGATAAGGTTTTAAAATGTACCTTTTTGAGGGGTCGTTTAAGCCCTTATTTGATCACTTTTGTATCCGTTATTACTTAATATCGTTCCTTTTCACTTTTAGGTCTCTTGAAGGCAAATTCTTTGTAATGGCACTTATTTGGACGAAAAGGCGGATATCTGGAAACCGCCAAAGTCAAGAATCGAGACACTCCAAATTTCTTTGAAAAGACAAGGTGGCGGCGTCCATCGCTTAATCGCGACGCCGTCGAAGGATTTTGTGACGGGACATAAGCCAAATCTCCTATTTTCAAGTGACGGTGTCGCTTTAAAAGAGTAGGTCGTCGCAACTCGACGGCCGTGTCGAAGAGGTGATAAGGTTTTAAAGGTACCATTTGAGGGGTCGTTTAAGTCCTTATTTGATCACTTTTGTATCCGTTATTGCTTAATATCCTTCCTTTTCACTTTTAGGTCTCGTGAAGGCAAAATGCGGAATGGCACTTATTTGGACGAAAAGGCGAATATATGAAGAAAATGGCCAAAGTCGAAATCGACACTCACGTCATTTGAATGTAGAAGGCGACGGCGTGTTCTATGTACGCCGCCGGAGAATTGTTGTGACGGTCGAACTCAAAACTCGTGTTTTCAAGAGACGGCGTCTAGTGTGAAAGAGTAGGCCGTCGCTACTCGCACGGCCCAGATGCAATCCGCACGACGCCGGTCAAGAGACGGCGTCGCGTACATAAGGTGACGCCGCCGCAAGGTTAACGTGGCCAAGACGAAACCCCAATGGCGGCGACACGGACGGCCACTAAACATAAGGTGACGCCGTCGCAATTGTAATCTTATATATAGAATCCGAATTTTCGTCTTTGTGTGGAGAGTCTTTGGAGTAAAACCTAAACCGAACCTAAGGTGTCTTGTACAGATTTTAGGGTTTTAACCCTATCTTACACCAAGATAAGTCTTTGCTTCATTAATTCAATTATGTCTTTGATTATTTGTGTGTATGCTTGCATGTTCTCCATGTCCGGCTAATTTATTTGTGTGTTTGCTTAGGAAGTATGAAACTTAATTATTGAATATTGATTGGTTGTTTCTTATCTTAGTTGATTAATGATCTAGTAATGCGATAGGTCATTCGTTGTGTACTTAATGCTTGATTCATCTTTGTGAACCCTAGAGTATGATTACCTGAGTGATTGTAGTCTAAACCATCCGAAGAGAGCCTTAGAGTAGGAGTCTATAATCTCTAAGTGGATTTGTAGACAAGACCCTTTGGTAAGTTTAAAGAGTTAGGGAGAAACGCATACCCTACAACTTAGAAACACAACGCAACTAGGAATAAGACGTGACACTCAACCATCAATAGGAGATAATTAAGGAGTAATACAAACTAAGTAAACACATCTTTAAACTATCATACGAGCACACATTAATTAGACATAGACTCCCACAACCTTAGTTTAGATAATTAGATAATAGTAGAGTAATCGGTAGAAATACCAACCCCCAAATCCAATACCCGAGATTCGTACCTTTCTATTTTCATAAAATATAAAAGATAAAAATAATCTTCCTCAACCTTAACCTTAGCGTAGTAACTCCCTACTAGCATTCCTATTCCCCAGAGAACGATATCAATACCCGTGGCTTACCCTAATTACTACACTACAACGATTAGGTTCACCGCTTAGGTGTTATAAAACTTGCTCAAGAAAAGGAAGTTCCTTTGACCCCGAACGACGCGTGTGGCGTTATCAAGTTTTGGCGCCACGGGGAATAGAATAGCTAGTTAGTAGTCCACCTCGCTTAGGTTTCTTTGCTTGATTCCTATCAAGTAAATTTTCTTATTTTTAGATTTCTCTTAGTCTATCCCCTTCTTCGTAACCTTTGTTCGTAACCTCATCACTTTTCATCATGGAAGGTGATAACCCACTACCATTCATCAACATACCACCAAATGACCCGCCAAGAGCCCGTACTTTGGTGAATACTCAAGACCAAGCCACTTAGGCTATAGGAACACCATTGAGCTTCCCGACCAAGCCCAAACTACGGCCTGCGATCCGACACCATCCGGTTGGTGCAAAGCGGATGTGATTCCATGGACTTCGTTCAAAGATCCAAATCGACATCCGAGGGATTTCTCAAAATCGCCGATTCCATCGACCTTGATGCTACTACTCGGGAGACCACGCTGCGTCTCTTCCAATTCTCTCTACGGGACCAAGCTAGTAATTGGCTTGAGCGACTTCCACGGCTCCATCTCAAGTTGGGATGATCTTACTTCTCGCTTCCTTGCTCAATTTTCCCACCGGGAGAACCACTAAGCTTAGGAATGACATCTTGATGTTCCAACAACGCCAAGGTGAATCTCTCTGAAGCATGGACCCGATTCAAGGACTTACTTCATAAAGTCCTCATCACGGCATTGATCTTTGGCTCCAAGTCCAAATCTTTTATGATCATGTCAACTTTCCCACTAAGCGATCCATTGACCAAGCGGCGGTGGAAAACTTAGTGATCTCACCGCAGAAGAAACATGGGAAATAATAGAGGATCTTGCCTCTATGACAACGAAAGTTGGGATGACCCCGTGAGCGCCCAAAACCGTCAAGGCAATCTCCTTGCCTCCTCCCGACCGTAGGATGATCGAGCTTGAAGATCAAGTTAAATTCCTCATGAGTTCCTACAAAATCCTAAGTCCTCACGACAAGTGAATCAAATCACTCTACCTTGTGAGTTATGCAAGGTCCCCATGACACTCGTGGATCGCTCAAGGCTCTCCGAACAAGCTTTTGCGGACTCGCCCATACGCATCGACGGAGCGGAGAGAAGTGGTACACTTTCAAACCCGAACAAAACAACTTAGGAAACTCATACAACCCATCATGGAAAAATCACCCTAATCTTAAGTGGAACCAAAACTCAAGCACACCCCAAAGTTCGCCTAGTTCGCCTAATAGGTTCAATTCTTCTAATACCGGAACCCCACTAATCTTGAGGCAATTGCATCTAGATTTTTGTCATCCCAAGAAACTCGATTGAATAAGCTTGAAGCCGATTTTAAGCAAAGACAGAGCGAGATGACAACCAAGCTTGATGCCCTTAAAAGCCTTCAATGAGCGGAAATTGAGCACTCCCAAGTGATACCATTAAGAACCCAAAGTGAATTCGATTGCATCGACTTCATGTTCTAGTTCACCATGGGAGAGTGCACATCCATGCCCCTCTCACCCAACGGTTCATTCGGTAAATGCTATCAAAAGGGTTCCAAGTCATCCAAGAAATACCAAAGCCCAAGACCTTTGGTAAAGCCTACTCTGAGAAACCCACAACCAAGAATCCAAACCTAGTTTAGAGGAGGAGTACAAGGAACTCCATCAAGAAAACCGATTCTTGAAGTCTTAGCTCATGCACCTTATTATAATGCTTTAAAAGAAAAATATGAGTTAGAACTTAGGCTTGGGAAACATGGGTCCGCCTTTTGTGCGAAACAACTTACCTAAGAAATTAGATGATCCCGGGCTATTCACTCTTCCGTAGACTTGGAACTTCCAAGCCACTCGATGCTTTAGCCGATTTAGGATCATGCATCAATCTCATTCCGTTGTCCTTCATAGAAGCCTCAACCTAGGTAAGATTGAACCAACGGAAACTATCTTAGGATTAGCGGACGGTAGTATAGCACGTCCGGTTGGAATAATAAAGGACATGGTAGTACATGTAGAGAGTTGACTCTTTGGCCGACTTTCATGTACTCGACATGAATAAGGACCCAACATGCCCATTACTAGTTGGAAGAGGATTTTAGCTACCGCTAGTGCCATCATCGATTGTAAGATGTCCAAAATAGTGGTAGGAGAGGAGTGCTAGATCCGCTTACGATGTTAAAAACATACATACTATAAGGATGAGAAATCCTCATGAGATAAGGTTGGATAGAGAGCCTTCTCGATATGGACCTTGGATTGAGAAGAACATCATAGGCCCCAAAGACCTTTTTACCTAGATAAGGCCTTTGCTAGTGCAAAGAACTTTCCAAGAACAAGAATTGGCTAGGGATATAGAAGTGAACCCGCTCGAGGACGCCTTAGTATTTAGGAAGATGACCGAGTTCCTAGGAAGCTTGCCCGCTAACCTTGTCATGAATAAGTGGATAGTTGAAATCCAACACATGTGGAATTGGAATAGACCGCCTAGTGATGGTAATGGAAGGTGGCACATTAGGATACAAATCTATGATCCCGATGGTGAGATGTTCGAAAAGGCTTATTTAACCGAACGCACTACTAGGAACTTGAATGATAAGTTTGATCCTTACGACATTGTTGAGGATAGACTTACGTATATCGATGCGTAGGAGCATGACTACGAGTCTAGCTACAAGACTCTTTAATAAAGAAAAGCGCTTTGTGGGAGGCAACCCATGCTTAATTGTTTGCTTGTTAGTGTCATATATCTTTTATTAATTGTTTATCCTCATGTTTAAATTTGTAAAATGCTTTATTTTGTTTTTAACCTCGCCTTAATTACATATAAAGGTATTTTACATAAGGGATAAGTGTAGGGAGGATTACACGCGTTTTCAAAAGAAACGTAAACATGAGAATAACAATTAATTAAAAGATATATATATTTGTTTGTTCGAGTCAAATGCTTGTATCGAGTCATAATGAATGTTTTGCGTAAATTTTTCCGATTCTAAAGATGTAAATTTTCCGAAATTTTTCCAAAATCGCACCGCTTTTTGTCGGGATAACTTTGACGGCGTCAGATTGCAACTCGACGCGCCGAGAAGGAGTAAAACGCCGATTACTTTTTTCTCGCTTTTACGAGCTACTTATAAATTTTGGAATTTTCTGTGTCTTAATTTTCTTAAAATTTCAGAAACATTCATTCCACAAGCATTATATCCTAGTATAAATCGAGTCTTATATATATTATTACCGCCGATTTTACGCGAAGGTTTCGCTTGTTTTCTTCAAGTGTGCAGTTTAGTTTGTCAAGAAGAAGTTACATAAGATTAGAAGGAGCTTTTCACGCATAAATTCTTCTTGAAAAGAATTTAACCACCACTTTACACGGATCCTACCGAGCTAATCGTGGAGTATTAGTTTCTTTCGCTTTTAATTACCTTCTTTATCATAACTTTGATATTTTCGGGAACATTGGGGACAATGTTCGGTTTAAGTGTAGGAGGGAAAATAAAGCGGAACTTTGAAACTATGCTTATCCTTGATTTTTTGCTTTGTCAATTGTGATTGTGTAATAAACCATGAGAAATGTCGGTTAGGGTAATTTTGGCACCAAATTTAAAATTTTTCATGACATATAAGAGTGGGCCATTAGTCTTAACAAAAGCGCCTCATGGATAGGAAGTTATATGACTAGCACAAAAACCCTTTACCACCCAAATTCCACCCAAATGCGAGGATCGCCTTTAGATTAGTAGGAATTAAAGCATTCATCTTTAATGCTTAGAGTGTGAACCGGTAGTATAATTGATTCTAGAACTTGTTTTGTGATGCATTCCGAGATCGCAAGTGAGGCTACACTTGTGTAGTTAGGAATAACTAAATGATAAGAGGCATTAGGATAAACCCTTGTTTGATACACTGTAATATAATTACTTCTTCCACATTGGTTGAGTAATTCCCCACACCCTTTATGCTTGTACTCATCTTTAGTACACGATACCCTAGTTAACCCCTCGAGCCTATCCTTTTCGCGGTTCTCGTGATGTTTCGGTTTTCCCGAATATCAATGAAGAGTATTGTTTACACCCCACCCCAAATATACACCCAAATCGCCTTAGCCTAACCCTTATGCACTCACTTTAGTGCAATTATTTGTTATCACCCCAAACCCTTAGTTCAATTATCTAGTTGCTTGCATAAGTTGCTAAGTCGAGTCATATCCTTTGTATACAGCTTTTGGGATGATTGGGATTCATGGGAAAAGTTAAAGTTTATGAAATGACGGAAGGGAACGTTAAATTCAAATTCCTTTGTTTACGTAATAATGTACCCCAAGTGTTTTGATCTTTTCAATTCGGGTCAAATTAGTGTTAGAGTAATAAAACTCAAGTGTAGGGATGTCCCTGTAAATCCTAGTATTTTGATGTTATCATAGAGGATGGTAGAATAAAAGTGTATGATTAAAAAAAAAAAAAAAAAAAAAAAAAAAAAAAAAAAAAAAAAAGAGAAAAGAAAAAAAAAAAAAAAAGTGAAAAAAAAAAAAAAAAAAAAAAAAAAAAACATACGGCTACCATCCCACATCTATCCTTTAAATTTATGTTTGTTTATTTCGGTTATCTAGAGTTTAGAGTGTCGAGTCTTGGCTTAGCAACGCCATTCTTCATATGCAAGCTAACATAAAGATTTTGACTTATCACCACTAAATAGCCTATCCCACCAAACCCTTATTTCCCTACCGTAAGCCTAACGTTACAACCCTTTAAAGACCTCTTTGATAGTCTTTCCTAGGTGCTTACGCCAAAGTGATGGAGGTTTGATCTATTCTCAAGCATATGGTAATCTATGTACCAGGACCGGTTAATGAGTGTTTAATCTTCCATTTCCAACTTGTTATATTTAATATACACCCGAGAGAGATGTGAGTATCCAAACACCCCAAGTGAGGTGCTAGTATATAATTTCCGTGCTTGTTATGACCTTTGCGGGGCTTATATGTGTTGTGGACTATTTTAAACCAATGCTTCATGACCCCTAACTTATAAATTAATTGGCTAAAAGCACATTTGCTTGAGGACAAGCAAATACCAAGTGTAGGATATTTGATAAGGTTTTAAATGTACCTTTTGAGGGTCGTTTAAGCCCTTATTTGATCACTTTTGTATCCGTTATTACTTAATATCGCTCCTTTTCACTTTTTAGGTCTCTTGAAGGCAAATTGTCAGAATGGCACTTATTTGGACGAAAAGGCGGATATCTGAAGAACCGCCAAAGTCAAGAATCGAGACACTCCAAATGCCGAAAGACAAGGTGACGGCGTCATCTTAAGCTATGACGCCGTCGAAGGATTTTGTGACGGACATAAGCCAAATCTCCTATTTTCAAGTGACGGTGTCGCTTTAAAAGAGTAGGTCGTCGCAACTCGACGGCGCGCCGGTCAAGAGGTAATCTATGTACTAGGACCGTTAATGAGTGTTTATCTTCCATTTTCTATATTGTTATATTTCATATATACACCGAGAGAGATGTGAGTATCCAAACACCCCATGTGAGGTGCTAGTATGTAATTTCCGTGCTTGTTATGACTTTTGCGGGGCTTATATGTGTTGTGGACCGCTTTGAATTAATGCTTCCCGACCCTAACTTATAAATTAATTAGCTAAAGCACATTTGCTTGAGGACAAGCAAATAACAAGTGTAGGGATATTTGATAAGGTTTTAAAAGGTACCATTTTGAGGGTCGTTTAAGTCCTTATTTGATCACTTTGTATCCGTTATTGCTTAATATCGCCTTTTCACTTTTAGGTCTCGTGAAGGCAAAATGTTGGAATGGCACTTATTTGGACGAAAAGCGCGAATATATGAAGAAAATGGCCAAAGTCGAAATCGACACTCACGATCATTTGAATGTAGAAGGCGGCGGCGTCGGGTTCTATGTACGACGGCGTCGGAGAATTGTTGTGTGACGGGTCGAACTCAAAACTCGTGTTTTCAAGAGACGGCGTCTAGTGTGAAAGAGTAGGCCGTCGCTACTCGACGGCCTAGATGCGATCCGCACGACGCCGGTCAAGAGACGGCGTCACGGACATAAGGTGACGCCGTCGCAAGGTTAACGTGGCAAGACGAAACCCTAATGGCGGCGACACGGCGGCCACTAAACATAAGGTGGCGCCGTCATAATTGTAATCTTATATATAGAATCCGAATTTTTCGGTCTTTGTGTGGAGAGTCTTTGGGTAAAACCTAAAACCGAACCTAAGGTGTCTTGTACAAGATTTTAGGGTTTTAACCCTATCTTACACCAAGATAAGTCTTTGCTTCATTAATTCAATTATGTCTTTGATTATTTGTGTGTATGCTTGCATGTTCTCCATGTCCGGCTAATTTATTTGTGTGTTTGCTTAGGAAGTATGAAACTTAATTATTGAATATTGATTGGTTGTTTCTTATCTTAGTTGATTAATGATCTAGTAATGCGATAGGTCATTCGTTGTGTACTTAATGCTTGATTCATCTTTGTGAACCCTAGAGTATGATTACCTGAGTGATTGTAGTCTAAACCATCCGAAGAGAGCCTTAGAGTAGGAGTCTATAATCTCTAAGTAGATTTGTAGACAAGACCCTTTGGTAAGTTCAAAGAGTTAGGGAGAAACGCATACCCTACAACTTAGAAACACAACGCAACTAGGAATAAGACGTGACACTCAACCATCAATAGGAGATAATTAAGGAGTAATACAAACTAAGTAACCACATCTTTAAACTATCATACGAGCACACATTAATTAGACATAGACTCCCACAACTTTAGTTTAGATAATTAGATAATAGTAGAGTAATCGGTAGAAATACCAACCCCCCAAATCCAATACCCGAGATTCGTACCTTTCTATTTTCATAAAATATAAAAAGATAAAAATAATCTTCCTCAACCTTAACCTTAGCGTAGTAACTCCTACTAGCATTCCTATTCCCCAGAGAACGATATCAATACCCGTGGCTTACCCTAATTACTACACTACAACGATTAGGTTCACTGCCTAGGGTGTTATAAAACTTGCTCGAAGAAAAGGAAGTTCCTTTGACCCCGAACGACGCGTGTAGCGTTATCAAGAGGACGGCGTCACAAGCACAAGGTGACGTCGTCGCAAGACTAACGTGGCCAAGACGAAACCCTAATGACGGCGATCCGACGGCGTCACAAAACATAAGGTGACGCCGTCGCATATGCAATCTTATATATAGAATCCGAATTTTTCAGTATTTGTGTGTAGTCTTTTGGAGTAAAAACCTAAACCGAACCAAGGCTGTCTTGCATAGTATTTTAGGGTTCCAAACCCTATCTTATATCAAGATAAGTGTTTTACTTCATTAATTCAATTATGTCTTTGATTATTTGTGTGTATGCTTGCATGTTCTCCATGTCCGGCTAATTTACTTGTGTGTTTCCTTAGGGAATATGAAACTTAATTATTAAATATTGATTGGTTGTCTCTTATCTTAATTGTTAATGATCTAGTAATGCGATAGGTCATTCGTTGTGTACTTAATGCTTGATTAATCTTTGTGAACCTTAGGTTATAGCACTTAGAGTGGTTGTAAGCTAAACCTTCCAAAGAGGCCTTAGAGTTAGAGTTTATGATCCCTAGTGGTATTTTGTAGACGAGACCCTTTGGTAACTTCAAAGAGTTAGGGATAAATGCATACCCTACTACTTTAGACACACAACGCAATTAAAAATAAGGACGTGACAATTCAACCGTCAATAGGAGATAATTAAGGAGTAGTAAAACCTAAGTGAACACATCTTTAAACTATCATATGAGCACACAATAATTAGTCATAGACTACATACACCTTAGATTAGATAATTAGATAAGTAGAGTAATTGGTAGCAATACCAACCCCCAAATCCAAACCCCGAGATTCGTACCTTTCCATTTCCTAAAAAACATAAAAAAAGATAAAAAAAAAATAATGTTCCTCAACCCCAACCTTAGCGTAGTAACTTCTCACTAGCATTCCTATTCCCCTAGAGAACGATATCAATACCCGTGGCTTACCCTAATACTACACTACAACGATTAGGTTCACTGCCTAGGGTGTTATAAAACTTGCTCGAAGAAAAGGAAGTTCCTTTGAACCCGAACGACGCGTGTAGCGTTATCACTGCCAATACAACTCGCTTAATAGCCAAGTCGCTTTAGAACTCAAGTCGCTTAAAGAATCAACTCGCTTAATAGTCAAGTCGCATAAACCAACTCGCTTCCAATAACAAAGCAACTCGCTTTCAAATGACAAAGCAACTCGCTTCGAAGAAACGTTTTACTGTGGCTCAACTCGCTTAGTACAATATTAAAACACAACCACTTTAACAATAAAAACATTTCAACCACGATGATTCAAGCCTTCCAATTCAAACCTAAGCACATATGATGATCCTAAACACAAAAGTACTATCAAAATTCAAACTTTAACACAAGAAATTGACCAAATGATTCAAACTCTTTAAACACTTATAACCCCAAAACCTTATGAAATCCACCAAAACAAAGAGCATGAAAGATGAGTTATCAAACCATGGCTCTTGATACCAATTGTAAGTTATAGGATTTCACAAACACATCAAACCAATAACATATGGGCGCTTACAAGTTTTAAAGAGAAAGTTCTAGAGAAAGGGAAGAGAGTTGGGAACTATGTGAAACAAAGAAAAATAGTATTGAGCCCAACCCTCTACCTTGGGAGGTAGAGGGTATTTATAGTGTCTTACAATAAACGCCACCTACGGGCTGTGGATTAGGCATACAGTGGGTAAAGACCCGTCCATCCTCCACGGTGTTACTAAACTAACTACTTATTAACATAACTTGACTACGACCACGAGCTTTCTAACGACTACATATACTTGAGGTGACCGACTCTTTAATGACTGGATTTTCTAAATTCTAACAGCAGGAATGGTTAAGTCTGGGTCTAAGTAGAATTGTTTAAAACGTAAGTTTAGTCTCGTACGGCTCAAGGTTTATTTGGTAACATTTAAATGAAATTTTAAAATTTCTCTAATTGATTATGAGTGATCTAAAATTAATCGATGTGAGTAAAATTGTCGAGTTGATTTTCGTTATACGGATGTTTAAATGGTGCTCACCAAAACGAAACTTTAAAACGATATTTTCTTAATAACTTTTATGAAGATGATCTAACGATTGTCAAACTCTCATGATATTACTAAAATAATTTAACTTACGAGAATGTGAAATAAAAATTTACGGATGAATAGTGAAAGTGAATAGTAAAAATGAATAGAATTTCTAGATGAATAGTAAAATTTGAGAATGGATAGAAATCCTGAAAATACGAATTGTTACATATTCCCTCTCATCTTTAACCTAATTAAAAAACCTTCTCATCTTCACATCTCATAAACATAAATCCATAAAAACATACACACACAAACACAAAACTTCCCTCTTTTCATTCATCTCATTCACCACCATCTGCTAACAACCGCCAGCCACGACAACACTTACATAAGAAAAACTCCACCACCCGAAACTTTTTTTGGGTCAGTGAAACCCATGTAAGTTTTATTAATTTATGTTTTTTAATAAGTTTTATTTTTTATTTTTTGCTCTTAATAGATCCATATTCTATATATTAAACAAGTTTTGATTTATGTTATAGATCTATATATATTATATGTAAACCTGGGTTCTTAAATTATTTTGACAATATTATTACAATTGTTGCCGGAATTTTTCTCAGTCGCCACGGAATCTTTCCTATCATCCTGACAAACAAATGTTACATACCCTCATTAGAAGAATATATAGTCGTGTATGTTAAGTTTTGAGGGGTTTTCGAGATTTGAAGGGTTTTTTTCACATATTTTTTTACAGATCTGATTTGTAATCACATATTTTTTACAGATCTATTGTGCGTTGCCGTTGCCGGAAACCACCGCTGCTATTGTTGTCGGGTTTGTTCCTCCGCCCCTTCCACTGGAATTTGCTGCTACCGCCGGTACTAGATGATTTCTTTTTCATAGTGGTTGGTAAATTTTGTTATAAAAGTTATTGTTATTTTGTTTTGTGAGTTCATGTAATTTGTTTTATGAAGTGAGTGTAAAATTTGTATAGAGTTTATGTATAATTTGTTATAAGGTTTATATAAATTTCGTTATAATGTTTTTATTTTTTTATGTAAACCTATTTGTGTATATTTTGTTTGATAAAGATTTGTTTACTACTGTATTTTGATGTGTATATTTGTTTGTGAATTTAGATTAAATTTGGTAAGTCAATTATGATAGTAAATTGTTGCTTAATCTTTTACTTTTTTCGAAGTTTGAAATATTGCGAGTTTCTAAAAAAAATTCAAATGTTGATATTTCTAAACTTTTATAATTTACATCTTTATCTTTTCTTTTTACTACATAAAAAGGAAAATGGGTCAAAGATTGAATTGTTGAAAAGATTGAATTACTATAAACGAGTAAGCAGTAAACTAATTAAGGAAATTATTGAAAATATTGAATTGATGTAAACGAGTATTTTTACTAAGCATTAAACTAATTAAGGAAATGATTATAATTTTCCAATGAAATTTGAATGGCTGTTGAATTGCGTAGGTTGTAAACGAATTAAGGAAACAACTAAATGTTTTCATATGTTCTTCGCATCGATGGGCGTTTGGAAAGTATTCAATGGGAAATCTTGAAATGTTACTTCTTTGTGCCAATGTCAACTATACACAATGGAAATGCAAAGTTACAAACTGTACCATTAAAACACACGATGAAAATGAAATAAAGAAACTATTGTCAATTATACAATGTCAACTACACCTAATGGAAATTATTTATAATATACATGAAAATACACTATTACTCTTAAATGCAACCGGAATCAGTTTTATCTATGAATTGACTTTTTAGACCCGTATTTTTGGAATGTGTTGAGCTCATAATTTCACCGATTTATATATGGATAGTCACTTGCTGTAATTGGTTGTCAAAAAGAATAAAATGTCAAAATGTTTTCTTGATGGACAATTTACAATCAATTCTATGAATAGGTTATGCTAATTTTGCTTATGAGAGTCTATAAAACCATTTGTGTTTTCGTTTGTGATTTTTAGCCATTCATATAGGTTTCTGCAGGTTGTTAGCCATCCATATGGTTTCATTAGTAGTATGTTATTGTACAGGTTTGAGCAGTAGTATGTTGCCACGAGGCCTTGAACGTTTGTTATCAGGATGATATATTATTAGTCCATATTAATTTTACGATATGGAATGATGATAGGACTAATAATCACGATCTTGATATTACATTGTTTATGTGTTTGTTTGTTTTTTAATTCGGAATTTGTGTTTGTTTTGCACATTGCAATTTATAGAAATTTAATTGTGCAACCGATGGTAGTAGTCACATGATCAATTTCTTAGCTTTTCAGGTGTTGTGCTTATTTTGCTTACGGATTACAGTGTTGAATTCTTGATAATGTGTAGTTGTTTGATTGATCTTTGATTACTTTACATATCCAAATTGACTCTATGATAAAGAATGGTAATTTAGACTAATAATCACATTCTTGATATTAAGTTGTTTTAGCAAATTCGTGTGATCTTTTTTCATACGTGTTCTTGGTAACAATTCATGTCTTGTTGCCCTTTATTTAGCGCTTCTCATCTAATCTACGTATTAAATTTTAGTTAGTAAGATGAATTCAAACAACATAATTGATGGCTAAAGCCGCTGCTGCAATTGTAACATGTCAAACTTTTTGAATAGGCAAGTTTCAACTTTAAAATATTCAAATCAGTTCATCGCACAATGATGTGCTAATTTCCGGTTACATTTGGTCAAGTTTCAATAGTTTTGTATTGTATAGTGTAATACTAATAATAATAATGTATAAAGTGTATAACGAAATTGATTGTAGCAATCAAATTGCTAAGATAATGTTTTACTTTCAAGGCCAAACAATTCCAAATGTGGGTGTCTATTTGCTTGACTTTGTTTTCTCGCATGGCTAACTTTATGTGGCATTTTTTAGAGGGATATCCCGTAGAACATCAAAGGTATTGATTAAACCAGTCAAAGAGTTCTGTCAAGCAGGAATCTACACCTTAAATGTCGTGTATCAAGAAGTTTTATGCGAGTAAGAACGCTGTTGTTAGCTTCTTATCTCATAACCGATGTAATCTTTACTTTCCGTTTCATTAAATGTTTTTATATGTTGTTTGATAGATGTTAAGATTTTTTTCTAGACTTTAGCTATCGTATAGTAGAACCGTTTGCAATTACATTGTCATCGGTTCACGTTCTATTTTAAAAGCTACACAAAACACTCACCACAATATCACAAATCGTTAATTATCTTACGCTAGGAATCGCTGCCGCTAGGCGCGATTACTCGCCTATTATCCACAAATGGATCAAATTTGAGTGTCTGGAAAATAAACAATATTGTTACTTTTTTTATGATAATATTGAATACTCAAATTTTTTAAATTAAATATCAAATATCTATATAGATAAATAAAATATATATATATAAAGGTGGCACGGGGCAATTTTCTCAGTTTGTTTTTTCGTATGAAAACTGAAACCGCACAGACATTCGGTTTTTAAAAAATCAAAACCACCATCTTCGACTTGTCAATTGGGACGGTTTTTTCAGTTCGGATTTTTTGGCGTCAATTCGGTTTATCGGTTTTTTTGCTCACCCCTAATAACTGATAACGTTGCAAATTACTTGAATGTATGATGAGATGTTAGGTGGTCACCTAAAAAGACAATATTGCCCCTTGAAGAATAATTATTCTAATAGAAATATTTTTAAATTAAAAGCTATTTTTTAGTCTACACTTTTTTTTATTATATATTGCCCCTCCAAGAATAACTCTGGTTTTTAATTTCTTCATTAACCACACATGATAAATTTAGACTATAATTTGATTAATGAGAATGACAATGACATTTTTCTTTAATCTTTCCCCAATAACAAACCAGTTCCTTATTTTTCATTTCAGTAAAGACTTAATTTCATAATACATTTTTGGGTCAATTCATAATCTCTACTTTTAAGTTCCAACTTTTTGAACTTTTAGTTCACAAATTTTCCTCATTTAATCTTATAAATGATCATTATATTGTATTTCTTTTTCAATGCGCAAACATGCAGCAAGCGACCTTTGGAATAAGGAGAACACTTCTCTTGAATTTAGGGTTTTGTTTAATTATTAGAAGACTTATTAATTAACACAAAAAGGTCAATCTAAATTCTATGTAGGTAACCAAAATGATTAGGTTAATTTTAGGTGTTTTAAGGACGTTGACAATAATATGAAATAGATTTTGAGTTATTTATGTAACATTAATCTTAGATAATTTTAGAGCATTGACAATAGTATGAGACATATTTCGAGTTATTTATGTGACATTGTTATCTACGATACACGACCACCATCAAGATGCCACGATGACAGATATCTTTGATACGCTCACAAGAAGTCTCAAGTTCGTATCTCCTTAGGTTTGGATTCGAAAATGGTCACGAAAATACTGCACTCGTGTCGTGTACACTTAAGTGAAAGACTTGTTATACCCACGTTATCTAAACTAAGAGGTGATCCGCGTGCATAATGGCATGAAAGATAATCGAAATAAAAATTTCGATTAATAATGATTTTAGCTTAATATGTTCTTTTAACAATAAATTTACTTGATATCAATTTTAGACACCGTCCCATTCGGGCTCGAACCCGCTGGGTCTGCGTCCGCCGCTCGAGCCTGTTGGTCCGCTACCATTCGGCCAAGCCCATTTGGCCAGCTGCCTGCTCGGGCTTGAAATTTAGATAACGTCTTTATTATTCAGTAGATTGAAATTTAATGCAGAATCATGTTTAATTTGGTTGTACAATATGCTGATAATTTGTATTTTATGTAAGGCTGCTTTAATAATCAGATTAATCAGATTTATCGACCGCTTAAATAATCGACTACATTAAATAAAGATTAATGCGGTGTTTTGTTGCACACTATGCTTCTTGTCTCAGACGTCCGAAAATTACGTTCATTAAAGTCATTGCATACCATGCTTTCTTTTCTTGTAAGTAGTAGTCATTAATTTTGTAAGTTCGAAAATTACATCACGCTTATTTTGTTGTAACTCGAAAATTGGTTGCAGCCTATCAGATATCGCGCTTAAATGGTTGTAATTTTTTGTAAAGGAGTGTTTTTAATAACATTAATGTTGTTTGATAGAATTTTGGCTTTAAACGACACCACGCTTTATTTTGTTGTATAAGACGCTTACTTTTTGTAATTCAAAATCGGGTGCATTAAAGTGTTGTAGAACTACGCTTAATTTCTCAGATGCCTTAAAATTAAGAGTGAGGTGTATTCACGCATTATAAGTAGATAGATAAGAAAAACTCATTCATATAGTGTTTATTACATTTAATAACCACCAAGATAATATGTGAACGTCATATAAAAGAATTGAAACCTATAAATGTGTGGAAAAAAAGGAATATAGAAGTCTTTTTTATCACCATTGACACCGACATCGACAACATTTATGAGTAACCCATCTTGACTGATAGATTTCTATTGGTGATTTAAAGAAAGTTTGAGTTTTGTAAAGGTCAAAGGATTTATTGGCAGACAATGAGCCACCGCCAAAGCATGTGCATGAACCAAATCACTTAATACTTGGCATATCTTTATTTAGTTATATCCTATAAACTGGCGGCTATGTCAACCTTTCTTGTTTCTTTATTTGCTTGATCAATAGAATAATAACGAATGTGAAATCACGATCGCAGTTATGATTGCTTTGTAGACGCGAATTTGGATAGTGACTATTTTCGCTAAATCTTATATAGCGACTTACTTTGCTGACACTTAAACTTTGTAGACTATTTTCGCCAACTCGAAATTACTAAACGACACTTAAACCTCGTGATTATTTTCGCTAACTCATGAAAGTTGTGAATTAATATCGGACACGTGGCAAGTGAAGAACTCGTGTCCTGCGCTTTTAGTTATATTAGATAATTTGTTCAAAAAAAAGATCAATAGAATAATATGTTATAAAAGGAAAAGATGAGATGCATGTATGGCCTGAGTTATGAGACTCTTACATCTTGACCAATTACTTATGCTTGTAGGTGGTCTAGTTGGATAACATGATAAGGCTCGACATGGAAATAATCATAAAAAAATGATCTAATGAAATCAATGAAGTCGCAAGTAGGCACATGGAACTTAAAGAGTGCAATATGGATCTCATGTTAGCCTACAACTTAATAAACGCAAAAAAACTGAATAACTACTCATTTTTGGCAATTACTTAAAATAACACACACGTATCAGTGTTTTATGCTAAGGCCCGGTCAAGCTCAAGCCGAACTCAAGCCCTGTCAAGCTCAAGCCCGGTCAAGCTCAAGCCCGGTCAAGCTCAAGCTCGGCTTGACTCGATTACAATCCTAGCTAGTTCAGGGTTTTGGGCTAGGGATATACTCTATGTGTTTTTCTAGCTTGATAACCAAAGGATTTTTAGCTAGGCTAAGGATCCAATAGGGATGTAATCGATTAGCAGCGAAATCGAGCTCGAGCACAAGACTCGAGCTCGCTAAAAATTATAAGGTATGGTTGCGCTTGGTTCGATAATCGACAAGCTTCAATAATCCGCGCTGAATGACTCGAGTAAGAAGCTGAATTTCTACCGAAAGTTTCAATTTATATATAAATTTGAATTTGATTGCCAAACTCATAAAAAAAATCGAAAATATACGCAACCAACTCAAAAGCAAATAACTTATACAAAACATTCGGTAGCATTACGGATTAAATAGTTATTCTACAACAAATATCTAATTATTATACCAATATCCAGGTTAGTTTTTATGTTGTTTATATAGGTATGTATGATAAAAATATATATGTACATGAAATCTCGAAAAGTTTGAGCTAGAGTTGCTTGATAAAAATTTGACTTGTTTAATTTGCAACAGTATATACCGATGTGTATAAAAGTTTGTTTGACATAATGCTGAAGGCCAGTTCAACGATTCATATATATGAGACAAAGATAAGAGATTGAGATTTAAATTGTGTGTGAGTAACCATTTCAAATAATAGAATTCACAATCCTCAACCTATCAGTGACTTTTTCATTTTGCCAATTCGTTTTCTATTCGTTGTTAATTATCAAAAACCTGTCTGCAAGTCTCTTTTAAAATGCAGAAGTATTTTGCAAAGACTTTGTTCTACCCATAAAGTAGTTTTTTCAAAAGGTTTAAATCGGCGGAGAAACTTTAACTACGTACATCTTTTGGTGTCAACCGATCCTTCCTCGAGAACCAACACAAGCAATGTTCAGTTGTTTTCAGCCAACCTGAGAGAGTTGGGATATAAGTATATAACCCCAAAAACTTTTTTTTTTTTTTCAAAAGTCTTCCCTTCACCGGCCTTACAAGAACATTTGCGATGAAAAAATAGCAGCTCGAAGCGGGCTGGCCTCAAAGTTGACGTCCGTGAGATTTGAAGTTAGCAGTGTTATTGTACTACAATGACATGAAGAATACCAAGTTATTTCAGAAAAGTTTTTTCCTCGATGTTTGAAACGCTACTTGAAAACTTTAACTTTTCAAATAGTAAAAGTAAAAACATTTGTAGAAAACCTTGCATTGGAGTTTAAGAAAACTCCTCTTAAACACTTAATCTTATAATCCATATTGCAAAGACATCTAATGTTAATGCAAAATCCTGTTATCAAGCCTTTGTTTCTAATTTGAAATACCCTAGTTCCTACATCTCATAAAATTAAGAATTTGTTTAACAAGTACAATCGGAACTTTGTATTAAACAATTAATTACATGAAAATTTAAATTATAAGATATATTAAACGCAATGTCTCAGAAGTTACAAGACAACACAACAAGAATTTACAAGACATCACATAAAGACGAAATACTACTACACATAACATGAAATGGGTCAAATCACACAAGAAAAAAATGATTATATTACTATTTATTAACGACAATCACTTCAATTTAAAAATTCATGCCAAAAAAAAAAAAAAAAAAAAATTATATTACTATTTATTAACGCACAATCACCCTATTAAAAATTCACCATCAAGAACGCCATGACCAAATCTCGTGTTTATTAAATTACAAATAACATTTAAATTAATGTGTATTAAATACATTTTTTAATTAAAAAAAATAAAAGTTAATGTTTAATTATTTTAATAAGTGCTCTAAGGTCACTCATTAGGCAAACTTTAAAATTAATTAATACTAGAGTTTATTGGTTAACATTGGTGGTTCTTTCCTTATACGTGGATGATAATGTTTGAGTTTGTTTGTCCACTAAAAGAATGGAAACAAAAAAGGTTCTTTTCACATAATCTTAGAGCGTTTCCATTAGTAATGCCTTAACGGCGTTAAAGTGCAAAAAACGAGCGTTAGGCCTTGGACCTCCGGTGTTAAAACCGCGTTATTTGCCACGCGTTAAAGACCCAACCAAGTTAATTGCATTTTTTTTTTTTTTTCATTTCGCCCCCTAAACGAGAGTTAATTTCAGAATTGTTGGTGAGCTTAAAGTTTAACTTGGGACGTTATTGTTGTGGGTGTTTTTGGGATGTTAAAGTGAAACGTTAAAGGCGATGCTACACGACGCGAACGATGTTAAACTATAACTCAGATTATAAATGGAGATGCTCTTATGTACAAAATAGAACCTAACTCACGTTAAGGAATCTGACCATAACTTCATTTCTTAAAAGACAAGCTAAAACCACTAAGGTCAAAAGTGCACATGTTATTTCTTAATTAAGAAAGAAATTGTTTTTATTATCGTAGTACTTGCCCACTCAATCGACACAATTTGCACACATTTGGATTATCCAGCATGCATATATGACCAAATGGAAATTGTCTTACCCTTTGAAAAGTCAAAGTTTTCACGTGTTTTGACATTATCATTTTCAATACTAATTTCATTTGACAACTCATATATATAACACCAAATCATAATAGTCATAACTCAATCATTCATAACAAATTCTCACCAGAAAAAGCTCTCAGCTTAACAATCTTTTTGTCTAAATTGTTGATAAAAATGGCTGATCTTCAAAATGAAGTCGAAGTTCCTAGATTTTTCTTATGCCCAATTTCTCTAGAGATCATGAAAGATCCTGTAACACTCTCCACCGGGATCACATATGATCGCGATAGCATAGAGAAATGGTTGTTTACTCAAAAGAATGAAGTTTGTCCCATGACCAAACAAGTTGTTACTGATATCGAGCTCACGCCAAACCATACTCTTCGCCGATTAATCCAATCTTGGTGCACAATTAATGCCTCATCTGGAGTTGAAAGATTTCCAACGCCACGACCTCCAATCTCCAAAACCGAAATTTCCAAACTTCTCAAAGATTTGAAGTCTCCTGAACTTCAAATGAAAAGTTTACAAAGATTGAAAACAATCGTTATGGAGAATGAAAAGAACAAGCGGTTGATGGAATCAGTTGGAGCAGCTGATTACTTAACATCTGTCATATCTAAAATGGCAACTTCATTACAAGCCGGTGAAGTCAACGAAGCCGACGAAGCGTTGACCATTCTATACCATCTCAAGCTTTCGCAAACGGGTCTTAAATCTTTATTCGGAAAGTCGACAGATTTTGTGGAAACATTGACGCGTGTGATGCAATGTACCGCGAGTTATGAGTCATGTACTTACGCAGTCATGTTGCTAAAATCAATGTTTGAAGTAGCTGAGCCTATGCAAGTGACGTCACTAAACCCTAATTTCTTCAAGCAACTCACACAAATCTTGAAGGATCAAATTTCCCTAAAAGCCACAAAAGCAACACTTAAGCTACTCATAAGTGTGTGTCCATGGGGCCGAAACCGGATGAAAGCAGCTGAGGCAGGAGCAGTTCCGGTTTTAATTGACACCCTTTTGGATACAACTGAAAAAAGGGTATCGGAAATGATCATGATAGTTCTGGACCAACTTTGTCAATCAGCAGAAGGGCGATATGAGCTATTGAAACATAGTGGTGGTTTAGCTGTGGTTTCTAAGAAGATATTTCGTGTGTCAACGATAACAAGTGAAAGGGCAGTTAAGATACTGTATTCGGTCGCAGTGTTTTCGGGTAACACGAAGGTTGTGCAAGAAATGTTGGAGTTAAGAGTGGTTGAAAAACTGGTGTTGGTGTTACAAGTTGATTGTGGAATTAAAATGAAGGAAAAAGCAAGGGAGATATTGAAGATGCATTCTAGGGTTTGGAATAAGTCACCTTGTATAAATTATAAACTATGATTTGGAAAGGAAATTAGATGAATTTAAACCCGACCTGAAATTAAATGAAACTTAGATCGACTATATGTGTGTCGATCTGCTGATTTCGTTTCAGGGTTTTATAGATAATATGTTTAGGCTATACGGGGCGAAAATTAGGTCCCATTTAGGTTATACTTTTTCAATTAGGTTGTATAGTATATATGTACATATATGATGAACATTACACAATAAATTTACTTGGAACTTTATCAATTATCACTACTACATATCAGACCTTTAGTGACAGACGTTTCCGTCGGTATAAGTGGTTTCTGACGGATTTATGACAGAAATTGTGTGTCGCTGAATCTATGGTCGGAAATAGCGACCGAAAATATCTGACGGAATTTTCTTGGTAATTTTTCTGTCGGAAGTCTGTCAGAATGTCGTCGGTAAAAATTCCGTCTGAAATCAGTCAGTAAACTTTAGACGGTAAAGGGTCACAATTCTGTCAGAAAAATAATTATCAGTGATAATCGAAAAAATGTCTATATCCGGACAGGTTATAGCTAAAATCTCTGTAATCATCTGTATGAAATAAGTTAAATGAAACCAATAAATAAAAAAGATAACTCAGGAGTAAACATACATGTCTATCAACCACATCGGAAAAGTTGCATTTAATTCAACATCCATATTCAAAATGAAATTAGAGGTATCTAATCCAAATAATCATGATGATATGAAAATATCCAAACTGCTAATGGGGGACTGGCGTCGTGGATCGTTAAACTTCTTTAACATCGAATGTCGTTCCTCTTTCACTGCCACTCCCTCTCTCGAGCTTCTTCACGAGCATTCACCCTCAATTCCATTAATGCATGTGCTCCTACTACACTTGACATTCTACTTGTCGTTGTAACTGAACTTCGTCTCTGTTTCAATCGCGATCTCATTTATGTGTTTTCATCTTGCAATTTCCTTACCGTCTCTTCCAAAATTTGTGCCTACATTGTATCAAGTCTCATTAAAATGCTTAAAACTTATAGAAATGACTTTTCTAAACACAATATTGGAACATAGCAATCAAAGACTTTGACAAGATGTTGTGGATGCTTTAAGAACTTTAACAGCAACAAGAAATCATATTTCACTCCAAATCGCTTCACACATATTCTACTGAAATCAGCTAAAGGAAGCTCATCTGAATAGCAACACATTGAAGAAGCAAAAGCTCATGGAATTATATAACATGACTATCATATAAATGGGCAAATGATTGAGAAAGTATCATAATTGCCACATTATTTTTTATAGTATGAACAAAATTTTTTTTTGTGAGTATTTTCTTTAAATTCATCTTTTAGGTATTTTATGAATTTTTGGACATTTTTGCCCTCTTAGCTAATTAAAAAAATACCGAAGGGCAAAATGTTACATATTACCCTAAAAGGATGAATTTGAAAGAAAAGTACTCACAAAAGCAAAAAAATTTGTTCGCTACCCATTAAAGCAAATGATGGCAAGTATGATATTTTTTCAATCATTCGCCTATATAAAACACATAAAACATCAAAGAAACATGCGAAGCGTATAAGAACGAATAATGAATAATTAACTAACATAAACATAAATATGCGTACCTTTTTTATTCTAGCCGAACAAGAATCAATTCCACAAAACTAGCAATTGTGATGAATCCTAATTAGGGTTTATAGGATTATAAGAATTACCCCTTACCTTTTTGTAATTCAATCCAAGATACAATCAATAATGTGATTGTACCACGTTCTTGTACACACGTATTAAATCAAATTAAAGTAATGCTAGTTTTAATTACACGAAAATATTTGTTTTGGAAAAACAAAAGTATCGACACCTGTGTTAGGGGTGTACGATCGGTTTAACATAAAAACACACAAACACCTTTTTGGTTTTTAGGTTATGAGTACAAGAGATAAAAAACTAAGACCCTAGGCCTTGTATTTATACTCCAATATAACTTGGTGACCAAGTTATACTTGATCGGGCTTGAAGAACCCTTGGTCGATCGGTTTAGCTATCCCAAGGGTTTCCTAACATTCCCAATCTCTATTTTCACATCTAGTCCTTCCATTTAACATTTAACGATCGTTAGTCCATTACACTTAATTAACTTAACGTCCGATATATTATTTCGTAAATAATAACTAAATATAACATTTTTTATTTAATTATTATAACTTTAATTCTCATACGTAAAGTGTGCAATCTCGTGGTCTCGAGTTCGATCCTAACACACATCTATTAATATTTTGTCCATTAAACCAACAGCTCCCACTTGGACATATCTTAATAGTGTGATCACATCGGTTAGCATCTAGCAACACTTCGATGCCTCTAGTACAACTCGAGTAAGGTCTCCTGGAAAAACCTTTTAATGATTATCATTATTATTATCCTTTTGTTTCTAATACCATGTTAAATAAAGATATGGATTTAAGTCATTCTTTATTCAACCATTCAATTTCTCGTTATTAGTGATTGAGCAAGATTACCAAATCTTCTGAACATATTCAGGGGAGATCTTGGGCATGGCCATGCAAACATCTTGTCAACCCTACGAGGGGCCCAGCAGTATTAAACTCCAAAATAAATTTGAAGAAACAAATTCTATCTTGACTACAAGAATAACCCATGAACTTTTCAACACTTCAGGAAACAACCCTTATTACTACCTACACGATAGCGTTAAGTTGTTCCACGTATGCACTACATTCATGACACTTATCCGGTATCTCAAGTTTGAGGATAACTATTCATGATTTACTTAATAACAATATCCATAAAGTAAAATCATGTAATTGGGATAAGTCCTATATTCAATTCATTGAATATCATCCGAAATTGGTATGCTTTCTCATCAATATACTTTTAAGTATATTCTACCAAATCACTCATATTTGTCTTAATTTAACGATACTCCCATATCATTACAACGACGATTTAGAATAAATAAATTTATTCACGGATTAATCATGCAAATATAGGATACAATATATTATAAAATCAAACATACCAAGTATTTGATTTATTATAAGAATTTTTTAACATCCTTTATCCAAATACTAAATAGATCAATGCATGAAAATTCCAATTGATGAATTATGCCTCAAGTAATGATAATTATACTTGTTGACAAGGCATAAATCAACCAACTTGATCTATCGTAATTTTGAGAATACTTATTTCAAGAATTCAATTAGTGAAATCCTTGTATGTGTGCATTCACCAATCCACATAATAATTCATAAAGTGTGACATCCTCTATCACCAATTTATGACAATTTAAACTTTCAAACATTTTAAAGTTTAAAGTATTTTATTCTTTTAATGTATAATGCAATCAAGCGCTCTTAGAAGCACCACTAGTTCACATGGCCATTAACAAGGATGAAATCCTACCATGACTAGTATTGAGTGTCATCTCAATTAAACCAGCATCATAGTATACAAACAACAATATGTTCATTAAAACTCCGTAAACTTTAATATCTTATTGTGTAATGGTTGATGTCTTCCAAACTTTCAAGTTTGAAGCTGATGACAATTTGCACAACAATTGATATATTGTTCATCCATAGAATCTAGGAGCAATTCCAGGCCGAGGATATAATTCTTTTAGAATATTCATTACATAAGTTATCTAATAACTTTTAGTTAGATATCAATGTTGTCAAATCACTTCTTATTCAAGAATGATACAACAATCATAATACACAACATGATGTACATGATGAATCTACATGTCAAACTTAGATTTCATTTATGTTCTATCTTGTCAAAAGATATTTATCCATTTCCCAAATGATATATCATGTTTTATTAGAATCATTATTTTACTGCACATGTTTATTAATAATAAACATATATTCCAAGGTTGTATGTTTTAATTCTTAAATGTTATAAGTGAAGTTTCATTCCAATCTAAGACTTAACATTTAGCTTACAAGGAATGTTACTCCCTATATGTTATACAACATATAAGATTTAAAACCTTAACATAATACTCCCACTAACTTTCAGGAATACTTAAAATTTATCCTATTTCAATTATAAATCAAAACTAGGATTTAATAATTAAACATAAGAATAATTTTATAGATACATGCATTTATCCATTCATGAATTATTGCACTTCGTACACTTCCAAAGATTATATGAATTCAAAAAAACCTTTCGATTACTTACCGTCCTCGCTCAAGTAATTTCTCAAGAAAGAGTTTTGATATTCCATTGTCATATTTCATATTAATGAAACCAAGTATGACAATTATCATCTTTATATATTTAATGTGTCTTAGGAAAGAATATTCAATCACAATTAATTGCTTAAATGTGATTAATAATCTTGTCATAAAACATGCATTAAATATGTGTACAATTTTGTCCATATGATTTCTACACAGAGATTCAAACCACTAGAGTTTTTCATCTCTTTGAAGAAACTTATTTCCATTCTCTAGTCTAACTATTAAGATAAACCAAACTTCCAAAATTGATTATCTTTATGGACAACATCTTTAACATTCATAGTATGAGTAATTTACCCAATTCAATATTTGGTAATCCATCATAATGATTATCGTGTTTACTATAATCCCAGAACTCATATTTCTCAAAGATATAAATCAAATATCCGAAATATCCTTGCAGATCTATGAATGAAAATTCCATCATCTTGAGGTTAACATTTCATATCTAGCCTCATCATGATATTTACTAATGTATTTAAGAAGATTATGTATCTTGTAATTTTATCTTTCAAGATAAAAACTCCCACTGCTTTTGTAATATATAGACTATCTATATATACTTATCAATTAGAGCAAAACTACATTGTTCTCTTTTGGGACGTTACAAATACACATTGATAATTACTGACTTTAGTTTGTTAATAACCTATTCATAAGTAGTTTAACAAATTCAGAATCTTCAATTTTAAAACTTAATGTGATTCATCACATTCCATAATAAAATGGTGTTTTATTAATCTTCTAGGTTGGAGTCATATTGAGTATATTCAATCCATACTCAATTTTCTAACCTTGTTACCTTTTAAGAAAGAAGTTATGGTTATCTTGAATCAAACAAATTAAATAGAGTTTGATTCTCCTAACTGAACATACCATCAACTTGTGGTATTCATTAGAATTAATATTGTAAGACAATCTAACAATATATAAGATAAACATATTCCTTTTGGCTTACCTATTTACCAACTAAGTCAACTTAATGGTATAATAGACTTTCCAAGCCAATTGCATGCTTTATAACACAAGTACTCTTTAACTAAGTCACTTCATATCCATGTCTCATCAAGAAAACATAAACTGTTATAATCCCATTTATACGTTATAAATCATTGATCAACTCAATGACTTCTTGTATATGTCTTAATTAAAAAAACATAACAAGTTAACGTCTTACTTTATTATAAGTCTTAAAATACTTTATGTTTATGTCTTTACAATGAATCATAAACATGTTTAACTAAAGTAATTATGAACACAACTCTTGGTTTCAATAGTAATTTCAAGTTAATTTATTTACTTCACAATAGTGTAGGACTACATTATTTTTCATTTATGTCATTCCAAAATACATAAATAAACAAATTGAAGTAGTATTAGATTACTTCATTTATTTATGTCATTCTAATAATACATAAATATTTAATTTGAAGTAGTCTTATATATCATTTTGACACATGTTCTAAATACTTGTCTAATTTAGAAACTGCAAATATGTCCATGCAAGGTCTGACTTCACATGGAGATTTACTTTGTTGTTGCAATCTCGCCAAGTTCTCACATGACGTAAATTGAACCACCAAGTGTTTGTTGAATTAGATATGTACAAGTCATATTAGAACGTTAGTCTCTTACCTTGCAGTCAAGAGAATCCGTTAAATCATATACCTATATGATGTACCTTGCACACAATATAGATTTCTCCCACTTGTGCATGGAACAACATCATGTAGCAGATAAACAACACGACATATGTTTGTTTATGTGACCATTATGATTGTGTCATTTATATTAGCATAACTAGTAGATGTAGAACCACTTCATTGTCTAATAAGGAAACGTACATGACTATCCTTGAAAACATAAGTGTCCACAAGTGGAAAGTAATTATCTTAAGAAATTCTATAGATAATCTGGGTTACTACCAAGATGACAAAGCTTGTAACTCCCATTGAATTAGAGATCACTACATTAATTTCTTATTCAAGAATAAGAACACAATACTCCCAATCGGATTTGACAACATTGTAAGTGTTTCATTAACCAATGAAAGAAAATAGTGTTCTATTTACTTCCCTACACCTTTGAGAAAGTTCATACATAACAATTACTTATGTACTAAAAGAGTGTATTCTACTATGTAGATGATGAATTATCCATCAATGCTATTAACTTGAAAAATTGGGCATGCAATTTCTTTCTTAGTAGTTCTACTATTCCAACAATTGTAAGTAGTACTTTTAAATGGTCAAAGCACAACAACTAGATAAAATATGCTAGTTTGTCTTTTACCAATTTTGCAGTAAATTAGTCTAGCTTCTAATTTGATAACTCAGAAAATATGCAATTTTCTTAACTATTAAAATTTGCTTACGAGTTATGAATTTAGAATTTTAGACAATTCTAATTTGTCATATCACACCTTTCTCATTCATGAAAAGGAATGAGATTGAATCTCACTCTTTCTTATGAAAAGAGGACTAGGTTTATTCTGTTAGCAAAGTTGACTCTACCAAAAACCCTTACAGGTGTAGATCAATTTACCAATACAGAATAACCTACGCTTCTGTTTAATGTTGCATTAATACATTTAAAGAATTTTCAAAATTCAATTTTAGTATTTTCGATAATTAAACTTTTCAAGAAAATAAAATACCCAAGGTAATATTCATATAACCATAGAATTTTCTCGAAAACTAGGATCCAAATTATCATAGTTCCATTACATCAGTTGATCTGCTAGTAACGAAAGCACGTAATAAGGTAATCTGTCGAACAATAATTGGCAAACAATTTCCAATTCCTAGATCATTATGGGATTTATATTTTCCAACGCTATTGCAAATATAAACATGTTTTATCCCATCTTATGCCTTGAGTCCAGGTCTTACTTCCTACTCAATTTAAGTGTGTAACTTAAAGAACTGCAAATATGTTCATGTAAGGTCTGACTTTACATAAAGATTTACCTTTCCATCACAATCTCGCCAAGTTCTGACTTGACTTAAATTGTAACTTCAAGTGTTCCTTTAACTAGATGGCACAAACTTAAATTATAAAGGGTACTAATTTTGATTTTATGTGGTCAAATCAAATATGTACAAAGATGTCATGCATTCATCTTGTAGCATAAATTTTAATAAAAAAACTTTTTATTACCAATTCATAAAGATCAAATTATCAAAGTTTTGATTGAGGTATTGGTTTCGCCAATCAAGGAATTTACCTTTAATTATCGTCCATTATACCGTACTTTTGCATAAGTCTAAAGACTTAGTGTTTCGGGTATTTACCACCGAAGTGGCGCATGGAATTAAAGCTAATTCGCCCTTAAGATGATTTTGTACATTTATAGCTTACTTGGTAGCTCCAATTTGACTCGCAAGCAAGCGGAGAATTCGGTCAGTGCTGAAGCAATAACCTCCTTCTTTAGGGTCACAATTTAATTCGCTCCCCTCCTAGTACTTCCCACACTGTCCGTCAAATTGGGTGAGCCGTTCAGACCATTTGTACCAAAATCATCAATCAATTAAACTATTGAAACTTAACTCTTCAAAAACAAATCAAATTTCACCATTGTTTAGTCCAATTTATTTTTCTATTCAAAATTACACTTTGCTTAAAACTTGTCGCACATAATAAACAAACAAGTAAACAATAAAAAATAAATAACTAAAACAATGCGCACATAACTAACAATTAATACGTGTAAACAAGTAGCCACATGCAACTTATTTGATAAAACATATTAATCATCAATATCTAGGTTAATTAACGTATATATATTAACTAGGGCTTTCACTCGCACAATTGAAAGTGAGCCACATACATCGACGAATCGATTGCGTAAGCCTTAATTAAAATATACCAAATTGCACATAATTGATTCATTAATATTATTGAGGTATTCCCCAATTCAAAATTTATCAAAACAATAAACATGTGGATAAGCTGATATTGTTAGTTCAACTTCAACTATACTGTATCTTCTTACACATGGAAATCTAGCATCTTGTATACAACTTTTACGTATTTACAAAAAAATTGCTAGTTCAAAATAGCTTATCTAAGGTGTAAAGCTTGATATTTGTACCAGTAAACTAAACTAAATAATTAAGTAGCTCACATCAACAAAACAAACAAAGCCATTTTTAGCTCTAACATAACTGATAATATTCATCCAATTAGTTAAAAGTTAATTTTTATCTAATTATATATTTATATATTCTAAAATAATAAAAATCACTCAAACAATAAAAACAAAAATATGTCTAATTGTCAAAACAGATTAATCCTAACTATCCAAAACATGTAATTAATGTGATCCGTTTGAGCTTGAATGAAACTAATTCCGCTTATCCGATTATCCAAACACTCCTAAACAACATCGAAGCAAAAATTAGGGCAAATAATACATTTGAAATTGGGGAAAAATAAACCAACTTATGATTACACCAGATAACATATCAAAATCACAAACAACGCAAACACAACTGTAACGGAATAATTAAACCTTATGCAAGTGATCGGACAAATGGTGACGATGTGGTCGAAGACGGACGACATCACAAGGGTGAATTATGGCGGATGTGGTGGTGGTGGGTGGTGTGTGGTGGTGGTGCCGTGGTGGGCGGTGGGCGGAATGGTGAGGAAAAGTGAAGTCAGTGAATGTGTGTGAGATATTTTAGAGGGAATAGAGTGTAAATTTTAGGCGGATTCTAGATTTTATTACTCATGTATCTATACTATCTATAAAATGTGTATGGTCAAAGTGAAATGTTAAATTGTTGAATGTTAAAAATTAGTCAAATGTGAGAGAAATATATAGTGAAATTAATATTTTTATTAAAATACCAAATTACTTAAAAGTACAGTGATTTATTCATATTGTACAACCAACTAAAAGCATATTTACCAAATTAAATACAAATAATTAAAACATCTCATACTAAAAACTACAATTAAATTTTCACAACATACAATTTAAACAAGATACAATATAATACAGAATATAAAATAATTAAACATACTAATTAATGTTATTTTTAAAACACTATAAAATGAAAAGTACATGTTATTATACACATTATACAAATTAATAAAACACTAAAAGTTTCATACAAGCTAACAAGTTGATGGTACATATAGTTTTGAAAACCGGACCGGACCAACGGATTCAACTGAGAACCGGTGTCGTCACCGGTTCAACTAACCAATAAAAGCCATCCGAAAACGAACCAGAGAGGAACCGTTAAAACCGATACAAACTGTAAATCAGGCCTCATCGAGAACTATTTCTCCGGTTAATCGTCACAGGGTACCCGCGTATACTATATATAAAGGAAAAAACAAAAAAGTGAAAGTAAAAAGTTGAAACTAAAAATAGAAATGTTGAAAACATATATTTCAAATGAAACTATTAATACACATTGAAAACCGGCTTGACTCGGGAAGCTTCAAACCCCACCGGTTGACCGGTTTAATTTCACCTGTTCAACCCAACCCATCGGGTTGACCCGATTTAAATCGACCCGTTTTCAACCGGAACTGTTCAACCATTGAACCATTGTTAGTTTAATCCCCAAATCTTCAAACTTTTATTATTTTTCTTTATAACTCATAAACTTTTTTATCACTAAACGATTTAGTAAATCCATGTATTAAAGAGTCGGTCACCTCAAGTATATGTAATCGTTAGAAAGCTCGTAGTCGAGATTATTATAAGTTAAGTAGTATTTAGTTTAAGTAACACCGTGGAGGACGGACGGTCTTTACCCACCGTATGCCCGATCCACACCCCGATAGGTGGCGATTTATGTAATGATTATAAATACTCTCTACCTCCCAAGGTAGAGAGTTGGAGCTCATAATAAGACTTTTCTTTCTCTCACTAAAGTTCCCTAAACCTCTAACTTTCTCTCTAGAACTCTTTGTACGCCTATTTGATCTTATGGTTTAGTGTGTTTATGAAATCCAATATGTTACAAATGGTATCAAGAGCCATGGTTTGATCATCTCTTACATATCTTTGGATTTCTAGTGACTTTTAGGTGGTTTTAGAGTTTGAAAAGTTTAGTGGTTTTGCATCATTTGGATCATTTCTAGTGTTAAAGTTTGAAACTTGAGTGTAGTTTTGTGTTTAGAATCATTGTATGTGCTTGGGTTTTGATTTGTTAAGCTTGAATCATCGTGGTTGGGTTGTTTTGGATTGAAAAGTGGTGTTTATGTGTTTTTCTTGCTAGCGACTTAAGCCACGGATAAGTTATCTTGTTAGCGACTTGCTTTGTAATTTGGTAGCGAGTTGTAGTTGAAGGCCTTAGCGAGTTGAGCTAGCGACTTGTCTATTGAGACAAGTCGACAAACAAGACACTTAGTGGAGTCTCCACTACGGGTAGCGACTTGGTGAAAGTTAGCGACTTGTACGTAAGTTTGTTAGCGACTTGGTGTTAGCGATTTGGTGCTTAGCGAGTTGCTCTTTAGCGACTTGACAACTTAGCGACTTGGTGCTTAGCGACTTGTCACAAAATTTTGCTAGCGATTTGGTGCTTAGCGAGTTGCTCTTTAGCGACTTGACAACTTAGCGACTTGGTGCTTAGCGACTTGTCATCAAAATTTTACTAGCAACTTGGTGCTTAGCGACTTGGTTCAGTTTTCTTAGCGACTTGGTTGACTCTCTCATAATACGGTTTTCTCTTGATTTAGTAAAACCCGTGAAAGAATCTATTTCCGGTTTAATCGAGAGTTATAAAATCCCGCTTAATCTGTCATCATGTCTACCAACGCTCCTACAATCATCTCCATCGCTGTCGAGGATGTTCAAGCAATGGTTCGATACTCGCCCACCCATGCTTGATGTAACCGACTACGACTCTTGGGCTCAACGAATCGATTGTACTGCCTTGGAAAGGAAAATGGAGTCAACATTCTCAAATCCATTGATGAAGGACCGATCGGGTTGAGACTACTAGAGACCTAATTGATACAAATGAAGATGGAACAATGATCTATGGAATAGATGCACTAAAGACATATGATGAGCTCGATGATAAGGAGAAAAGAGATTCGATGTCGATATCGTGGCTTCTAACATCGTACTTCAAGGTCTTCCAAAAGATATCTACAAGTCGATCAATCACAACACCGGCCAAGGCAAGTGGGGATAATGTCAAGATGCTTCTCTCGTGTTCGAATTAACTATGGAAGACAGAGAATCACAACTCTATGATGAATTTGAACACTTCAAGATGAAACCAGATGAGAGTGTCTATGAGTACTATGTGAGATTCCACAAGCTTGTTAATGATATGAGGAACATCGAATGACTATGCCAAACATTCAAATTAACTCAAAGTTTGTGAACAACATGAATCCCGAATGGCACAAGTTTGTCACCTCCGTAAAGCTAACCAAAGGATTGAAGAATACAAACTATGAGCAACTCTATGCCTTCCTCCTTCGTAATGAGAGACATGCTATGTTTGAAAAAGGATTCTTAATCGCTCAAAACCAACCGTGGAGAGACAAGCTCATCGAATGATTCAACCGCCTTCTACTCAAACATCGGAATCACAACCAAAGCCTCACAAGTCATACCCATGGGTAATGGTAATCACAAACTCATTCCCGATCCTATGTTCAAACAAGTCGATGCCGATGCACACGCTGAAACTTCATTAATCAACTGGCTCTCCGATTAGTCAAAACATGAACTCTCTTCCACACACCAACAACAATCTCGTAATCGCATCCAATCCACACAATCAAGCCACCGCCGAGATGGAAGGTTATGGTGCAGCCAATTCAAGAAAGGCAAGACGAACAAGCAAGAGGTGGAGCCGGTAGAGGTTATGCCGCAAATCGTATAGGGAAGGAATGGAAACCAGGGTCAAGCAAAGCCAATCAAATGTTACAATTGTGGAGGTGAGGACACATTGCAAGGAACCGCACATCGCCAAAACGCCTCGTAATGCCGAGTACTTGTGGATAAGATGTTGCTTGTGCAAGCTCGTGATAATGGTGCAACTTTGGATGAAGAGGAGTTGTTGTTCTTGGTCGAGGAAATGCTAAGACATATGATGCGATGTGGATGAGCAACCAATTCGTGAGATAGGCCATAATCATCGAATGCCTTTCAAGTAGCCGATTGTGATGCATACGACTGATGTTGATGAAGAACCCATCGCACAAACCATTTTCATGGCTAGCATTTCTCCAATGGTCTCTCCTAAAGTCTCTTCATCACCACAAGCTGGTCCATCCAAAGACAAAATCATTTCGAGGTATTAAAATTATACGATGAAGTTGATGAGCAAAAGATACATAACGGTACAATCAATCGTAATTATTGAGTCGATATTGAAAATATGGGTAATATCAATGTTGTCCCATATGATCAATATGTGAAACAAAGTGAAAGAGAGATTGTACCAAGTGATGTATCTTATGCAATCAATAATGACTATGCTTTTGACGAATACACCGCACGCGCCTCGATGATTCTCGTTATTTCGAACTTAATGCTTATAAAGAACGTGTTGCTATTTATGAACAACGTGCTAAGTTTGAATTAACCTCCCGAGCGGTGAAATGGATGACCAAATGCGCATAACTATTAGAAAAGTAGGTTTAGAGAAGAAGTATTGAAACAAGAGTTAAACTCCTTACAAGATAAGCTTTCTAAACCGCTAAGCAAAAACAAGAACTTCAAGAAAATGTTAAAATGCTTAAGCAAGAATTCAGTGTTAAGGAATCAAAACTTTTGAATGATTTTTCTAATCTAAAACCTTGAAGAACAAGCTTGAAAATAAGTTGTACGTATAAGGAAATACCATTCGATCGCTTCACTTAATCACTAAGCATAGAGTCTTAAGCGATAAGCATAGCATTCCCTTGTTGAGGAACCAAATCCAGAGGTCATTAAGAAGGCTAGAAATGCTCATAAGGTTATTTATGATGGCAATGAAACCTTAAGCCTAGACAGAAACCTAGTTGCGTTGAGTGCACCGAGGAAGATAAGAAATCGATGAAGTCACTAGGAAAAGATGAACAAGAAACTAGATGATCCTAAATGTAAAGAGAAGAAAATAAATATCACACCCCATGATTACAAAAAGGAGAATTGGATTTCCTTGAACATGTTTAAGCCTCAGACGTTGTTAACACCCGAACAAGTGTTCGGAAAAGGATTTAGATAAGCAAAAGCATAGAATCTTGTTGTAACAAACCCCTTTAGGAAAATGCCTTCAACGATCGTGTATCCTCCCAATACACCAATGCATTTAGTTCCTAGGACTATTGCCACTAAAAGCAAGACCTTAATCACCAATATGTTATTTTTCAACTATTTGTTGATTTTGAGAAAACTTGTAAGAAAAGGATCACACCCACCGGCATAATCAAGGGAAAGGGTTTTGAGCAAACAAAAGAATGTTATTTAATCAAGTCATGCCTTTCTTTAAACAACTAAAAGATCATTTTGAAAGTCTTAAAAGGGAATGAATTTAGACATTAAAGAAATGGAAAAGGAATTTGATGCAATGATAGTTGAGGTTAGTGACTATGAGCGTGCACTAAAATATAATGAGATTGAGAGGAAGAACTTGCATACATTGAATGAGACTCTTATTATCGAATGTGTTGCTCAAGATGTGTTTTTCATCGCTACAAATTGTTCCATTAATGCTTCTCAATTTCATGAATTATCTGTTGCCTCGAAAGTCTCCCATGATCGTGTCATTGAGCTTGAAAAGACTAATTCTAAACTAAATGAGAAAATTGAACCGGATGATCACGACAATTTGGTTAAATATTTTTCTAAACTAGAGGTTGAGCATTTTAATTTACAACTAAAATATCAACATCTTAAAGAAAATATCAAAACTTCAAATATCAAGACATCCTCGATGCTCCGAGTTTGATGCGCTTTTCAAATTAACAAACGTGATGAATGATTCAAGCTCATTGTAACACGATCGAAAGTTGAAAGCCCAAATCTCACAATTAAAGGGTCAAAAGAACAATGTGACTGCTCCCAAATGCCTCCTCCTTTAGATTCTCGAATTCTCAAACGTTTCATCTTCAAAACTTAGTAAATGCATTACAAAAGGAAAACGAAAGTTTTTTGAAGAAAATGAAAAGGTTAAACGTCACTTCAATGAGTTATTTGAATCAATAAAGGTCACTCAGAATAAAAATAACGAACAAATAGCTTCATTGCAAAAGGAAATTGAGAATCTGAAGAGCCAGGTAAAAGGGAAAATGCCAATGACCAATGGGGAGAATGGTGTATCAAAGGTTCACTCTTGTAATAAATATGCTTTGTCTGTGAAATATGTTCCCTCATCTTAGGAATAACAAACTTGCAATTCAAACATATTTCTCATACCTTAAGGATTGTCTAGAATGTCTCCGTGAGATTGTTGAAGAGGATAAGTTAGAGAAACCACTTGATAATGCAATTGGGCATGCATGCTTATATGCCGAACGATCTCAAGAACTTCTAGAATGCTTAATCACAATATGCCCTAAGTCCTTAGGTGAGAGAGTTAATCATTTGATTCCTTGTTCTATGCCTAGTGCCAAGCATGAAATCCATTCAATGCCCAATGTCATGAATGTGAACCTTAGTGTGCCTTCAAGTAGTTCAGATTCCAGATCTGTTAGTGCTAAGAAAGTGAACTCTAGTGTGCCTTCTAGAGTACAAATCCCAACACTTCTTGCTTAAGAAAGTGAACCTTTGTGCCTCGCATGTAGTTCGAGATCCCAAAGACATCTAAACAGAGATGCAAAGAGTAGCAAAACCAACTAATGTTCCCATTCCATCTACAGAGTAATCATGACATTAAAGCAAGGTGTCAAAGTCTCAAGACAATACAAGGAATGATAGGACCTCGCAAGCTAAGAATGTGCATTGGAAGAGAGTAGAAGACCAACCTAGGAACTTTAAGTTTGAGCCGAATAAAACGAATCGTGTTGATTCTAGTATTAGCCATAGGCGCATCGTAATTAATTCAATTCGATACTATTTGCAAACCTTGTAATGATGTCCGCTTGAATTCATACTTATCATGAATGTGGTGTGAATGCTTTGTCTAATGCGGTCAAATCCCCGCTAATATTGTTAATGAAAAAATCATTCTAAGAAGGCTAAAAGGCAAAGGCAAAAGAAAGTTAGAAAACAAAGGAAACCCACAGAAGAACATTTAGTAAGATAGGTTATCAATGGATACCGTTGGCCATAAGGTTAATCGACAATGCCCACTAGAAAATGGATGCTCATCGGTAGAAATATTCCTTAAGAAGTGAACATACTTTGAATAGGGCTAATACGTACACTAGTATCGCATCTATTCATAACGATTCCATTGCTTCTATTTCGATGTGGGTGTTCCAATCATCACATTAACCAAATGGAACCCATTCTTGCATGGGGATCCCAATTATCCGCTTATCCATTCTTGTCTGTGTTCAACCGCAGATCGCTCAAATCGCTCGTGGTACCGGACTCAGTCGCTCCAAGCATATGACCGAGACCGGTCATGCTCATGAACTTCGTGAGTAAATTCATCGACGCTTAGATTCGGAACCACCATTTTGGAGCTATTATGGGTTATGGAGACTATGTGGTTGGTAAAAGTGTGATTTGTGGTATATTATGTGGAAGGTCTTGGTCACAACTGCTCTCTCGTTGGTCAATTCGTGATTCCGATCTAGAAGTGGCTTTTAGAAAACATACTTGCTTTGTTAGAGAACTTGATGGTGTTGAATTATTAAGAGGTACTCGAGGTTCTAACCTATACACCATCTCTATCGATGACATGATGAAGTCCTCTCCAATCTGCTTGCTATCAAAGGCTTCTAAAACAAAGTCTTGGTTATGGCATCGCTGCCTCAATCACTTGAACTTCGCACCATAAACAACCTTTCCGTAAAGGATCTTGTCGAGGCTTACCCAGATTAAAATATGAAAAGGATCATCTTTGTTCACCTTGCCAATTGGGTAAAAGCACGAAATATGCCCACAAACCAAAACCCACAAATTTCAGAATGGAAGTTCTTCATACCCTTCATATGGATCTGTATGACCAATGAGAGTGCAAACGATAAATGGGAAGAAATACATTCTAGTAGTTGTTGATGACTACTCTCGATTTACTTGGGTAAAGTTTTTGAGGACAAAGGATGAAACCCGATGTCATCATCAAACTAATCAAACAAATTTCAGTTCGACTCAACAATACAATGTAATTGTTCGAATGATAATGGCACGAGTTTATCAACAAAGACTTAATTCGCTTTTATGAAAGTGTTGGAATCACCATCAAAGAAGTGTTCCACGAACTCCTCAACGTAACGGTGTAGTTGAAAGACGAAATCGAACTCTTGTAGAAGCCGCAAGAACAATGCTTATTTATTCAAGGTTCCAATGTTTCTATGGGTCAAGCCATTGCCACCGCATGCTACACCCAAAATCGCTCCCTTATACACACCTCTCATGGAAAACTCCATATGAACTTGTTCATAAACGAAAACCCGATCTCTCCTACCTTCGTGTGTTTGGTGCTTTGTGCTATCCAACAAATGACGGTCAAGATTTAGGTAAATTAAGAGCAAAAGCAGATATTGAGTTTTTGTTGGTATGCACCAAACAAGAAGGGTTACCGAATCTACAACAAGAGAACCCGAAATATCATGGAAACAATTCATGTTACGCTCGATGAGTCGACCGGTCAAATGGCTCTGGACAACCCAGCCTGACCCGCACTTCAAAACAATCCCATTGGTTCATCCTTGTACCAAATTTCTCCAACTATTCCATATGTACCTCCAATCAAGATGATTTGAAGAAATTGTTTGATCCGATGTTTGATGAACTCTATGAGCCAAGTGCTATTGAACTCACAATTCCCACAACAGAGGTCGCTCATATCCCCGAGAATGAAGTCAATCCTTCGCCTCAATATCATTAAGTCAAGAAGCACTCGCCGATAACTCGCCTCATCAACAAATCATCAATCTTCGAATGTACATCATGGAACTGCTTCGCATCAATGATGAAGTTAATCCTTTGCTACCCTCAAGATGCTCCATTTGAAAACATATTTGCTCCTCGTATCATCATCGTAACCATCTTCTTCAGAGACATCGACTCGCTACCTCGCCCCTCAACAACCGCCACATGAACACCTTAGAAAATGGACTCACGATCATCCATTAGACAACATCATTGGAAATCCTCTCGTCCAAAGATCAACACGGAAACAACTTGCAACCGATGCCTTATGGTGCTTCTTCAACTCCGTACTCTCTAAGATCGAACCAAAAGATGTTAAACCGCCATGAATGAAGACAATGGTTCAATGCCATGCAAGAAGAAATTCATGAGTTTGATCGACTTGATGTATGGGAATTAGTACCGCCCAGATTGTGCTATGATCATTGCTCTAAAATGGATCTTCAAAGTGAAACTTGATGAGCATGGTGATGTCCTAAAGAACAAGGCTCGATTGGTTGCTAAAGGATACCGCCAAGAGGAGGGTATTGACTTTGAAGAATCATTTGCTCCTGTTGCTCGTATCGAGGCAATCGTAATCTTTTGGCTAATGCCGCCAAGAAGAACATGGTAGTCTATCGATGGATGTAAAGACGGCATTTCGAACGGAGATCTTAAAGAAGTCGCTCACGCCACCCAACCCGGCTTTTGTGAATCCGAGCATCCTACTCACGCCTATCGCTTGAAGAAGGCTCAGACGGTTTAAAGCAAGCTCCAAGGGCATGGTATGATACGCTATCAAAGTTTCTTCTATCTACCGGTTTCAAAGAAAGGAGCAGCTTGATCCTACATTGTTCACCGTAAAGTCGTGCAAACATTTAATTCACGCTCAAATTTATGTTGATGATATCATCTTTGCCTCGATCGACCCCAATGAGTGTGACCGCTTTTCAAATGAAATGGGTTCTAAATTTCAAATGTCGATGATGGGACAAATGTCATTTTTCTTGGGATTACAAATTTCACAAAGTCCCGAGGCATTTTCATAAATCAATCTAAATATGCAAATGAGATTTTAAAGAAATTTGGATTCGATTCTAGTGACCTCGCTGACACTCCCATGATTGAACGTATTAAACTAGATGAGGACCACTCGTGGATCATGGTAGACCAAACGAAATATCGTAGTATGATTGGATCCCGATGTACCTCACGCCTAGTAGACCGTACATCTTGTTCATTGCTTGCATGTGTGCTAGATACCGTGCTAAGCCTACTAAAAGCACCTTGAAGCGGTTAAACGGGTCTTCGGTATCTCCAAGGAACCATCAATATGGGACTTTGGTACCGAAAGACACCGGTATGTCACTAACAACCTATGCAGATGCCGATCATGCAGATGTCAAGATACTCGTCAAGTACTTCGAGGTGCTCGCTTTTGGGTGATAAGCTTGTGAGTGGTCTTCAAAGAAGCAAATGAGTACTTCTATTTCCTCTACAGAGGCGGAATACATAGCCATGTCATCTTGTTGTGCTCAAATCCTATGGATGAGATCCCAATTATCTCGACTATGGCTTTGAATTCAACAAAATCCCTCTCGATCGTGATAATAAAAGTGCTATTGCTCTCTCATGCAACAACGCACAACACTCAAGAGCAAAGCACATCGACATTCGACATCATTTCATCGTGAGCAAGTTGAAAACGGTGTGGTGGAACTTTACTTTGTGAGGACCGAATACCGCTAGCGTACATCTTCACCAAAGCTCTTCCTAGAGAACGCTTTGAGTTTATTCTTCCACGACCGGGTCTTAAGAGCCTTCAACCGTAAACACTCAAACGCCTTCAAGAGGAAGAAGAGGAGTAAAGGTTTCCTTCATCTATCCCTCGTAAATAGTTTTTCAAAAATCAAATAGAAAAATATAAAACTTTCAAAATCCATAAAACTTAAAATCTTGAAAATTCCAAAAATATTGTCTTTTTGTCATGTTTTTCTCGATTCGATTATATCTACGGTTTTGTGTTGTCATTCAAAGAATGACACGGACTTTAGATGTTGTTCGTTTTCATATAAATATATATATATATATATATATATATATATATATATATATATATATATATATATATATATATATATATATATATATATATATATATATATATATTTTTTTGGGAGAAAGAGAAACATGGTTTATTGTCATTTCAGGCAGTAACCCGCTTTTCAAAGATAGAACAGAGCCATACTTTATCTTGGTTTTCAAATCTCTTGCTCTGATTCTTTAAACTAATCCTTACTATCTAATGAAAACTAGTTGTTTTGAAAAATAACTCGGACTCTATTTTTGATAATCATCTGGACTTAAAAGTTTGTCAAAATATCTATCTCTCAATCAACAACTTATGTCATTGATTGAGGGGAGAATGATTTCAATTAAATCAAAAGTTATTTGTCATACAATTGTTTTCAAAAGATAATCATGCATGTTTATTCAATGGAGTTTAAAGTCTTAAAATCCGATCCTTATCGATAAAACGCTTTCATAATCAAGTCACAATTCTCCTTAAAGCTTTCAAAATCAATTTAATTACAGAGATCACAAATATCAAATGATTTGATAATTGTGATCGGGGAGAATTTGTGATTTAAATTGGATTTAATCGATAATTCGGTAAATGGTTTTATAAGGATGTACAAGCTCTCCTTCCCACATGTGCCAAACGATTTCAAATTTTCCATGCACATGTTGAGGGGAGCATCTATCTTAAACCACAAAGATCCGAAACGTGATCAATTTATTTCAATGTGCAGTTCCTCTTGTATGTGCAAAACTCTTTCAAACCTCAAGGCACATATTGAGGGGGAGCAAGTTTATGAAAACCTCATCCTTCCCTTATATGCTTTATCTACCTGTTTTGATCAAGGAAGTGTTGTTGATATCTTTTAGAAAATGGAAATCAAAGAAGTTAATTCTTCCTCTTGCCTCCGTGTGCTAAAACAATTTCAAATATATGAAGCACATGTTGAGGGGGAGCTCTTGTTCTAAAAATATCAAAAAGAATTCAGGTACAAAATGCTTTGATAATATATCACAAGTATCTGGATTGATTTTCAAATGGTTTTCAATTGGTTCCAATGGCAGATGAACAATACCAAATAGACCGACCAACTTTACTTTATGTATGGTGATATAAGGATGATAAGGTTAGGTATTTGTTCCCATGATCCGCCGTAACCGGAGGGATCTACCAGGGACAATCCACTAGATAGTGTAGAAGTCCTTAGGTATATTGAAAAAGGAGAAAATGAGATATGGGAAGAGTGCGGATCGAGTCCGAGCTAGTACTTGAATAAACCCAACAAGGTTCTAGCTATGAAGTCTCGTAAGCATCAAGGGTTGAAGAATGAAAAGAATTGAATGAGAAAAGGGTGAAAACAAATAGCCCTCCAATTATTCAACCTTAGGGCGATACCGGGTTCAATTCATATGCTACCGGTGGTTACCAAGGTAACATCGGTATTGAAGACAAGACGTCATGGACCCAAAGGACGCACCGCACTTCAACTTCCCAAACCACTCAAGTTCCTCTTAAAAGGTCTTGTTTCATTCTCACGGGAACCAACATAATCTATCGACTTTCTCTTAGAGATTGTTGATATTGAAGAAGGAGACCCTCTCCTAGTCTCCCAAGACAGATCCAAATATGCACAAATTGAGTCTAGAGCCACGAGATCATCAATAAATCTCCTTAGGACACTTTCAATGAAGACTCTCTGCTTCACACAATGTGGAAAGAGAGATTATATCTTGAGTCCCACGATTATCCTTGTGGTATTGCCGAACATCCGAGTGATATGCATACATATTCACAATGAAGATGGAAAGCCTTCGAGCCAACATCAAACAAGCTCTCGGTAGGTGGCATGTGAGATCTATTCTATAGATCAACCATGTGACAACCGAATGTAAACAATGGGGCGATTCAATCTTTTGAATCAATCTCGTTCGAGTTATGGATTGACGGATACCTTTGAAAACCGGTCATTGTGCTTAAAAACTCTTTTCTTTAGCACATCGACCGTGTTCGAATATTTCAAATCAAAGGTGTTTATGATTGATAATTGATTTTCATTAAAACCTTCGTTGTATTGCAAAACAATTTCTATTGAGCAATACACGATTGTTTTTCAAATCTCTTTTCATCAATCGAATCTCTATTCACGGGTTCACTCACTCCGTGTTGTCTTCTTTGAGACGCTCCGGTTTGAGAACAAACTAGAGCACCGCGAAACCCACAAGGAAATTCTTCGAATTATACCGATCACAGCAAGATTTGTATCGATCAACGGGAACCGTGGGCGTACTCAATTCAACGAAGTGACCAAAGACACTTTCGCGCGCTTTATTGCTAAATGTTTTATGCAGTACGCCCCACGCTTGCAAATGATCGTAATGAAGCGGTCAATCCATAGCCGCATGCTCACTTAACACATTCATCTCAAAAGAAATCATGATTAGTGCATCAATGACTCGATATTTTCACTCCATGCTTCGCTACGCCGCCCAATATCATGAATCAACGAAAGCTTCCGCTACTCGATGAGAATATTTCATGATCCGAATGTGAGCATGTCGGTCCGAAGTCACAATATCACATAATACCAACACCACAATGGATATCTCGTATTATTGTCACCGATGATCTCAAAGCTAGCTCAAAACTCATTATCACGTGGATCGAGAAAAGACCTCCACTTGGATTAACCTAACATGCAATGTGAAGAATCAATGACTACGAGCTTCAGAGCAAAGAACAACATCAAGAATGCAAGAACAATCTTTATGTAAAATCTGTTTGTATTCAATGTATGTTTGAGGTGATCTTGAGGTGACCTCCTTGGGGAGATTGTTAGGATTTAGTAAATCCATGTATTAAAGAGTCGGTCACCTCAAGTATATGTAATCGTTAGAAAGCTCGTAGTCGAGATTATTATAAGTTAAGTAGTATTTAGTTTAAGTAACACCGTGGAGGACTGGACGGTCTTTACCCATCGTATGCCCGATCCACACCCGATAGGTGGCGATTTATGTAATGACTATAAATACTCTCTACCTCCCAAGGTAGAGTTGGAGCTCATAATAAGACTTTTCTTTCTCTCACTAAAGTTCCCTAAACCTCTAACTTATCTCTCTAGAACTCTTTGTATCGCCTATTTGATCTTATGGTTTAGTGTGTTTATGAAATCCAATATGTTACATTGAAAGAAGGAGATGGTGGATTCAAGAGTGATGAAAATAACTCATCAATCCCTAAACTCCTCACCAACTACTTTCATCAAGACAAATCAAGTAGAAGATCAAGAATGAGCGGGATAAGGCGGGACAAGTTTGAATCGATAAGACGAAGTCCTTATCAACCAAAGTCAACTTTCCACGAATGGAAAACTATCGTGCTCAAGTGTCATCACCGACTTATGGAAATCACCTTATCTCTTACTTAATATAGTCTTTAGAATGAGACAAAATACATCAATATTTTGTCTTCTATAAAATGTCATTGTCACTTAGGATAAAGTTAATACTCATACTTGTATAAATAGCATAAGAGATGGAGTGAAAGATTTAAGCTTGTGAATTGTAAAACACACACACACACAAGCCATCTTTCACTCCTCCAAATACAACTCAGGTCCGAGATACCTCAAATGTTCCATAGTAGTTGTGCTCGAGACTTGCTTTGAGCTTAGTGAGGAGTACCAACCCTTTGTCATTTCAATCCCAAGTACTATTCCGCAAGTACTTGGGTAATGTATTCTTTTTGATTCATTTCTAATAAAGAATATTATGTTGAAAATTTATAAGTGTGTTTTTACTTACATTACTTTTAGTCATTGATTCACTATTAGTTTGTTTTACGTACTTAAACTATTTTATACAATAGTGAATAGGGAACAACAAGTGGTATCAGAGCAAGGCTGATTATAAAACCTTTTAAAGTCGCTCTAAAATGTTTTTAAATCATGATCCAAATGGCTGAAATTGATGTGCCCCAACTAGTCTACAAAAAGGGTGGAGCGTATTCTGCTGTTGCCCCTCGACTTGAAGTTGGTAAATTTAACAAATGGAAAAAGCGAATGCTTTGCTATTTGACTGGGATGGAACCTTACTACATTAAGTGTATTAATGAAGGTCCATTTATCCCAAAGACTCAAGGTTTGCCTAAACTCAAGCTCGATGAACTTCAGGGGCGAGAGAAGAGTGGTCAACCAGACCAAAGGCTCAAAAGTATCATCATATCTTGTCTTCCGATGATACTATGGAGTCTCATATTAGCTATAGTACAGCCTAAACAAACACGGATGACCTGGTCCACAGTCATGAAGGTCCTTCGATACCAAGGAAAACAGGATCATGGACACGAAACTTAAGTATAACACCTTCGTGGCTAAGGACTCGTAAACTCGTCTCAAACTTACACCGATACAAAAATTTGTTAAATGAACGTCAAATGATGGTATTAAGTTGTCCAAACATGAAATTAATGTTGGTTTTGTCAATAGTCTCCACGAGAAGTGGTTGAATTTCTCTCGTGGACTTAGGAATGCTAATCATATCCGAATCTTGAACTTCCGAAATTTATGGGAAATTTGTCTATAAGGAAAGCCTCATCAATGCACGATACCCTAACTTAAAGAAGTCTCGAGAAGTCAAGAAGTCCCCACCACCACTTCAACACCTTTATCTACCGCTTTTTCTCTAACATTGTGGTTCAGATTTTCAAGAAAATTGGATCATGAGCCGATGAAAGATCAAGTGAGGAGTACCTAAATGACCCGAACATCGAATTTTAGGAAAGGGCACTCCTTGCTAAATCAAGGTTTATAAAAAGAAACAAAGGTTTTCAAATGCTAAAGCAAACGAGGACACTCGAATGCTTTAAGTGTCACAAAAGAGGACATTTTGCAAAAGACTTTTTCAAAAATAATTTACGAACCTCTTATAAACCATCGTGGTCAAATCAGGTCCTCCCACTTTAGCAAATTTCAACCACAAATCTATCGGTCTCATCAAAATTTTCAAAACAAACTGATCAAAACAAAACTATAGATTTTGAAGCTAATTATAGGAAAGTCAAAGCTAAGCTAGCATCGCTGAGGCCACTCCTCGAAACAACAAACATCGTTAAATGCATGGGGGTAAAAACAAAGGCGAGTCTCTTGTGCCAGCCCAATTGATAGTTTCAATGGCTTTGGCAAAGAGACAAGTTCCATTTTGAGAGAGTGTTGACATGTCTAAGACATAAACATCATCTCTTCTAGAGCTATCAAAACAACTTCTTTGTTGGCATTGAAAATGGTGCCTTGTTTGTCATTGAATTGCACAATGTACTTTGCATCACGAGTTGATCGACATCGATGAGATTGTATTTGAGACCATTGACATAAGCTATTCTAGAAAACTATTTCATTGCGTTATACTAAACCATAACCTTCAGCTGGGACATGATGAGTTATTACCAAATACTACCTTGGGTCCTGGTTCCTTTATATACTTGTGCAGATACTCCTTAACACCGTCATGCTTCTTGAGCATCCACTATCTAGATGCCAAATAGGCTCTCGGCGTGTCTATGCACAAATAGTAAACTGGATTAGTTTCTCTTCACGACCCACATACTAGTAGGCTTGGGCCTAAAGGTCATTTGAATTTGGCAATTGACTCATGGTCGTGGTTGTGTGCATTGTGCTACCGCAGCTTTGCATTGGAGACCGAGGATGACCGGTGATTCCAGGTTGCTTGGAACTTCTCCTTGCTTGATGACATCATTATGCCGGGATGTCTCATGAGCTGGATTTTTGCAAATATCACAGCATGTGTTCATGAGACAATCATCAGGATGATGATCATTAAAGCCATGGTGTGGGCAGGGAGGAAAGGGTTTTGCTCTTAACTTTTGAGAAGATTTGAGGTTGAAGCATACTGATGACCAACATTGGTATAGTTTGCTTTACTAAGTGAACTTACATATTGTAAGTGATCAGAAGTTCTGTGATCATCCTTTTTGCAGATCATACAAAAAAGGATTCTATAGCAATTGTTAGTGGTATGACTGGTATAGTGGCATAGATCACACTTCTGTTTGGGCTTGTTGGTGGATTTTGACTTTGATGAACTAGAGGAGGCTGATTTAGTTTCCTTGATTGAATCATGAGCTTTTTCGATGGATTCCATCTTATCAGTCAACTTCCTCACAAGTTCGATCGATTCTTTGAATTTGGTCGGTTCGATGAGGAAACGAAGATGTGGAAGTCTCGGTGGGAGTAGACTCTTGTTGAATTTGTTTTGATGGTCTTTTCGTGATGGTTCTACCAAGTCCGACCTTTCTTTTGGTGAGTGAGGATTGAATTGCATTAGAGTAAGCTCGAGCTTGTGCAAAGACCAAGAGGTTTTAGGGGTGGAAGGTGCATTAGATTCCGCTTGCACTCGGAGATGTGTTCAAGACTCAAGGGCGGTCGTGGAGTCCAAGCATGCTCTTAAGAGCTTGGCTTTCAGGCTCTAGTATTCTTCCAGAATCGAAATTTGGAAGCTTACTCTCAGGGTTAACCTATTCAATCTAATCATTGGGCTTGGGGTTAGTCAACACATTGGTAATCATGCCACCAGACACAAAGGGCTTTGGACTCTTGTATTTGTTGTGAGAGTCAGGGAGATGATCTTCACCTATGACTCTTTTTTTGCTACTGGGGGCTCCTACAGCATCAAAGACCCTAGGATTTTTAGTAGTCCATCTTTCAATGATATCTTTTTCTTTCTTAAGTTCATCTTGAAGAGCCTGCTTTTTTTAACTAGTTCAGTGTTTTGAATTTGTAGTGTGACAGCCTCAAGCTTAGCTTGTTTTAAAAGAAGTAATTCATCCCTACACTTATTCAATTCAAAACTTAACTTGTTGTATTTTGAAAAAAGATTTAATCGTTGCTCTTCTACAAACTTAAGATCTACATTGATATAGTTCATAAAGGACTGCCAATCAGAGTCATCATCCATAAAAGTAAAATGTTTACCTTCTTCATTGTGATATTGACCCATTCTCCATTCCTGGCATGATTTTTCCCAACAACTAGCTTTTCCTCTTCTGAAAGAGCCATCAGTGCACTGACTTGCACCATTTCATCGTCTGAGGAGACTGGCTCTTCATCCCAGTCGAAGACTTCAGCAAGTGCCTTGATTCGAACAATCTCCCCAGTGTAGAGAAATTGTTTCCTTTGAAGTAATCTACTTTGACGTCATCATATTCTTTGTTCATTGATCTTTGTTCTTTGTGATGGAAGTGATAGTATGTTGTTGTTATCTCGCATCGTCCGCTTTCGCTGCTCTAGTGTTCCACGCCTTTCTCCAACATGCTCACACGCCTTTAACGTTGGATTTCGATCGATGTAGTTCTCTTAGTCTTTAAACTTTGTAGATTCTTTGATGTTGACGAAGAATCATTTTGACTTTGTGTTGCCTTTTGAGAGAACTTCCATTAGTGATGTTGTAGGTATGAGCATGAGGAGAATCGCACGATCTTTTCCACCGCAAGCATCCATAAGAAGAAAACATAAAACATGGGTTAGAAATAATCCAGTATTACAAGTTTGAACTTCGAGAGTGTTAACAAGATAGTGTGAAAACACAACTCTAATTCTCACAAAGGTCGTTCTGAACTGGAGTCCCACAAGTGAGATAACGCGATGTCATCAAGTACACCTACGCTCAGATGAGTCGCCGAGGTACAATCAAGCATCACCTCATGATCAGACCGTTTGAGACATACTAAGCGTAATCCACGGAGTTACCAAGTGACTGCTTGTTAGGGTCAGTATGATGTTGAGCTCGGCAGAGTTTCCATTCAATCACCGAGGATCACAATTGTGAACCTCTCATAAATGTTCTCGACAGATTGCTGAGATCTGTGAAGGAATCGATAATGTATCACTTGCGTCCTTATTGTTGAACGACAAGTGATAAAATGTCAAGTGTACCTAAGAGATCTTTTGATGAATCTCGTGGCTCTAGACTCAATAGTGCATTTTGGTTTTCCTGAGCGGAGACTAGGGAGAGGGTCTCCTTGCTTCAATACCAGCTATCTCTAAGAGAAAGCTGATAGTTTACGTAGGGTTCCCTGTGAAAATGAAACAAGCTTCTGTTGAGAGAAACTTGAGTGGCTAAGAAGGTTTAGTGCATGCATCATTGGGTCCATGACGACTTTGATCTTCAATACCGGTGTCATCTAGTGACAACCAGTAGCATATGAATTGAACCCGGTTCCGCCTAAGTTGAATAACTGGAGGGCTATTTCTTTTCACCCTTTTCTTTACTTTTCTTTTAATTCTTCAACTCCTTCTTTCTCTCGATTCTCATTTTCTTTTATAATCATACCTAAGGACTTCTAATTCTAACTATTGGTGGTGTCCTTGGGTAGATCCCTCCGGCTCTGGCGGATCATAGGACGGTTATTCCTAACCTTAGTCACCTTATAACTCCATGACTAACCTATGTTGCAATAAAACCATTTTCATGAAAATCTCTCAAAGTGGTTATAAGTAAAAACATTTAATGCTACTATTGATAGTTTAAGATTTTGCAGAAATACTCCCTCTCCACACACGCTTGAGAGTTTTGACAGAAATCTGCATGGTGGGAGAAGAGCGCGCACTTTTTGAATTGATCGACTCAAGATAGACAATCCCCATGAGACACTTTCGTTGCATAGTTAAAGAGTTACATTGTCGCCTTTTAGGTGACAACTAGCTCTAATAACTACCTTGAAGGTGTGGACAAACTCGAAAGGTTGTCAAACCCACAAAGTTCATGTCTACCAAGAGTTTCTCGAAAGGTACGATCTACTCGGATAAGTCTTGGAAGACAAATCTTTTCGATGTATGACTGTTCAGATTTCATCAATTCATGGGTTGAAGTCTTATCACACGAAGATTCAATATCAATTCACAACATATTTCTTATCACATAATTTTTCTCCCCCTAAAAAATGGTATATAAATGTTATTTTTGACGAAATTTTGATATCGAATATGACCATTTCGAGTTTTGTGGGAAGATTATCACGAAGAACAATTTGTGAACAAAGTTTTTAAGCAAATACTCCCCCTCAACAAGTGATATTAACTTTTGAGGTTTTGAAAATCATAAGGGGAAGTACTTGTCCTTTGAGCAAAACTTTGAAAAGTGAAAGTTTTGATAAGTTTTACTCAAAAGTAAGAAGCTTTTGCTCCTTTTATAGGATTGTGGCAATCAAGCGTACTACGTGGTCCTTTCATTACAAGAACGGGTTGTACATCGTTATGTGTGCACAAGCCATAGTTAGATTAAAATCACACATCCAAAATATACATATATATATATATATATATATATATATATATATATATATATATATATATATATATATATATATATATATATATATATATATATATATATATATATATATATAGAAACAAATCAAGGGTTACCAGAGAATCGGTATTCCGGCAATAACTCCGTGAATGCGCTCGACGCTGGTAGCCCATGTGAGAGATATCTTTGGGATGACCTCCTACGAAACTCTCCAAGGTTCAATCGATCCCTTCGAACAACCTTTCATCAATCCGCGTGATGATTTTCTTCACATCCCTTCTATCCCTTGAATTCCATCTCTTGGTGACCCAATGCCTTGTTGTATCGCTTTAACCGTAAGCTAACCCATCCCCGACTTTCTTCGCAGTATGATCCCCAAACTTATGAAGATCTTTACACGCCATTAAGCATTTTCGATTGTAGTTCACTACGGTAGACTACTCAAAATGGTTTGCCGATAAGGGTGTACCGAGGAAGATGGTTAATGCCTGGAAGGTCGAGTGTGGTTTAGTGAGGTTAACACGAGTCCGATACGATTCCACGGCAAGTTGTATGTCTTCTACACGCCTCGGATCACTATGCTCGATGAAGATTAGCAAGGACTTGATGTATTCACGTTGTATCTCTCAGAGAAATGTCTCATTCATCCACAATACCTTTGCAAGATACGATCTTCAATGTCGCTGAGAGACAATCTCAAAAGTCCGCTTCGCAGAATTCATAGTCCTCTTCGTCTTGTCTTTTGACCACTATTTTCTTGAGAAATGTGTAGTCCCATTTAGACGAGAGATACATGCTTGATAGCAACGATCCGTTTATCACTTGACACTTCATGCTTTGATGCGAGTACCGCAGCTCTTGTAGTAGATTCTTCACGCTCGTGCCGTTGATGAATCCCATACATTGCATCAAGATCATACTTTTCCACGGTGTCGAGAACATGTGGTGGCATCTTCCTCGATTGTTATGTTGTTTGAGTATATTCTTTGCGGAATGTAAGTGTGAGTGATGTAGCGTATTTCTTGGAGACATCGCTAACGTGTAGAAGGAATATTAGGTCTTTGTTGAAGAAGTAGCGGAATGGAATCTTGGGTTGATCCGGTTGGCCAATTGTAGGTAGAGGTCTGGTCCAGTCTGTGTAGTATGGAGCCTTGTCTTTTCGAGTGAAGTCGATGTTAGCTTCGGGATTGAGCCAGTCGATGTTGTTCGACATAGCTCGTGCAATGTCGTCGAGATGGTATTCCACTTCAATTGCACTTTCAGAGCTATCTTTGAGCAATTGGAAGGCATCATTCTTGATTCGCTTGAGCTCAGCCTTCATCATATTCTTCAATTTAAAATTTTCTTGTAATAGCTTGACATGCTTCATGGTACGGCCATCTACCATTTCTTGACCTTCTGGTATTGGGGGAGTAGCATCACAAAGTTGAGAAAACCAGTTATATCGTCATCTAGCCATGAGACAACATCAGTCTTAGTCGTCTTCTTCTTCTTCTTTGGCTTTGATGAGGATTCTGGTTTCTTTGTTATGTCGGGAGAGGTGGGTTGTTGTTGGGGCTCATGGAACTCTTCATCGTCACCACCAAAGGTATTTGAAATGATCACGGTTTTCTCTGGAGGTGGTAACTCGAGTCCCGAGGTTTATCGCCAGAAGAGCGTGGAGGGATCGTCTTTGTGTTGGAGTCCTTTGGGGTGGTGGTGGCATAGACGAGGGTTCACCGACTTCTTAGGGCGTTTAGACTCCTTGTCCTTATCCTTATCCTTATCGCCATCGCCTCTTGGATGCTTAGGCCTTCGCTTACCGCACTGCTTTTGAGTTGGTATTCTAGCAATGCTTCAAACAGTTTACCTTCGTCAAGTGAATGTTGCGCATCGCTTTGACATTCATGCGTACCACACCGGAGACCAATTCAAAGATCGGAGAACACTATAGGATCGCTTGGGTTGATTGTTATGGTTAGAGGTGTCGATCTTATAGTTTGCTTAGCCAATTGCATGAGATTCGAGATAGAGTTGTCTGTTGAACATCTCTTGTCACTCAGGACGGTGTCGAGAAGAAACTTGTGAGTATATTCTCTAGCCGCCTTCTCCATTTCCCTTTGGAAATCTCCTTTGAGAAGCTCCTGGATTTGCTCCCTTTCTTTTAGCATCTCGTTTATCCCGTTTTGAAGAAAGTTGATTCTGTCAGCTAGTTGATTTAGCTTTTTGTTGATCACGTCTTTCTTCTTGACTTGCTTGATAGCTTTGACAATTTTTGTCTTGGCTCGGGATATCCAAGAGTCAGTTGGTTTCTTTACAGACTTGGATGTGGATATGGTTGTGCCTTTGGATGGTAGTGGAGATGAATGAGAGGATGAGTCTGATGATGATGAGACATGAGGAGACTCAGGGTCTTTTGGTGGCTCAGAAGTTTCTTCCTTGGAGCGTGCTGGACTATCTAGAAGAAAATCATCATAATCAACTTCGTCATCTTGTCCAGACTTAGCCAATTCTTCAGCCTTAATCCTGGCTTCTTCATCTGCTTGAGCTTGAGCTTCTTCATTTGCTTTTTCTTTAGCTGCAACCTCAGCATCTTCATCAGAAATTTTCTCAGACTTCTCTCTTTCTGGTTCCTCAAATTCGTAAGTGATAGAGTCCTCCAGTTGCCTTTGTTGTTGTTCGTGGGTGGTGGTACCAGTTCCCTTATTGGGTTGATTAACCGCATCAGGAACTGGTGTAGATAGAGCACCACCACTTGACCCTCCGGGGCCACGAGTTTGTTGTAGTTTAAACTATTTAGCAACGTGTTGGAGTCTTAAATTCTTCACCTTTTTCCTGTCGTCTCTGTCTTCATCCAGTGGCTCTTCGTCCGAGCTTTCCTCTACCGCTCAAGAACTGGGTTTTACCTTTATCGCTTTTTGACTTAGAGGTTTTCAACAATCGATGGGACATCGATGGGAGTTTCGAGTAGGTAATCTCTTCATCGTGTCGATCCTCCGAGTCTTCGTCCTTCATTGTGGTTTAGGTTTGAGGATGGGATAGCATCCTTGGACGGATTTTCCTTTGAGAACATGAGTCCTTTTAGATACTTTCTCGCACTTTCGCTCGTTACACTTCCAAGACTACCTCTTCTTGTTTTCCTAGTAGGTGTACCAGAGGATTTGTCATCAAGGAAACCTACTTTGCCTGCTTCAATGGCTACCAGATATCGTTTGTATGAGTAAAGTTCTTTGATATCATCAGTAAGGAGATGATCTGGCAATACTGCGCCTTGTTTGTTTGTTGTTGAGTCCTTAAATCTGACAGTGAGTGTGGGCTCATACAACGCAGAGTGTTGTTTGGGTTCATCAAGTCTCAATGGGATATCAGGATTATACCCTAGAGCTCTTTGGATCAACAGTTTGGTGTATCTGATATACGGGATCTTGGTGCCAAGCTTTTTAAGGAAAGTCATCATGTCGTCCCATATCAGAGCTTCAACTTCTATGTCTTTCATGTTGACCAAAGCCCAAAAAATTTGTAGTTCCATGAGCTTGGGATGCTCATGACCACTATCACATCCAGAAACGGATTTTGCAATCATAATGTAGAGGGTTCTCCATGGCTGGGGTATGTTTTTTAGATCAACAGATGAGTGCTTTGTGATAACCCCGGTAGCTTCATCATAGCCGATGTCGACCATGAACTGGAGAACGACCTCTTCCGTTGGAGTAGCATTGTATTCAGTAGGTTCGATGACAGGAATGAGAAGAATAGCCCTCAAATCTGCTGGTGTGATGATGACTTGTTTGTTTTTAGCGTCACCGTCACAACATTTTGACCTTTGACCTTTTGCATTGTATGCCAGAATTGGTGAATGTAGATCTCTGGTACAGAAGCAGAGTTTGTGAGCATGTTCTGATAAGGGTGAGTCTTCAGAATATCCACTGCAATCTGACAAGAGGACTCAGAACAATAGAAGTTATCAAAATCAACTCTGAGGTTGTTCTTTCCGATCTTCATTGGGTAACCATGAGGGAAGATATCTTCAATAGTGAGAACATTTCGTGCTTCCACATTTTGCATTTGAGCGTCCATGTCGTGATCTGAAAGATATTTAGCCAAGAGAACCAACATATTGAAAGACATTACGTTAGTCAACAGTTGATTTTATTGTCTATTTATTGAATGTGATATGTCGATGATTGTTACGAGTCCAATGACACTTGTTAGTCCAATAGTCCAAAGACGTCATGATAAGTTTCGTGAGTTGATTAACTTTGAGTTTTAAAGTCCAAGTTTTTTCACTTATTTTTCACAACTTATTAAACATTTAGGCTTATTAGTGACATTTTTGGTTTCGTGGCGTTATGATTTATTTATTTACAAGTTTGCACGCGTAACAATTCATAATTTTGGTTAAAACTAGGCTTAGGCGTAGGTTTTTCAAGCTTATGCATAAACAGGAGTGGTTATACGCGTAAGCATAAGCTTATGCGTAGGATCTTGACTTACGCGTAGGAAAAAAGGGCCTTAGGCGTAAAGCTTACGCATAAGCGTATATGGAACCTTATGCGTAAGGCTTACTCGTAAGAGTGAACCTTATGCGTAGAGGTTACTGTTTACGCATATCCTTCACAGGATACGCGTAGTCCCCATTCTAGAACCTTACGCGTAAAGGTTACGCGTAAGATTACTCTTACGCATAACATTCTACGCGTAAGGTGATCCTTATGCGTAGATGTTCAAGTAACCTTGATTCTGAGTTTTTCACGCGTAGAAACCTGAAATAAATTCATCATATTACCAATATTAACACATACATTCATTTGTTTTCAGTTCAAGACATGAACACTATTTAAGCAGTTATGCGTAGAAAATCATTTACGCGTAGACATAAACCCTAGAGTTCAATTCCTACGAGTAAGTGTTCTAACCACAGGATTAACACCAAAATGTTTCTGGGATATCTTAGAGGTCTAATGAGATGTTCTGTACAAGTTTTAACATAAAAAATGCTATGAATTAAAAGTACCCAAAACGTATGAACTTAAACCCTAAAATTTGATTTTTACACAATTGATGTTTATGGGTAAGTTTTAAGCATGGATATACTTAATTCAACATATATACAACCTCTCTTAACCATCTAATCAACCTAAAACACTCACACATGAAAATACCCAATTCACGCATAAACCCTAATTATCAAACTCACTCAATTTGTGTTTCTGGGTGAGTATTAATGATAGAAATGGTATCATAGTGATTAGAAAAACGTTTTGACACTACTATTTTAACCAATAATACTCAATCATGATTATGTGTTCATACGCTTATGCGTAGAATACAAAATCGTTCATAGGTTAAAATCTAACCGTTGGTTTTCAAAACGATTCAAAACCTATGTTTATAATCATGTTAAAAACATAAAAACACTTACAAAATGATGATCAAAGACACGGATTTGCAGGTGGATTGTTATGCGTAGGATATGGGTAGTTGTGAAATAAATGAGGTGAGTTAATGTTTGTGTAAAAAGTTAGGTGAAGTATTTTGTTAGAAAATACTTTGAGATTTTGACACATTTAGTCCCTCCACCTTAACCATTTACATTCAATGCCCATAACTTCCATTTTGGTTACCAAACGAAAGATATTTGGAAAGAAACTTGACGACACTCCCCCTCGACTTAATAAATAATGAAATTTTATAAATTTGAGTCCGAGGAGTGTCAGTAAACCAGAAATGTGACCACCATTATTAAAGAAACAACCGGGATTAGGTAACATGCAAGTGCAAGGTTTTATGAAACCGAAAAATATTTACTTTCTCCCCCTCAACACTTGACCGAGAAAATATTGAATTTTGAAAGATTAAAGTGTTGACGGAAGATTTGTACTTGCATGTTAAAAGAAATATATATAGAAAAATATTTTTGTTGTTTTATCAGATTTTATAATTTTGTATTTTGTTTTTGAAAATATTTACAAAAGAGGGTTTTGGTGTTTGACTGATTTTAAGAATATTTTAAAAGTTCTTCCGCCTTCCTCGAGTCAAACACCGCATACCAATCCGTGGACCAACTCATTAAACCTAGCAGAGCTAAGGCTTTGGTGAGGAGATCACCAATTCCTATTCAAGACCACAAAGTATAATTCAACAAGACCTTTTCCACGCAAGACGAGATCGCAATAGCACTTCGATTGTCGCAAAGACATCGGGATTCTCACAATTACGTAACCATAGTCTTTGAGTTATGTTCTCATCCAAATGACTTCAAAGACAACAGCCGACATGGCTACATATTCTCGCTCGTTGAGGACAACGATATACAATCCGCTTCTTCGATTGCCATGACACCGCTTATCACCAAGAAATTGTAATGCTCTCAAGTACTTTTCCGTGAATCTAAGCGACTGCGTGATCGCCGTCTGAAAAGCTATTAGTTCAAAACCGTAATCCTTCTGATACCGGATCCCCAAGTTAATGGTTCCTTTGATGTATCTGAGATTCTTTTAGCCTCGAGAGGTGGGTTTCAGCTGGTCTTGATCGATAACGGAGCAAAGATATACTGAAAACACAATATCAGGCCTGCTAACTGTTAGATACATGAGAGACCTAATGATACTATGGTATTTGGTAGGGTCTACCAATTTCCCATGTAAATCAGCGTCTAATTTCTTGGTATGAGCCATTGGTGTGGCATAGGTGTCACAGTTTTGCATTCCAAATTTGTTTAGAAGTTCAAGGGCATATTTGAACTGACTTAAGAAAATACCATGGGGTGATTGATGAACTTGCATTCCGAGAAAGAATGTGAGTTCACCCATCATTGACATTTCAAAATGTTTTGTCATTAGTTTTGCAAAAGCATTTGAGTATTTTAAATGTGTTGACCCAAAAATGATGTCATCCACATAGATTTGAACGATTAAGATGTGAGCCCCGTGATATTGAATGAAAAGTGTAGGATCGACCGAACCTTTGGTGAAATTATTGGCAATGAGGAAGGATGATAACTTGTCGCACCACGCCCGAGGAGCTTGTTTGAGTCCGCATGAGCTTTGTTCGCTTTATAGACATGGTTTGGGAACTCGGATCAACGAATCCTTCGGATGGTTGAAATAAACTGCTTTTCGCCTTTCCGCTCGAGCGCTTTGACGTCCATTTGAAAGACCGTGATGTTCATGTGTGCCGCGAACGCTAGAAATATCCGAACGACCTCAAGACGAGCAACCGAGCGAATGATTCTTCAAAGTCAATACCTCTTCTTTTCTATATCCTTAGCCACCGACGTGCCTTATTTCGACACGCCCTTCGCATCCAATTTGTTTTTCCAAATCCATTTGAGACCAATGACGAAGACTCCTGTTGGTCTTTCAACCAATTCCCATACTTCAAGGCGCTTAAATTGATTGAGTTCTTCCCGTATGGATTCAATCCATTGTCTTTGGTCATTGCGCCTTTAATGTTTTTCGGTTCGATTGGCGGACGGTGAGTGCATAAATGCAATGTTCACCGCTCGTGTGAAGACGTTGTCTCGTTACGACCGGTTGATTCGGGTTACCAATAATATTCTCAAGAGGATGGTCATTTGTCCAACGATGAGTGGAAGGTTGATGTTGATATACATTATGCGATTGGGAGGATTCAAATGGCTTGTAGATGATTCCGCAACATCGTGTAGCAGCTTCATTAGCAAACGGGTTAAAGAACGATTTGGATCAAAATCTGCAGTGGGGTACTTCATTGTTTAGAAGATCATCACCGGTTCAATCATTGATGCGCTTTGTTCAACTGTTGTTGTGGAGTCAATCGGTGGTGCTTCTTCAATGATGATTGTAGCAGTGTATCGTATTGAATATGATCGTTGAGCAACAAAACATTGGATACACCGAGCACGCTCATCAATATCATCACTAAATAGCGGAGCAAATAGCTTTTCCATTTGTTGACGAGTAAGCAAGGGGCTTGGTTTAGCCGATGATGGGGTTTGGGGAAGTTTAAAGGGTTGTGACCGGTTCCAAGTTGTTATGCTCGAAGCCATATCCGAAGTTCATCAAAATTTGCATGAATCGCTTCCATAACCTCGCTTTGTACGACGATTCCGCATCCGGAAACCCTTAGAATTTTCACAATATCCTATAAAGACTCTAATGTCGACTTTGGCTTTGAGCTTACCAAAGTCATCACGATCATTATTCGGATAACAAAGGGATCCAAATACGTGAAAGTGTTTGAGATTCGGTTTATGGTTGTGATAAGCTCATAAGGTGTTTTGTTATGGCGCTTGGTAATTATTGAGCGATTCTCGAGTGTAGCATGCAGCTGACACGACTTCACCCATAAGTAATCTGAAGTTTAGCATTAATTAACATCGTTTGCGCCTTCCACTAACGCATGGTTACGCCTTTCAACAACTCCGCTTTGTTTTGGTGTACGTGCAATAGATGTTTGATGCTCAATTCCACTTTCTCATAAAATGCACGAAGAGTTTGATTCACAAATTCAGCCTTTGCATGTTCGAATTTGTCTCGACGGTGTTCGAGTCGAACTTGAATTTTCGTGAGAAAGGTGATGATCATCTATAGAGCTTGATCTTTACTTCAAGAAAATAAACCCAAGTCCATCCGAGTAGTCATCTACAATTACCAAGATGTAGTGTTTGCCATTAATCGCTTGCACGCAGATCCGCCACACAATCCATGTGAAGAAGATGAAGCACATGTCAGAGTCGTGTTCCACCTTTGAAGGAAAATGAGCACGAGTGCTTTTCCCTTGTTCACAGTCGAGCATAGGTGATCTTTAGAATACCGAAATCTGGGAGACCTTCAACTAGTTTATATCGAGCAAGGTTGGTTATGGTTTGAAAGTTTAGATGTGAGAGACGACGGTGCCATAGCCGTGATTTTGTAGATGTAGCCTTAGAGAGTAGACAGATGGGAGATGAAGCAATCATGTCTTGCATTGAGATTGTGTAAAGACTTGATGCGTTGACCGGACATAAGATCGCTTCCTTGTAGATCATGAATGAAACAAGTTTTCTCCCTAAAAGCAACTTCCAAATCTCCATCACAAAATTGACCGATCGAGAAGAGATTGTGACCGAGACCTTCCACATAATAAACTATGCTAATTTCGATGTTGCCATTGATGTAATCTCCGAGCCCATGATAGTCGCAGTGATCATTCCGAATCAGCGACAAGCCAATGAACTTTGCAATAAAGTTTGATAACGCTTGAGATTGCATCATGTGTCGGGAACATCCGCTATCAACAACCCAGAAGATGATCTCAGATCACCGCATTCAACATGCATTTACGGATGGAATAGAAGTAGATGTGAAACCCAAGAGTTAGAGGGTTCCGATGCGTATATAGATGAAACACATGTTCATAATTTTAGGTATCCATGGAAAGCCAAGTGTATTATGTAACCATTTCGCCATCTCCAACTAGTCTTTGCTTTAGTCTTAGTGAATGAACTAGGTGGTACTACGATCCTTGGAAGTGATAATGGAGCTATAGGGACATCAATGCTTATCTTAGAATCTAAAGAGGTGGTTTACCAAGCCACGTACTTAGAAGCTTTAGTGGGCCTAGAGGTATTCCGCTTAGGATTCCGTAAACGAGACAAGATAGTTTTAGCAACACATTTATCATGACAATCGAAGCATACTTTTACGACATATAACACAAGAAGCTTCGACTTAACATCAAAAGTACTTAAAGGTTCAAGATTTGTTACATCACTTTTCCATTACATTTGTCGACGCAATATCTAAAGTGGGAGCAACTTGAGTTTTATTCAAAGTCCTAGGGTGTTCTTCTACTTCACATTCTTTATTGTTCTTTTCTTACGTTGCAACTTCTTATTCTTCCTTGTATTGCTCCTAGGTCGTGAAGTGCAGCGTTGGGAAAAGAGGCAACTATTCCTATTTCGATGAGGAAGCACATTAGTTTCTTGTGGTTTGTCATTAGATGTTCTAGAGTCATTTTGAACTGCTTTTGGTGCGCTTACATTTGTGTTACTATCCCTATCTTGCTTAAGTAGCACCAACTCGCTTTAAGATCATGGATTTTGTGTAACAAATCTAGATTTTCAAAACGAGTGAGTCCGTCTCGTCAGAAACATCTTTGGTATATGCCGATGATTATTAACATCTTTTGATGCTTTAGCACGAGTCTTTTGAGTAAATCAAATATGACGCTATATTCCTTTTTCACTTTTGAAATTTCTTGTTCATATTTTGAGATTTGACACTTCAAAGACACATTTTGGTCATCCAGCTTGCTCAAGTTTAGGACAAAGAGTTTTGGTATGCAACTGTTGATCTTGTTTTGCAAAGCGAGTTCACGATTATGACAATCTTTTGACACCATTGAAGACGACGTTTTGCGCTTGAAAGTTCGTTTAACAAACGCTCATTTTCATCTTTAAAAGCTTGATTTGTGACACAAGACGATTCTCAACAATTTCAACAGTAATCAACAATGATCGCAGAGATATAATGAAATGCATATGCAAAAGAATGTAATAACACAACATTATGGATATCACAGAGATAACATCTTCCAAGAGTCGATCAACATCTTTTCGTAACATTTTTTTTACATTTTGTATTTGAAATTGAAGTTTCGCTTGTTCGAAAACTCTTTTCATAAGTCCAAGCTCCTTGTGAAAATCCCTTTCCCAATAAATAGCACAATTTTTCAAATTTCGGACATGAGGTAAAATTCTTTTCTGAAGAATATCTCTTTGTGCACGCGCAAGAGGTGATTGAAAATGTTCAACTTTTATTTCAGAATGAAATTCAATTTCTCGTTCCAAAATTTTGATGTCCGAAATGAATGTTTCAAAATATTTTATAATTTTACATTTTTTGGCTAATGGTTTTATTTCACTGCGTGAAGGTAAAGGATGATTAATTTGTGCAGTATTGGAAAGGGGACCCTCAGAAGTAGGTGTGATAACCCAAGGTGTGTTAGAAAAATCCTTTTGTGCAACGAAAGTGACGGCTTTTGAATAGTTAAATGATTTGTTATAAACAACATTTTCTAATTTTGATCGACTCTCGTCTTCTGCATCTAATTCCTTTTGACGATTATATTCAACAACACTCATAATGGAATCATCAACTCTATGTTCAAGATCAAACTTCGTGATTTGGTTTGAATGCTCGCTTGAAAACTTAGGTTTGTAATCGCAAGATTCGTCCATATCCATTTGGATTTGGTTTAAAAGTAAACTTTTGAATCGTTGTGATTGATTCACCATGTTTATAAACAACAGTTCGAAACTCTTTGATTTTGTTTTATAAGTCGACAATTTCCTCAAGATAGTCATCTATTTATTTCGTGGAATGCTTTTTGTACTTAGAGAACTGTTTTTGACAAGTTAGCAACTCAGACTTGGCTTTTTGAGTTTCCAAGGTAAGAGCGTTAAGTTGTTGTTTATGATCATGTTTCAGTTGTTCTATCTGAGACAACAAAGCATTCTTGGATGCGACTAGATCACGTATTTGTCGTTCTAATGATTTTTCATTTTGATGAGATTTAGCAAAAGCGACTTTAAAACCTTGTTCACGTTGTTCTTGAGTTTTGAAAACGTTGAGTTGCCTTATTAAGCATTCATTATCACTAGTTAACAGTGCATTTTTTTTAATTGCTTGCAAATTTCCAATCGAGATTCTTGGTCTTTAATTAAGGTCATGAGCTCAACTTCTAGATGAGACGAAGGTTCATCTTGTTCAATGTAAGTCTCAACATGATCATTAGTCAGATCCTCAAGTATAACCACAGAGTCAACTTGATTATCAATGGTAACCATAAGGTCATCTTGATCGTCAAATATAACTACGGGGTCTATTTGATTATCTTCGGAATGAGATGTAGACGGCGCATGTTGAACACTCTGATCCTTGTCGGATGTAGATGTTGGAGGAGATATCAAATCATTAATAAGTAAAGTTTGATCCGGTACCTGAGACAAGCCGTCAGTGTCATACACCGGGCTGTGTCACTCATGTGGAGAGCTTGCATGTGTGCCATCAACATCACCGCTGCATTAGCCTCGCAAGTCCTCCATGTTATCATCGAATCTGATCCGCCATGAAGCTATGTTCCTTGTTGGTAAGAGTTCCACCGCTTCATCCTTGAGATCCAAGAGTAAAGCCTCTTTGTGATAAGCGTTGCCTCTTGTCCTCGGCTTGGGGCATGCATTAGCCGATGACCCTTCTCATTACGCTTATAACAACGAAGACCATTAACCCCATTCGAGCGGCACTGCTCAACCACTTGAGCCCTTTGTTGTTGTGGAGCACCCATGTTATTCCTTCCCATTGTATTAAACCTTGACCACCGCCCATCCGACGAACATTACCACGATTCGAACTTCAACACGTCCATTGTTAACAACAAATGATTCCTTGTGTTAGATGAGGTACGAATGCGATTGTTGGATTTGTTAGAGTATCGGCCGAAGGCTCTAGCAATCATGACAAACCCTTGTTGCAATGCATCGAAAGCTTCTGCATCTTCATTGGATTCACTGTAAAGTGCTTGATCATTGTTGTTGTTGTATGGAACCAATTGATTTTCTTGAGATTGTTGCTTTGATTGACCATATGGTGTGATTGTTGCAGTTGGTTGAGCAGTGGTTTGTGAGGGATTCGTGAGTACAGTTTGTGAGGTCGGGAATTAAGGATAACCAGCTTGAGCCCACAATGCTAATTGTTGATTGTCCGGAAGTGAAGGTGAAGCAGGTTGTCCACGGATAGCTCTTTCTCTGTCAACTTCTTTTTGGTGGGGCTTCAAATAGTCGTACAACAATCCGTATGAAGCATGATGAAGATTCTTAGCTTGCCGGATGAAAATGACATATTTTTCCCAATCAGGACCAAGACTACTCAGAAACTTAGTGTTGACTGCAATTCTTGGCATGATGATGTTGTGTTTATCCAAGTCATTGATGATGTCTGAGAAGCGATGATGATATGACTCTAATGTCTCTCCGGGTTCAATCATGAAGTGTTCATAAGCCAAGTAGATTTTGGATTCCATGTCTTCTTGATTGAGTGCAGTGCCTTCCATGAGAAGATGAATATGTTCTCACATTGCTTTAGCAGTCTTTTGAGCATCGAAACTTCGAAGGATTGGATTAGGTAATCCCAAAAGGATGTATTGCATTGCTAGCTCATCAGCTTCGAAATGTAGAAGTTCATCAGCAGTGAGGTCAGAAAGAATTGCAATGTTGGTGACATCATCTCTTGGTGGAGTAGCATTTGGATCTCCGGTTTAATGACAAGAGGCATCAAATGGACCTTCCATGATTACATTCTTTAAAACTTTCCATGTGGCTTCTTTAGATCACGTAACCTAAAGAACCTTATCACCCATTGATCATAGTTTCGTGGAGTGAGCATTGGAGGTCTATCAAGTGATCCTGCCTCATGAATGGATTGTTGGCTACTTAAAGCTTCACACATCTTTGCAAACCAAGACGGTTCCTTCATAGTATTCCTTGATGGATGTTGATTGTAAAAGTTTGTGTAAGGTTGTACTTGAAGACTAGGTGGTGGTTGAACCATTTGAGGTGGAATTGCTCCTTGTTGTGGATAATGTTGTTGGTTAAATTGTTGTTGTTGATTGAATTGTTGATGTTGTGGACTGAGTTGTTGTTGTTGTTATTGATTATACGTGTAAGGAAAGTAGTTAGAGTATGGTGGTTGAGACATGTTGAAAACTTGTGTTGTAAAATGGATCTTTTTAGTCGAATGAAACGTTGTTGATGAAGTGTCCTTAGGCGTAGAAACCAAGTTTAGGCAAAGTAATTCTTAGTCGTAAAAACACTAAACTTACGCGTAAAAGCATTAGTTACGCGTAGGATTAGCTTACGCGTAAGAATTGAGAAACACTAAGATTAGGCGAAACCAAAGTTAGACGAGAAAACTTATGCGTAGGATTAGCTTATGCGTAAGACAAGGCTTAGGCGTAAGAAAAATCTTAGGCGTAAGAGTTCTACGATAAGTTTGAGCTTATGCGTAAAATTAAGGTTTTGCCCAAAAATCCTTTACACTAATCTCAGTGTAAAAGATATCCAAAGTCGAAGTGTTTTCAGCTTATCCAAGCAAGAAAACACCGAGTAGACCAAGAAAATCAAGATCAAGCCACGGATTTCTTACGCGTAACTCTAGGGTTTTGTTACGCCAGAAACTTAACCAAAACGGATTTTTGCCCAAAGTGATTCTAAACCGATTTTTGTGATGAAACGACTTCAATATCACAAAAATAACACAAAAGTGTGAAATTTGATGATCCAAAGCTTATAAACACCTTACGCGTGAAATGAACACACGATAAAACCAAGCTTAAAACAATGAATTACACGTAAAGTTTGAAACTTTTGCCAAAACCGAAATTTTAACACCTAAAACTTTGAAAGTACAAGAATCTTGGATTGTAAAGTGTAAAAAATGAGTTTTTAAGCGTGTAAAAGTTTGAAGACCGAGACTTACGCGTAAAACCAAAAACAAAAAAACAAAAAAACCTTTTCACCCAACTATTTGGCGATTGATACCACTGTTAGGTTCCCATATTTATAACACAAGCATCAATAGAAGAAATAGAGAAGAAGAGATCGGATGAACAAACACACACACACACACGTATGAAGTATTGAGACAAGTTATGCGTAAGTGAAATGTGTTAATTGAACAACCAACCCTCAAGTGAGGGTTTACAAGGATTATTTATAGGGCAAGGAGCTAGGGCAACACTACTAGCATCCTTCCCTTCTTATGGGCTTGGGCCAAGGCTCATGGGCTTTCTACATAAGCCTTGGCATGATAACTAACATAAAAGCCATAATTAAGCTAACTATTACATATTAATTACTAACACTTGAATTCTAGTTTAGGAGTGATTCCAACACCAAGGTTTATGTTATGTTTTCAAAAGATATTTAAGCATGTTTTTCAAAAGATATTTAAGCATGTTTAATCTTTGGAGTTTAAAGTCTCAGATTTGATCCTTATCGGTTAAAAGTTTTCATAAGCAAGTCACAATTCTCCTCAAACGCTTTCAAAATCAATTTAAATCTACAGAGATCACAAATCTCAAATGATTTGAAAATTGTGATCGGGGAAGAATTTGTGATTTAAATTGGATTTAAACTGATAATTCGATAAATGGTTTTATAGTGATCTACAAGCTCTCCTCCCCACATGTGCCAAACGATTTCAAATTTTCCATGGACATGTTGAGGGGAGCATCTATTTCAAACCAAAAGGATTGAAACGTGATTGATTTGTTTCAATGCTGGGTTTCCTAATATGTGTAAAACACTTTCAAATCTCTATGCACATATTGAGGGAACAACTTTTGAAAACCACATCCTTTCCAAAATACCCTTAACAAAGTATGAAAAATACTAATTTTGATCAGAAAGTGATGTTGATATCTTTTAGAAAATGGTAATCAAAGAAGTGAATCCTTCCTCTTGCCTCCGTGTGCCAAAACGATTTCAAATACACGATGCACATGTTGAGGGGAGCTCTTTTCTAAAATATCAAAAACAATTCAGTACAAAATGCTTTGACAATATATCACAAGTATCCGGATTGATTTTCAAATGGTTTTCAATTGGTTCCAATGGCAGATGAACAATACCAAATAGACCGACCAAATTTACTTTATGTATGGTGATATAAGGATGGTTAGGTTAGGTATTTGTTCCCACGATCCCGCCAGAGCCGGAGGGATCTACCCAGGGAGAATCCACTAGATAGTGTAGAAGTCCTTAGGTATGATGAAAAAAGGAGAAAAGTGAGAAATGGGAATAGTGCGGACTGAGATAGAGCTAGAACTAGAATAAACCCAACAAGGTTCTAGTTATGAAGTCTCGGTAAGCATTGAAGGGGTTGAAGAATGAAAAAGAATTAAATGTGAAAAGGGTGAAAAGAAATAGCCCTCCAATAATTCAACCTTAGGGCGTAAACCGGTTCAATTCATATGCTACCGGTGGTTACAAAGGTAACATCGGTATTGAAGACAAGACGTCATGGACCCGGTGGACGCATCGCACTACAACTTCCCAAGCCACTCAAGTTCCTCTTAAAAGGACTTGTTTCATTCTCACGGGAACCTAAATAATCTATCGACTTTCTCTAGAGATTGTTGATATTGAAGAAGGAGACCTCTCCCTAGTCTCCCAGATAGAACTCGATAACGCTACACGCTGCTCGGGGTCAAGGAAACTTCCTTTTCTTCGAGCAAGTTTTATAACACCCTAGGCGGTGAACCTACTCGTTGTAGTGTAGTAATTAGGGTAAGCCACGGTATTGATATCGTTCTCTAGGGAATAGGAATGCTAGTAGGGAGTTACTACGCTAAGGTTAAGGTTGAGAAAGATTATTTTTATCTTTTATATTTTATAAAATGGAAAGGTACGAATCTCGGTATTGGATTTGGGGGTTGGTATTTCTACCGATTACTCTACTATTATCTAATTATCTAAACTAAGGTTGTGGGAGTCTATGTCTAATTAATGTGTGCTCGTATGATAGTTTAAAGATGTGTTTACTTAGTTTGTATTACTCCTTAATTATCTCCTATTGATGGTTGAGTGTCACGTCTTATTCCTAGTTGCGTTGTGTTTCTAAAGTTGTAGGGTATGCTTTCTCCCAACTCTTTGAACTTACCAAAGGGTCTTGTCTACAAATCCACGTGAGAGATTATAGACTCTACTCTAAGGCACTCTTCGGATGTTTTAGCCTACAATCACTCGGTAATCATACTCTAAGGTTCACAAAGATGAATCAAGCATTAAGTACACAACGAATGACCTATCGCATTACTAGATCATTAATCAACTAAGATAAGAAACAACCAATCAATATTCAATAATTAAGTTTCATACTTCCTAAGCAAACACACAAATAAATTAGCGGGACATGGAGAACATGCAAGCATACACACAAATAATCAAAGACATAATTGAATTAATGAAGCAAAGACTTATCTTGGTGTAAGATAGGGTTAAAACCCTAAAATACTTGTACAAGACACCTTAGGTTCGGTTTTAGGTTTTACTCCAAAGACTCTCCACACAAAGACCGAAAATTCGGATTCTATATATAAGATTACAATTGCGACGGCGCACCTTATGTTTAGTGACGCCGTGTGTCGCCGCCATTAGGGTTTCGTCTTGGCCACGTTAACCTTGCGACGGCGTCACCTTATGTCCGTGACGCCGTCCTCTTCGACTTCGGCGTCGCCGCGGATCGCATCTTGGCCGTCGAGTAGCGACGGCCTACTCTTTCACACTAGACGCCGTCTCTTGAAAACATGAGTTTTGAGTTCGACCGTCGCAACAATTCTCCGACGGCGTCGCAAATAGCTCTGACGCCGCCGCCTTCTACATTCAATGATCGTGAGTGTCGATTTTGACTTTGGCCATTTTCTTCATATATTCGCGCCTTTCATCCAAATAAGTGTCATTCCACATTTTGCCTTCACGAGACCTAAAAAGTGAAAAGGAACGATATTAAGCAATAACGGATACAAAAGTGATCAAATAAGGACTTAAACGACCCTCAAAATGGTACCTTTAAAACCTTATCAAATATCCCTACACTTGTTATTTGCTTGTCCTCAAGCAAATGTGCTTTTAGCCAATTAATTTGTAAGTTAGGGGTCATTCAAAGATTAATTCAAAACGGTCCACAACATATATAAGCCCATAAAAAGTCATAACAAGCACGGAATACATACTAGCACCTCACATGGGGTGTTTGGATACTCACATCTCTCTCGGTGTATAAATGAAATATAACAATATAGGAAATGGAAGATAAACACTCATTAACCGGTCCTAGTACATAGATTACCATAGGCTTGAGAATAGATCAAACCTCCATCGCTTTGGCGTAAGCACCTAGGAAAGACTATCAAAGAGGTCTTTTAAAGGGTTGTAATGTTAGGCTTACGGTAGGAAATAAGGGTTTGGTGGGATAGGCTATTTAGTGGTGGTAAGTCAAAATCTTTATGTTAATCGCATATGAAGAATGGCGTTGCTAAGCCAAGACTCGACACTCTAAACTCTAGATAACTGAAATAAACAAACATAAATTTAAAGGATAGATGTAGGATGGTAGCCCGTATGTTTTTTTTTTTTTTTTTTTTTTTTTTTTTTTTTTTTTTTTTTTTTTTTTTTTTTTTATCATCATACACTTTTACTCTACCATCCTCTCGATAACATCAAAATACTAGGATTTACAGGACATCCCTACACTTGAGTTTTTATTAATCTAATACTAATTTGACCGAATCGAAAAGATCAAAACACTTGGGGTACATTATTATGTAAACAAAGGAATTTGAATTTAACGCTCCTTCCCGTCATTTCATAAACTTTAACTTTTCCCATGAATCCCAATCGTCCCAAAGCGTATACAAAGAATATGACTCGACTTAGCAACTCATGCAAGAAACCGGATAATTGAACTAAGGGTTTGGGGTGATAACAATAATGCACTAAAAGTGAGTGCAAAGGGGTAGGCTAAGGCGATTTGGGTGTATATTTGGGGTGGGGTGTAAACAATGCTCTTCATTGATATTCGGAAAACCGAAACATCACGAGAACCGCGAAAAGGATAGGCTCGAGGGGTTAACTAGGGTATCGTGTACTAAAGATGAGTACAACGCAAAGGGTGTGGGGAATTACTCAACCGATGTGGAAGAAGTAATTATATTACGGTATCAAACAAGGGTTTATCCTAATACCTCTTATCATTTAGTTATTCCTAACTACACAAGTGTAGTCTCACTAGCGATCTCGGAATGCATCACAAAACAAGTTCTAGAATCTATTATACTACCGGTTCACACTCTAAGCATTAAAGATGAATGCTTTAATTCCTACTAATCTAAGGCGATCCTCACATTTTGGGTGGAATTTGGGTGGTAAAGGGTTTTGTGCTAGTCATATAACTTCCTATCCATGAGACGCTTTTGTTAAGACTAATGGCCCACTCTTATATGTCATGAAAAATTTAAATTTTGTGCCAAAATTACCCTAACCGACATTTCTCATGGTTTATTACACAATCACAATTGGACAAAGCAAAAGTCAAGGATAAGCATAGTTTCAAAGTTCCGCTTTATTTTCCTCCCTACACTTAAACTGAACATTGTCCCCAATGTTCCCCGAAAGTATCAAAGTTATGATAAAAGAAGGTAATTAAAAACGAAAGAAACTAATACTCCCCTGATTAGCTCGGTAGGATCCGTGTAAAGTGGTGGTTAAATTCTTTTCAAGAAGAATAATTGCGTGAAAAGCTCCTTCCAATCTTATGTAACTTCTTCTTGACAAACTAAACCTGCACACTTGAAGAAAACAAACGAAACCTTCGCGTAAAATCGGCGGTAATAATATATATAAGACTCGATTTAAACTAGGATATAATGCTTGTGGAATGAATGTTTACAGTATTTTTAAGAAAATTAAGACCTAGAAAATTCCAAAAATTTATAAGTAGCTCGAAAAACGAGAAAAGTAATCGATGTTTTACTCCTTCCCGACGCGTCGGTTTGCAATCTGACGCCGTCGTTATCCCGACAAAAAGCGGTCTCGATTTTCTCGAAAAATTTCGAAAATTTACATCTTTAGAATCGGAAAATTTCGCAAAACATCCATTATGACTCGATACAAGCATTTGACTCGAACAAACAAACATATATATCTTTTAATTAATTGTTATTCTCATGTTTACGTTTCTTTTGAAAACGTGTGTAATCCTCCCTACACTTATCCCTTATGTAAAATACCTTTATATGTAATTAAGACGAAGTTAAAAACAAAATAAAGCATTTTTACAAATTTAAACATGAGGATAAACAATTAATAAAAGATATATGACACTAACAAGCAAACAATTAAGCATGGGTTGCCTCCCACGAAGCGCTTTTCTTTATTAAAGAGTCTTGTAGCTAGACTCGTAGTCGTGCTCCTACGTACCGATATACGTAAGTCTATCCTCAACAATGTCGTAAGGATCAAACTTATCATTCAAGTTCCTAGTAGTACGTTCGGTTAAATAAGCCTTTTCAAACATCTCACCATCGGGATCATAGATTTGTATCCTAATGTGCCACCTTCCATTACCATCACTAGGCGGTCGATTCCAATTCCACATGTGTTCGGATTTCTCAACTATCCACTTATTCATGATAAGGTTAACGGCAAGCTTCCTAGGAACTCGGTCATCTTCCTAAATACTAAGGCGTCCTCGAGCGGGTTCACTTCTATATCCCTAGCCAATTCTTGTTCTTGGAAAGTTCTTGCACTAGCAAAGGCCTTATCTAGGTAAAAGGTCTTTGGGGCCTATGATGTTCTTCTCAATCCAAGGTCCATATCGAGAAGGCTCTCTATCCAACCTTATCTCATGTGGATTTCCTCATCCTTATAGTATGTATGTTTTTAACATCGTAAGCGGATCTAGCACTCCCTCTCCTACCACTATTTTGGACATCTTACAATCGATGATGGCACTAGCGGTAGCTAAAATCCTCTTCCAACTAGTAATGGGCATGTTGGGTCCTTATTCATGTCGAGTACATGAAAGTCGGCCAAAAGAGTCAACTCTCCTACATGTACTACCATGTCCTTTATTATTCCAACCGGACGTGCTATACTACCGTCCGCTAATCCTAAGATAGTTTCCGTTGGTTCAATCTTACCTAGGTTGAGGCTTCTATGAAGGACAACGGAATGAGATTGATGCATGATCCTAAATCGGCTAAAGCATCGAGTGGCTTGGAAGTTCCAAGTCTACACGGAAGAGTGAATAGCCGGGATCATCTAATTTCTTAGGTAAGTTGTTTCGCACAAAGCGGACCCATGTTTCCCAAGCCTAAGTTCTAACTCATATTTTCTTTTAAAGCATTATAATAAGGTGCATGAGCTAAGACTTCAAGAATCGGTTTTCTTGATGGAGTTCCTTGTACTCCTCCTCTAAACTAGGTTTGGATTCTTGGTTGACGGGTTTCTCAAGAGTAGGCTTTACCAAAGGTGCCGGCTTTGGTATTTCTTGGATGACTTGGAACCCTTTTGATAGCATTTACCGAATGAACCGTTGGGTGAGAGGGGCATGGATGTGCACTCTCCATGGCGAACTAGAACATGAAGTCGATGCAATCGAATTCACTTTTGGGTTCTTAATGGTATCACTTGGGAGTGCTCCAATTTCCGCTCATTGAAGGCTTTTAAGAGGCATCAAGCTTGGTTGTCATCTCGCTCTGTTTTTGCTTAAAATCGGCTTCAATCTTATTCAATCGAGTTTCTTGGGATGACAAAAATCTAGATGCAATTGCCTCAAGATTAGTGGGGTTCCCGGTATTAGAAGAATTGAACCTATTAGGCGAACTAGATGAACTTTGGGGTGTGCTTGAGTTTTGGTTCCACTTAAGATTAGGGTGATTTTTCCATGATGGGTTATATGAGTTTCCTAAGTTGTTTTGTTCGGGTTTGAAAGTGTACCACTTCTCCCCGCCCGTCGGTGCGTATGGGCGTAGTCCGCAAAGCTTGTTCGGAGAGCCTTGAGCGATCCACGAGTGTCATGGGGACCACGCATAACTCACAAGGTAGAGTGATTTGATTCACTTGTCGTGAGGACTTAGGATTTTGTAGGAACTCATGAGGAATTTAACTTGATCTTCAAGCTCGATCATCCTACGGTCGGGAGGAGGCAAGGAGATTGCCTTGACGGTTTTGGGCAGCTCACGGGGTCATCCCAACTTTCGTTGTCATAGAGGGCAAGGTCCTCTATTATTTCCCATGATTCTTCTGGGTGAGATCACTAAGTTTTCCACCGCCGCTTGGTCAATGGATCGCTTAGTGGGAAAGTTGACATGATCATAAAAGATTTGGACTTGGAGCCAAAGATCAATGCCGTGATGAGGACTTTATGAAGTAAGTCCTTGAATCGGGTCCATGCTTCGTAGAGATTCACCTTGACGTTGTTGGAACATCAAGATGTCATTCCTAAGCTTAGTGGTTCTCCCGGTGGGAAAAATTGAGCAAGGAAGCGAAAGTAAGATCATCCCAACTTGAGATGGAGCCGGTGAAGTCGCTCAAGCCAATTACTAGCTTGGTCCCGTAGAGAATTGGAAGAGACGCAGCGCGTGGTCTCCCGAGTAGTAGCATCAAGGTCAATGGAATCGACGATTTTGAGGAAATCCCTCGATCTTGATTTGGATCTTGAACGAAGTCCATGGAATGCACATCCGTTTTGCACCAACCGGATGGTGTCGGATCGCAGGGCCGTAGTTTGGGCTTGGTCGGGAAGCTCAATGGTGTTCCTATAGCCTAAGTGGCTTGGTTTTGAGTATTCACCAAGAGTACGGACTCTTGGCGGGTCATTTGGTGGTATGTTGATGAATGGTAGTGGGTTATCACCTTCCATGATGAAAAGTGATGGAATTACTAACAAAGGTTACGAAGAAGGGGATAGACTAAGAGAAATCTAAAATGAGAAAAAGTTTACTTGATATGAATCAAGCAAAGAAACCTAAGCGAGGTGGACTACTAACTAGCTATTCTATTCCCGGCGGCGCCAAAACTTGATAACGCTACACGCGTCGTTCGGGGTCAAGGAAACTTCCTTTTCTTGAGCAAGTTTTATAACACCTAGGCGATGAACCTAATCGTTGTAGTGTAGTAATTAGGGTAAGCCACGGTATTGATATCGTTCTCTGGGAATAGGAATGCTAGTAGGAGTTACTACGCTAAGGTTAAGGTTGAGGAAGATTATTTTTATCTTTTATATTTTATAAAATGGAAAGGTACGAATCTCGGGTATTGGATTTGGGGGTTGGTATTTCTACCGATTACTCTACTATTATCTAATTATCTAAACTAAGGTTGTGGGAGTCTATGTCTAATTAATGTGTGCTCGTATGATAGTTTAAAGATGTGTTTACTTAGTTTGTATTACTCCTTAATTATCTCCTATTGATGGTTGAGTGTCACGTCTTATTCCTAGTTGCGTTGTGTTTCTAAAGTTGTAGGGTATGCGTTTCTCCCAACTCTTTGAACTTACCAAAGGGTCTTGTCTACAAATCCACGTAGAGATTATAGACTCTACTCTAAGGCACTCTTCGGATGTTTTAGCCTACAATCACTCGGTAATCATACTCTAAGGTTCACAAAGATGAATCAAGCATTAAGTACACAACGAATGACCTATCGCATTACTAGATCATTAATCAACTAAGATAAGAAACAACCAATCAATATTCAATAATTAAGTTTCATACTTCCTAAGCAAACACACAAATAAATTAGCGGACATGGAGAACATGCAAGCATACACACAAATAATCAAAGACATAATTGAATTAATGAAGCAAAGACTTATCTTGGTGTAAGATAGGTTAAAAACCCTAAAATCTTGTACAAGACACCTTAGGTTCGGTTTTAGGTTTTACTCCAAAGACTCTCCACACAAAGACCGAAAAATTCGGATTCTATATATAAGATTACAATTGCGACGGCGCCACCTTATGTTTAGTGACGCCGCCGTGTCGCCGCCATTAGGGTTTCGTCTTGGCCACGTTAACCTTGCGACGGCGTCACCTTATGTCCGTGACGCCGTCCTCTTGACTTCGGCGTCGTGCGGATCGCATCTAGGCCGTGCGAGTAGCGACGGCCTACTCTTTCACACTAGACGCCGTCTCTTGAAAACATGAGTTTTGAGTTCGACCGTCGCAACAATTCTCCGACGGCGTCGCAAATAGCTCCCGACGCCGTCGCCTTCTACATTCAATGATCGTGAGTGTCGATTTCGACTTTGGCCATTTTCTTCATATATTCGCGCTTTACGTCCAAATAAGTGTCATTCCAGATTTTGCCTTCACGAGACCTAAAAGTGAAAAGGAACGATATTAAGCAATAACGGATACAAAAGTGATCAAATAAGGACTTAAACGACCCCTCAAAATGGTACCTTTTAAAACCTTATCAGAACCAAATGTGCACAATTGAGTCTAGAGCCACGAGATCATCAAATAAATCTCATTAGGACACTGTCAATGAAGACTCTCTGTTTCACACAATGTGGAAAGAGAGATTATATTCTTAGAGTCCTACGCAATATCCTTGTGGTATTGCCAGAACATCTGAGTGATATGCAAACATATTCACGATGAAGATGGAAAGCCTTCTAGAGCCAACATCAAACAAGCTCTTGGTAGGTGGCATGTGAGATCTATCCAAATAGATCAACCATGTGACAACTGAACATAAACAATGGGGTGATTCAAATTTATGAATCAATCCTAGTTCAGGTTAGGATTGACGGATGCCTTTGAAAAAACGGTCGTTGTGCCAAAAATTCTTTTCTGTAGCACATCGACTGTGTATTAATGTTTCAAAATTAAAGGGTATTTATGATTGATAATTGATTTTCCATAAAACTTTCGTTGTATTGCAAAACACTTTCTATTAAGCAATACACGATTGTTTTTCAAGTCATTTTTCATCAATCAGTGAATCTCAATTCGCTGGTTCACTCACTCCGTGTTGTCTTCTTTGAGATGTTCGGTTTGAGAACGGCTAGAGCATTGCGAAACCACCGTCAAGGAGATTCTTTGAAATTGTACACGATCACAGCAAGATTTGTCTTGATCAACGGGAACCGTGGGCGTGTACCTCAATTCAACGAAAGTAATCAAAGACACTTTCGTATGCTTTATTGCTAACTGTTGTATGTAGGTACCCCGACGTTTGCAGCTGATCTGAATGGAGAGGTCAATCCATAGCCGCATGCTCACACAACACATTCATTTCTAAAGAAATCATGATAAGTGCATCAACGACTCTGATATTTTCACTCCATGCTTCTGCTACACTACTGCCAATATCATGAATCATCTAAAGCTTTCGCTACTCTGATAAGAAGAAATCATGATCCAGAATGTGAGCATGTCGGTCCAAATGTCACAACATCACATAATGTCAACACTACAAAGGAAGAGTCGAGATTTATGGTGGTGATGATCTCAAAGTCGGCTCAAAACTCATCACGTGGATCGATTAAAGACCTCCACTTGGATTAACCAAACATGAAAAATGAAGAATCAATGACTACGGACTCTGAGCAAAGAACATTAACAAGAATCCAAGAACAATCTTAATGTAATATCTGTTTGTATTCAATGTAATTTGAGGTGACCTCCTTAGGGGAGATTGTTAGGATTTAGTAAATCCAGTTATTAAAGTGTCGGTCACCTCAAGTATATGTAATCATTAAAAGCTCGTAGTCGTAGTTATTTAATGTTAGTTAGTATTTAGTTTAGTAACACCGTGGAGGACGGACGGGTCTTTACCCACTGTATGCCTGATCCACAGCCCGTAGGTGGCGTTTATGTAAGATACTATAAACACCCTCTACCTCCCAAGGTAGAGGATTGGAGCTCATAATAATATTTTTACTTTCTCTCACTAAGTTCCCAAACCTCTAATTCTTTCTCTCTCTAAAAACCTCAAAGTATATGCCCCACTTGATCATGGTTTGATGTGATAAAATCTTTAGAATTTTTATGAAACGCAACAATCCAAGTATGGATTATAGCTTGCATATAAGAGCTGAAATCTTAAATTTAATTATTCAATCAATGATTTGATATTGATTAAAAATAATAATTCTCAAGTACACTTAAGAGCTAGTAAGAGCACTATGTTTGTTTGTTTTTCTTAAATCACATATGTTGTTAGCATATTGGAAATAACATTCCATCTAAGCTAGATTTTAATCCTTAGCTTGAAATAAAGTTTCTCTTGAGGGATTTAGAAGATAAAACATACAACCTTGTTATATATGTTTATTATAATAGATATACATGGTTATTAAGTCTAACATAATATGACATATCATTGAGTGAGCCTCAAGGAACTATCTTACCTAATGAGATTAAGCACATGAATGAAAACCTCAAGTATAATGAAAGGATTCATCATGTACGTTGTAATATCCATTGGACTATTTATATCATTTGCATGAATGCAAGATGAGCTGACAACAAATATCTAAGTAAAAGTTATTAGGTAGCTGTTAAACGAACACTCTAAAGGACCTACAAATGACCAAACATATGTTCGTCGTTTACGGATCTTAGATAAGGAGCTTAGTGTTTATCTCATACACTAATGCTAGCTTTGATTGAGGTGATGTTCAACCTTCGTCATAGTAGGATTTCGTCATGAATGATACTGCTGACTAGACATGCTCGATTAAGAGCATAGTTGCACTATTCATTGAAAGTATTAGAATAATTTATAGTTTGTGAAGTTATTAAGAAGAGTGTCTCACATAGGTATTTTGTTAGTTTCAAACCTCCTATGGTGCGTACTGTGGCGATACTTGTATTGTTGTTCTTGTACTTGAGTGCACATGTACAAAATGACAATGGGTGTATTATACAAGAACTTCACTATTTATGAATTTTTGAAAGTAGTATTTTTAAAGTTTTACAGGATCGTAACGTAGTTGACTTGTTCATGAAACCTATGTCTTTCAACAAGCGTGATCGTCATTCTTAAAGACATGAGTCTATAGCTAGCTAGATATAAAACTAATCTATTTGGTATTTAGATATTGGAACATTAAGAAGTTGTAGTAAATAATGGATTGATATACCCGATATGATCGTCTTTATTTATACTATTGTGTTCTATATTTGCATGTTTAATCCATGAGTAATTTATTTATTCTAAATTGTCCATTGTTGGTTGACTATACGAGAGTACCATCGAATTAAGACAAATGTGAGAGTATTGGTGATATTCATTGAGAATGAATGTTAAGTGATGATATTACCAAACTCACAAGTTGTTCATTGTGTTGCATAAGACTGACTTAACCTACTACAAATTCAATACATGGATTGGAGTCAATAGTGAATCTCGCAAGTGGTTATGTCTCTCATCTTTAAACTTGAGATGCAAGTAGGTTTTGTGTGCGTGGAATGTCAATCTTCGATATGGCTAAATACTTACCTGAACAAGGCTGTTATTAAAATCATTTTCAGGATATATGTGAAGCACATGACGTACACGTGCAGTCAAAATAAGATTTCCTCCTCCACGAGTTTTGGAGTTAAATACTAGTGGGCCCTTCGATGAATTAAGCAGGCGTTTACATGGTCATGCCTAAAAGTAATTAAGATGAATCTTGATTAAATTGGTAATCTAGTTCAATATCTATATCGAGAACATAATAGTTAAACATTTGGAATGACTTTTGATCCATGTCTATGGTTTAAGAGAGTATTCGAAACAAAGGGATGACTTATCATAAACCATTTAAAATGAGACGTTTAAGAAACTATCCTCATGTATTTCTAGAGGCATTGGCGTGTTGCTAGACGCTAACCTTTACTTGTATAATTATTTGTTATTATGACGTTTGCAAGTGAGAATTGTTGGGAAATGCTCATATCATAATAAATAATTATACGGCTAGATACACGTTAGACTATGGGGTCATACATGTATACAGGTATCATGACATGTATACAGTAACTTTGTATCATGATTTACAATGTAATTAATGTAGTAACTTTGTGTGTGTGTGTATATATATATATATATATATATATATATATATATATATATATATATATATATATATATATATATATATATATATATATATATATATATATATATATATATATATATATATATATATATATAGGGTAAAATGAAAAGTTTCTTATAATGAAAAGAATGAGAAGGCATGTGGATGTGACATGTGTCACATTTGCCACATCACCATGCCAT